>OZ020225.1:12777800-13045300 GCA_963971325.1 Aphodius granarius | reverse complement strand
GAATATCAGTTTCTTTAAAATATTTTTATTCGGGATAAGGCACACAGATCTGACGGCTCCCACTAGTGACAGAGTTGTATACAGGAGCTTCCTTTTTATTCCGGGATTCAGCCACAAAATATCGCGCACTTTTTGCCTTTGCAATTTGAGGATGGCGTATTACAACCTTAGCACTGTTGGGGGATGTTTTACTAAATTAAAGCAAAGGACGCCAATTGAATACAATGCTAATGTTGTGTATTGTGTCTCGTGTGGTGATTGCGATTCCAAATACGTAGGCCAAACCGGAAACTGGCTCAAAACTAGGATGGGACAGCATAGGTTGGACATCAGAAACAATAAATTAACTAGCGCCCTGTCCCAACATGCAGTGAACAACAATCACAACATAGATTTTGACAGTGTTAAAATATTGTACAAAAAACGGAACCTGAGAGAAAGACTGTTCTTTGAGATGATTGGCATAAATGAAACCGAGGGTACAATCAATTTGCGACCTGACACGGAGGAACTGAGCAACATTTACAGTTATTTGTTCTATATGGATGCTGGATCATTATCAAACGGCAATGATACAGGTGTTGATCTGTGTGACGTCAGCGACCTTGTATTTTAAATTGTTGTATACTTTCATTGTCTGTGTTTATTGGTTATCTGTTGATGTATTTAATTGTATGTTTATTTATATAATATTTATTTCTCGATTTATTTAATTAATTATTTACTTGTTTATGTAGTCCTTCAGTTACTATCGTCAAAATTTATTTGGTCAGGTTAATTTTTGGTTTCTTCTCTGTTGTTCTCGTCTGTTGGTCTCTATTCAGTGACGTGTTTTATTGAATTTATTGCAGTAACAATTTTTGTTGAATGGCTGTTACTGACGGTCGGGAAATATTCTGGTTTCTCTTCATTGGTGAATAAATTTTTCGCCTTTTACTAAAGGTTTCCGCTTAGATTTCCTTCTACTAAAGAATTCGGTTCATGCAATGTTTGATTCTCTGTGTAGATTTCCGTTAAACAATTTAAGTCCTTTGATGCAGAAATTACTTTTATGAATGTAATAGAAGTTTATTTACTAGTTGTATTTGCCGCGTAAACATCGTGGCATCCTTGCTCTCCCACCTAATACCATATTTGGTAGTGTTTAAGATCGCCTTCAGCGATTGGTTGAACGATCTATCAGGCGAGCTCAACACAGACAACACAGCACAGTAAGTCAGTCTAGTCCTGGCGAGCGCAGAGACAGTATTGGTATCCGTATCGTATAACTACCGTTTGTTATTTTTCGTTACCTTAACTATAATAAAGTGGTGCTAAGTTAGTGTAAGACTTTTATTGGGGCCCTAGGAAAACGCTCGTTAACATTTTCAGAAGTGGGATACGACGAATTACGGTAGTGAACTACGGTGGTGACAATTACCGGTCGGAAGCGTGTTCGCGATGAGTGACGACGAGTTGAACAGTTCGAGTGAAGGCCACATTATTACGGCGGCGGGATTTATGCAAGTCACGGGACACGAGCAAGGTAGTGGTGATGGTATTAAATCGGGTGCGAAAGTTGCAGACGCGAAAGGGTCGTTGTTAGAGGGCAACGTTGACCAGCGAAGCGACGACGGGGCGGCAAGGAACGGGCGGTTCACCAACTCGCCGGTAGATGGCGCACTCCCAAACTCAACAAATACAGCTGATGTTAAAATGGAGGGCGCTGTTGACAGCAATGTGCTATTGACGCAAATAATGCGACTACTGAAAGTGGTTGAAGATAGATCGTATTCAAAGCCTGTGGGATCTATGCCAGCCACATTGACAAAGTTTGACGGTGAGAATGATTTTGTAAGAGCGGAAGATTGGCACGATCAACTAAATACAAGTGCTTTACTTAATAATTGGACGGATACGTTCAAACTAGAAGCAGCGCGACTACATCTAGTTGGTGCAGCACACGATTGGTATGCAACCAGACGCGATCAACTGACAACTTGGAGCGAATTTGAGGTGGCTTTTCGGCGTTCGCTTATTTCAATCGTAAGTACAACTGATCGGTGGAACCATATGCAGGCGCGAGTGCAGGGACCGCGTAAATCTATAACTGCTTACGTACACGCAAAGCATGTGTTATGTCGGGCTGTGCGATTGACTTTTTCGGAAACCAAAGAGCAAATTGTGCGTGGTTTGAGCGACGCGAGTAGTACCATGGGAATGTTGGTCAAGAAACACGACAACGTGGATGAACTCGTGGATGATTTGCTGATTATCGAACGAATGCGACCTACTAGAAGGGTGGAAACGCGTACCTTACCAAAAACGAAACAGACCGTTGATGTAGCTGTAAAAACTGAACATACGAGCAAAGAGCGTACGTGTTTCAGATGTAAAGCACCAGGACATATCGCGAGAGCGTGTCCCCTTAAAGGCGAAAAGAATTGTTACAAATGCAAGCAACCAGGTCATTTTGCAAAGGACTGTCCAAAGAATGTCATTACAATCGATAATACGGGAGCAAGTGGTGATTTAGCAAAGTTCTTGCGAATCGTTGACATAGACGGACACAAATTTAGGGCTCTAATTGACCCTGGTAGTGCGGTTTGCACGATAAAACAAACGCTGGTATCAGGAAAAGACTTTTTGCTTCGCGAAAGGGCACAAAAACTTTTCGGTTTCGGGAATAATGCGCAATCGGTGGTAATTAGTTCACGAGTCGTGGTGGCGGATATTGAATTGGACGATATTCGGATTGAACGTGTGGAGGTTTTGGTGGTGCCGGATCGGGCGCAGTCGATGGACGTCATCGTCGGGAGAATATTTACCGAGAGACCTGAGATTGCCTATGCTCGGGTTGGAGGACAGCTGGTGTTCGGATTGCGCGACGAATCTCCATTCAAGGACATGGAAGTCCAAGATACGTCACAACGAACCAGCCTGGTTAGCGTCGAGGATGTGAGGATCCCGAAGGGTACAGTTAACTTGGTCCAAGCTGGAACAACAAAGTGGTCGACGTTGGTCCCAATAGTCAACACCACCAGGTATGATATTGACATTAAGAAAGGTAATAGTGTTGCGAGTTTCAGGAAGGGGACCAGCCACCAGACCGAGGAAGAGGATAACCAGTCCAGTGCCATCAGTGCGGAGTCCATAATCAGCGAGGTGGGAGAAGAGGAGAAAGCTCAATTGGTGGAACTATGCAACCAATTCAAGGAGTGTTTTGCCTTCAACCTCAAAGATCTGGGTTGTACGGATTTGATCGAGATGGATATCCTGGATTCTGGAGTTCCTGTGCAAAGACGACCATACAAAGCAACCTGGAATGAGCGGCAGAAGATGCAAGAAATTGTGGAACAGTGGAAGCAGAACGGATTGGTGAGAGAAACAACATCATCTTACGCCTCACCGTGCCTGCTAGTGGCTAAGAAAGACGGGGAGGCCAGACTTGTTGTGGACTATCGTCTCCTCAACCGACAGACAGCCAAGATGTATTTCCCCGTTGCATTACCAGATGAGCTGTTCGAAGGACTCCATGGGATGATCATATTCACAACCCTGGACATGGGTAGTGCCTATCTGCAGATTCCGTTGACTCCACAGGCGAGAGCAAAAACCGCCTTCGTGACTTAGGTAAAGAAATAGTTTCATGGTACCTGGACGACATCTTTGTGGCAGCCCGAACGTGGGGCGAGATGTTAAGGAAGCTGCGACGTATCTTCGAAGCCCTGAAGAAAGGCAAGCTGACCCTGCGACTGTCCAAGTGTCGCTTCGGCATGAAGGAGGTGGAGTTCCTGGGAGTCAAGGTCACCGAAGATGGAATCAGACCGGGTGCAAAGGTTCAAGCAGTCCAGGAGTTCCCCGAACCGAAGAACGTGCACGATGTCCGACGATTCTAGGTCTGACGGGTTTCTTTCGCAAATTCATAAACAGTTACGGACTGAGAGCGAGTGTTACACTTTGATTTTCCAAACCAACCAAAGAGAGAGAGTAAAGAAAACAAACTGACGGCTATGTCCAAAATCTTCCGAATTCGCTCCTACCTGTGCGCTTGTGCAATTCTGAGGTCCTCGAGTGCTCCGACTTAGCTCAGGGGATGGCGTGGGTCTCACTCCAACTCCTAATCCAAAGTGTAACAGGGGTTTAAGGGCGCCAGCCACCTTATACTCGATATGGACGTAAACCCGGTGGCAAGGTAGATCGAAGTCAGCCACAATACGACACAGGATAAGATGAAGTTGTATTCCCCAAATAAAAGAGGTAAAATAAGGACAACATCCGCTTTATTGTTCGTAGTAGACGTAAGTCAAAATTTCCGTGGATACACACAATTAAATAAATGGTATGCAATGAACTAAATGTAAATATACGTTGTATTGCTTCATAGGGTTTCAGCCTATCCAAAACAAACCAGGTACACAAGTAATATATGCAAGTGATCAACAAGATCAACGTTCAATGCAAATAAAACACAAAATATATAGAGATAAACAAACAAATGCGCACCCCCAATATTATCTGGCCAGACAACCGTGTAAGTCGCAATCTTGGTCAATTCCAAGAAAGATAATTAAATTAGGAAAAATTAAAACCGCATTGAAGTTGTTGATTAACAAAAGAAAGCTTAATTACAGTAGATAAACAAACAAATAAATGCTGAAGGCTGAATTAATTATGTAACCGAAACCAAAGAGAGCTAAACGCTGAAAGCGTCCTTTCCTGCGAAAGGAAGAACAAAATACGTCGTTGATTAATATACAAACACACTAATGAACCACTGAAGGTGGATTCAGAAGTAATACCGGTAAACACTAACCAACATTCTCGCAAAATATAAAACAAAAACAGTTAAACGCTGAGGGCGACGGTAAACGTGTAAATGGGAACAATCTGACCTTGTCGGTAGCTTAATGCTGGTCTGAGGTCGGGTCCTGTCCTCGGACGATGGAAGATGTACGATCTCCGAGTCTTCGAACCTCAACCAATTCGTCAAACTCCAGCAGCTGGTTATTCGAGCCTGTGTCGACCAACAAAGGTTTGCCCTGCCAATAGATCCGCAGAAGGTCCGCCCAAACAAACGACTGGTAAATGATTGTCTCAACCAACAGAACTTTCCAGCCAAAGAAAAGGAACCCTACAACGTCCACTAAATCACAACCGAGCCGTAAGAAAGTGAGTGTCATTACATACCAAAGGTGTTGGGTGGGTTAATTAGATCTCCTCGTTGACTTGTATCAAATCCACAAAAGTGAAAGAAGTCCACCGTTCACAGGGGTGGCTTCCAAAAGGATGAGGCTTCCAGATCCGCAATGCGAAAGGGAGCAATATCTGCCGGCGTCCAATTCAACCGTGTACGCAGAATATGTCCCAGTAGGAGAAGCACAACACCACGCACAAATCAAGAGCGATTTTTCTAGAACTTCGATTATGACCAACTAACACCTTGTTTACAACTCGGCAACATCGAAAAATGCGGGCAAAATGGCAGAGCGCCTCTATTTATGCACTGGATTCTGAGCAAAAAATAGAAGTGGAAAGAAGGTCGGAAAAATAGGACTAAAGGCATGAAAATCACCGCGATGACCCAACCATCATTGCCGACCAGTTGCTGGATGAATTCAAAATAAAACAAAGCGGGAATTAAGCCGGAACGATAACAAATTTGTGACGCCGCCATCTCGCGGACTCATCGTAACCTAATCCCTCAAAAAAAATTAGCTACTCCGGTACAAAATTAACAAAGCAAATTAGCAGGCCCAAACAACCACTGAGCAAATTATTTGCCTCAAAGTTACGTAAAACCGCGCAATTTGCAACGTAAAGGCTGGCACGCGGTTCGCCTAAAACGCAAGGAAGTTGGTAGAGTGATTTAACGTACAAGAAGTTGTTCAATAGCACGCTGGGGCTGAAAGCAGGTCTCAGGTAGCGGTAGAACAAATAAATTAATTAAAATAACCTCAGAAAACAGAGTGGAAAACATCAGTGTTTGCTATCAACAATCAGAGATGGCGCCACTCATCCAAGATGGTACTAAAATTCAAACCCCTAACGAAACTGAAATGGCCCAATACGTAAAACCATGCTAACGATTGCAAAAATCAAAACTGAGTGTCACAACTCCCCCCTTCCTTCCACGGAGGTGAATTCTCTCCAGGAATTCACCGACGAAGAACTCTCCTGCCAAAGTGAATCTCCCTCCAACAATCTCTAGTCCTCCAACAACCGGCGACAACCGACCACCGACGAAAATGAAACAATTAGTGACAACCGACCCCCCATCTCACTACTTAACGTGAAAAGCTGTGCAAAGTTCTACCCCCGGCATCCGAAATCAAAGGAAGGCAGCCGTGGTGAAGCTAGAAGAACATAAAGGGGACGACACAAACAGAATAGGGAAGGGATTTTGCATTGCGACCCTGTCGAGCGACAGAGTCCTCGTGTACAAAATCTGGTACAGAGATCGCTCCTGCGACAAAAGAAGAAAGAAATGAAGGAAGAACGAAGGAAGGATAGGTGAAGGGACGGTGCAGTGCTTCCTAGCCGAACGACTAGGTCGTCGTATACACCGTCAGAAGAGAAAGACAAGAAAGAACGCACACCACGGAGCCAAACTCCGCCCCGAACACCGGTGGCAAAACACCGCCCAACAAAAAAAAAATAAAAGAGCATCTCGCATCTTTAAACAAAAAGGGTACCACCGATCAACAAAAAGAGCAAACTACGACCCAGGGCAACACCCACAACCTGGGGTGGTGGTACTGCGGACATCCAAAATTCAAAATTCCCGAAAGGTTGACAGCAACAAACCATGCGACTGACAACCGAGGTACACAACCTCCAAAATAAACCAACGAACAAACCAAAGGTCACAAAGAACCTGGAGCCTCCGACGCGTTGCGAAGAACTCCGTTCCCTAATCTCCCGACAAGGAGAGATGGTAGATGGAACAAACCGAGTCACAGTTACCGGACTTTTACCGGACGCCGGAAAACGCGGTAGGAGTATACTTCTGCCCCCCTACAGGGCACGGGTGTTTTACGTCGGCACTTCCTCATCCTGGGCCAACTTGAGATCCTGAACATGCCAAACTCCCTTAGATCGCCCCTCGTCGTCCTCCAACTCGTAAGTCCAATATCCCAGCTTCTTCTTGACTCGATAGGGCCCAACGAACTTGGCCGCTAACTTGGCATTAATATAATTGGCCGCATCTGACAAAACCTTGTTTCGTCGCCATACGTGTTGACCGACGGTGTACTGTACAGGCCTTCGGCGAAGGTTATAGACTTTTTGGCTGCGTTCTTGAGCAGCCCTAAGCAGCTTCTTGACTCGTTCGAAGAGATTGCGGAATTCCTTGACACGCGTTGGTACATCCAAGGGCTCATCTTCCTGAGTCAGGACCCGCTCAAAAGCACTGCCGCGACCAACATAGTTCCTGCCAAAATTAATGAAGAACGGGGAATAACCGGCCGTTTCGCTCTTGGAGGCACGTATTGCACATCCGATATGGGCAAGATAGTCATCCCATTTCCGTTGATCATTTTTAACGTAACAACCGAGCATGGTCTTCACGACGCGGTTAACCCTTTCGACAGGATCGGCCCTAGGACAATATAAGGGGGTGTAAGAGATCTTGGTACCGTAGGAGTCGCACAAAGTTCTGAAATCCTTACTCCTCATCTGGACTCCGTTGTCGCAAATAAGATACTGCGGAGCGCCGTGCACCAAGAACACGTTTTCCTCTATCACCCTAGCCAAACTCTTAGCTGTCGCCGAACGGAGAGCAAACAGAAGGACGTACTTGCTAAAATAATCGCTTACGACGAGGATAGAGGTGTTTCCTCTTGACGAGCGGGGGAGGGGTCCCGCTGGGGCGCGCTGTTCAGGCTTCTGGGCTGCACACACTCTACACCGTCGCACATATCCCGTGACATCCGCATGCATCTTCGGCCAAATATATCGCTCCAACAAACGCCAATATACCTTGTAGCCTCCGACATGGCCAGCACGAGGATCGTCATGGTACAACTTCAAGAGCGCGTCCCGAAGGTCCTTCGGGACAACCAACTTCCACTCCTCTCCTGAACCAGAAAGAGGCACGTGTCGAGATTTTGCATGCTTGTACAACAGTCCCGCCTCGACTCGCCACTGCGGAAATCGATGGAGATTTGCTTGAATTCGTGAAATCATTTTATGATACCAGGGATCCGAAGTATTCGAGAAATCTGGGACGGCGTCTGCAAATTTGACAGCATCAGCCGAGACTGGAACCGATCGAGACAAGCAGTCAGGCACAACCAGTTCACGTCCCTTGCGGTGAACAATATCGTAATCGAACGGCTGCAATCGAACAGCCCACCTAGCCAGGCGGTCCGTAGGGTCCTTTAACTGATTAAGCCATACCAGAGATGCGTGGTCGGTAATCACCGTGAACTTGGTACCTTCCAGGTAATGTCGCAGCTTTTTGATGGCCCAGATCACCCCAAGGCACTCACGTTCGGTGGTGGAGTAATTTCTCTCCTGGTGCGTCAATGATCGGGACAAAAAGGCAATCACTCGTTCCTCGCCGTCAATCTGTTGAGAGAGAACAGCACCGAGGCCGTAGGCAGAGGCATCAGTCTGCAAGCAAAAAGGCTTCTGGAAGTCTGGACATGTCAGGATGGGTGCAGTCACAAGATGCTGCTTGATCGCATTGAAGGCTTGATCACATTCCGGGGTCCAAACAAATTTTACGCCCTTCTTAGTCAGACGATTCAGAGGTGACATGATCGTGGCAAAGTCAGGCACGAAGCGGCGATACCAACTGGCCATGCCAGCAAACCGACGAATTTCCGAAACGTTCTGAGGTACCGCAATGTTCAGAATTGCACTCACCTTCTCCGGGTCAACTCTGAGGCCGTTCTTGTCAACAATGTAGCCCAGGTACTTCAGTTCGGGCAGGCAAAAGTGACACTTCTCCACACTAACCGTCAGTCCCGCTTCGCGGAGCCTAGTCAAAACCTTCTCCAGAATAACGAGATGAGTGGCAAAATCGGGCGCTATGATCACAATATCGTCAAGATACACCAGTACGTAGGGTTCCAGGTCAGCGCCTAGAATTCTATCTATCAGGCGTTGCCAAGTAGCTGGTGCATTCGTCAGCCCCATCGGCATTCTTCGGAACTGGAACAATCCTCGACCCGGCACAGTAAAAGCGGTATATTCCCTTGACGATTCGGCCACTGGGACCTGAAAATACGCAGACTTGATATCAAGCGAACTCAGATACTTCGCATTTCGCAGGCGATCCAAAATAGCAGAGATGTAGGGAAGGGGGTAGGCGTCCTTTTTAGTGACCTTATTTAAGCGTCGATAGTCTACGCAAAAGCGGTAGCTGCCGTCCTTCTTAGGGACAAGGAGAATAGGTGCAGACCACGCACTCTTGGAGGGTTCTACCATGCCTTGTTCCAATAATTTATTAAGCTCCTCATCAATTATTTTCTGCTTCACAGGAGAGACCAGGTAGTAACGCAGCTTAATCGGAGGGGAGTCGGTTACAATTTCATGTTCGACAGAGGTCACTGTGCCTAAAGCGCCGTCCATGGCCCGAAAGTGCCGGTCAACCAGAGAGTCCAACGCCGCTCGCTGGGTCCGGGTCAACCCGTCGCGAACTTGCAACTCGCAAAGGTCAGCACCCCCGCCACCAAATCTCCATACATCGTTACGAAGGTCAGGAATGATGTCCATGGCCCGCCAGAAATCCATCCCCAAAATCAATGGATGCGGCATTTCGGGAACAACCATAACATTCAAGACGCAAGTCTTATTCAAGAGTGTGAAAGGAACAGCAACAGTACCCAACGAAGAACAGATACTCCCGTTCGCCACAGAGCAATTCCTTCGGGTGGACGAATCCAAGACCAAGCCAAGTGACAATAAAGTCTGGTAGCCGCCACCTCCAACAATGGTATTAGTCGCGCCCGAATCGAGCAATCCCAGCATGTCCAGTCCCAAAACGGTAACGTTCAAGTAGGGACGCGAATCTCCAGAAGCGTGTGAAATTACGTAATCCAAAAGGATGCGGTGAGCACTGTCGGTGGTCTGGTGGAATGAGGGCAGCTGTCGACCATTCAGGCCCTCCGATCGGAGTTTTCCGGCTTCGAACAATTCGGGCAAGTCCTAACGGTTACATCCGGGCGTCGGCACACATAGCACCACATTCGTTCACGGCTCTGACGGCAATCCTTCGCGAGGTGACCAATCTTCCTGCATCGGAAACATCGGCGTGACTCTGAGCCGGATGTCTCAGGGGGCAACGAGATCTCCGCAGCCTCCGCACTGGACGACAAACATGCGAGTCCGAGCTCGACGCAACACCGACTTCTTCGAGGTGGGGCCTGATAGTGTTCAGCTCGGTACTTCTTGGTCTCCAACAGCAGACACTCAGCCTCCAGTTCTGCGAGAGTTTGGACGGGAGGCAACTGCATTGTGTAAAACGGAGCCAAGTTCCTCCGGACAATATCCAACTGTACCTCCCTGGACAGCTGGCCATAACGAGAGAACAACGCCTGCATACAAGCCAAGTATTCTACAATGGGTTCGTTCAAACCTTGAGTTCGGCTCATCATTTCCTGGAACAGGCGGCTTCGGTAGTCTGTCGGCAAGTAATGCTTCTTCAAAAGCTCGGACAAATCCGTCCATGTCTTACACTTGTGAATGGCTGCTCTATACCACAACAGAGCTTTTCCCTGGAATAAGTCAAGAGAGGACCGGAACAGCTCATCTTCCGTGTAACCTCGGGCTCTACGCAGCTCAGAGACCCGTTCAAGGAAGTCCATCACAGACAGCGACTGGGGTTCACCAGAGAAGTGAAGGTTCCACTTATAAATTGGAATCAATCGATCACCAGACCTAAAGTTCGCCGACTGGATGGTACTATTGTGAGCTTCATGTGTTGGACCCACCTCATCCTTATCACTCTCCGACTCACTGGGTATCTCGTCATCACCTTCCGCCAAAACACTCCCAGCGAGGTCCACCACGTTCGAAACACGAGGCTTCTTCTGTAAACGAGATATAAGAGCTGCTATCTTCGCCATCCATTCACCTCGCCTCCTAGACGTATCCGCTGTCTGTCCCTCAGTGGGGATAGCATCCACGCGACCCAACAAATGTACCACTCGAGAACAGCATCGCTGATAACCACTACTAGTTCGATCGGTATCGAAGGTCTTGGCCAGGGCTTCCAGTTCGGAATACTTAGTCTCGATTCCACCCAAATGTTGTTTCGCATCAAACGGATATGCAGGGTAACGGACGGATCGCTGTGCCTTTTCCAACCGGGTAAGTGATCTCAAACTGGCTCGCATATCGGTAACTGTCATATCCTCGGGGTCGATTCCTCGGTATTGGAGCTCATACTCCAGTTCATCTCTCTTCAAGTGATGTAATACCATTGGTGGAGGCGACATGTTCAAAAGAAGAAGGGAAATTCAAGGCCAACCACACAACACAAAACTGGAAAGCAGAGAGAACTCCTGGTTTGGGGAAGTAAACTGCGAAGGGGGAGCTGTGACAATCGTCTGCAATGCAGACTTCAACAAAAAAAAAACAAAAAAAACTCGATATCTACAGAAGATTAATTAGGGCCAACGACCGAAGGACCAATTAGGGAAGGGCCAATTAGGGAAGGGCCAATTAATGAAGGGCTAATTAAATCGAGCTAATTAAATCAAAGTGTAACATTGGCCCCACGTTGGGCGCCAATGTTACACTTTGATTTTCCAAACCAACCAAAGAGAGAGAGTAAAGAAAACAAACTGACGGCTATGTCCAAAATCTTCCGAATTCGCTCCTACCTGTGCGCTTGTGCAATTCTGAGGTCCTCGAGTGCTCCGACTTAGCTCAGGGGATGGCGTGGGTCTCACTCCAACTCCTAATCCAACGTGTAACAGGGGTTTAAGGGCGCCAGCCACCTTATACTCGATATGGACGTAAACCCGGTGGCAAGGTAGATCGAAGTCAGCCACAATACGACACAGGATAAGATGAAGTTGTACTCCCCAAATAAAAGAGGTAAAATAAGGACAACATCCGCTTTATTGTTCGTAGTAGACGTAAGTCAAAAGTTCCGTGGATACACACAATTAAATAAATGGTATGCAATGAACTAAATGTAAATATACGTTGTATTGCTTCATAGGGTTTCAGCCTATCCAAAACAAACCAGGTACACAAGTAATATATGCAAGTGATCAACAAGATCAACGTTCAATGCAAATAAAACACAAAATATATAGAGATAAACAAACAAATGCGCACCCCCAATATTATCTGGCCAGACAACCGTGTAAGTCGCAATCTTGGTCAATTCCAAGAAAGATAATTAAATTAGAAAAAATTAAAACCGCATTGAAGTTGTTGATTAACAAAAGAAAGCTTAATTACAGTAGATAAACAAACAAATAAATGCTGAAGGCTGAATTAATTATGTAACCGAAACCAAAGAGAGCTAAACGCTGAAGGCGTCCTTTCCTGCGAAAGGAAGAACAAAATACGTCGTTGATTAATATACAAACACACTAATGAACCACTGAAGGTGGATTCAGAAGTAATACCGGTAAACACTAACCAAAATTCTCGCAAAATATAAAACAAGAACAGTTAAACGCTGAGGGCGACGGTAAACGTGTAAATGGGAACAATCTGACCTTGTCGGTAGCTTAATGCTGGTCTGAGGTCGGGTCTTGTCCTCGGACGATGGAAGATGTACGATCTCCGAGTCTTCGAACCTCAACCAATTCGTCAAACTCCAGCAGCTGGTTATTCGAGCCTGTGTCGACCAACAAAGGTTTGCCCTGCCAATAGATCCGCAGAAGGTCCGCCCAAACAAACGACTGGTAAATGATTGTCTCAACCAACAGAACTTTCCAGCCAAAGAAAAGGAACCCTACAACGTCCACTAAATCACAACCGAGCCGTAAGAAGGTGAGTGTCATTACATACCAAAGGTGTTGGGTGGGTTAATTAGATCTCCTCGTTGACTTGTATCAAATCCACAAAAGTGAAAGAAGTCCACCGTTCACAGGGGTGGCTTCCAAAAGGATGAGGCTTCCAGATCCGCAATGCGAAAGGGAGCAATATCTGCCGGCGTCCAATTCAACCGTGTACGCAGAATATGTCCCAGTAGGAGAAGCACAACACCACGCACAAATCAAGAGCGATTTTTCTAGAACTTCGATTATGACCAACTAACACCTTGTTTACAACTCGGCAACATCGAAAAATGCGGGCAAAATGGCAGAGCGCCTCTATTTATGCACTGGATTCTGAGCAAAAAAATAGAAGTGGAAAGAAGGTCGGAAAAATAGGACTAAAGGCATGAAAATCACCGCGATGACCCAACCATCATTGCCGACCAGTTGCTGGATGAATTCAAAATAAAACAAAGCGGGAATTAAGTCGGAACGATAACAAATTTGTGACGCCGCCATCTCGCGGACTCATCGTAACCTAATCCCTCAAAAAAAATTAGCTACTCCGGTACAAAATTAACAAGGAAGGAGCTCAAACTGCTGGAGAAGAGAGTCCGCAGGCCCAAACAACCACTGAGCAAATTATTTGCCTCAAAGTTACGTAAAACCGCGCAATTTGCAACGTAAAGGCTGGCACGCGGTTCGCCTAAAACGCAAGGAAATTGGTAGAGTGATTTAACGTACAAGAAGTTGTTCAATAGCACGCTGGGGCTGAAAGCAGGTCTCAGGTAGCGGTAGAACAAATAAATTAATTAAAATAACCTCAGAAAACAGAGTGGAAAACATCAGTGTTTGCTATCAACAATCAGAGATGGCGCCACTCATCCAAGATGGTACTAAAATTCAAACCCCTAACGAAACTGAAATGGCCCAATACGTAAAACCATGCTAACGATTGCAAAAATCAAAACTGAGTGTCACAGGAGACCATTCACCAACTTAACAAAAGGAAGTAACGGATTCGTGTTGGGATCAGAACAGCAGGAAGCGTTCCAGGATTTGAGGCAAGCTCTGGCGGAGGCGCCGGTTCTGCGCATGTTCAGCCCCACAGCACAAATCACAGAGCTGCACACAGATGCCTCACAACTGGGTCTAGCCGCAATGTTACTTCAAGGAGAGGAGGCAAGTGATTTAAGACCCATTTACTACTTGTCGAAGAAGACAACGGAAGTAGAAAGTCGTTACCACTCGTACAAACTCGAACTGATGGCTGTAGCGTACGCATTGGCGAAACTGCGACACTACCTCTACGGCATGAAGTTTGTGGTAGTCACCGATTACCAAGCTGTCACGCACATGCATACCATGCGTACAGTTAATAGCCAAGTAGCACGCTGGTACCAGCTACTGCAGGAGTTTGACCTCGATCTACGTCACCGACCAGGAGAGAGAATGGCTCATGTCGATGCCATGTCACGGGTACCCGTTGGAGAGATGGAAGACACCTTCGAGCAACTGTGGAGTCGGATAGGGATAAATGTTGTCGAAGAGTTGCCGCACCAAGGTATGGTAATGGAAATTTTGTCAGAAGAAGACCAAATTTTGATGATTCAACGCAGCGATCCAGACCTTAACGAGCTGGTGAGAATCCTAAAAATAGAAAGCTCAGAGCGGAGTTCAACTGAGAATGGGATGATAAAAGACTATGAGCTGGTGGATGGACGATTATTTAGAAGAGTGTTGGTTAATAAAGAACAGAGGAAGTTGTATGTGCTATCGAAGGCCATAAGAAAAGCAATGTGCGTACAGTTCCATGATAATTCTGGACATTTCGCATTAGACAGAACAGTAAGTAAAATTCTGCACATGTACTGGCTTGCAGGAATGAGACGGTACGTGGGAATGCACATAAACGCCTCTTTCAAATGTTTGTTAGGCAAGGTGCCTGGCGGTCGGCGTGCTGGTGAACTACCAACTCCACGGCGGTCGTTTTACCGAATACACCTGGACCATTGCGGACCACTGGTGCGATCAAAACGTGGTAATGTACACGTCCTCGTAGTTATAGACGCGCTGACACGGTTTGTCAGACTATTCTCAGTAAAATCGACAAAAACTGCGCAGAACTTAAAATGCTTAGAAGTTGAGGTGAAGATGTACGGGATACCGAACCAGGTAGTCACTGACAGAGGGACCTGCTTCACATCAGCCAGATTTAAGGAGTACTGCGGAGAAAAGGGAATAAAACATACCCTGATATCGAGTCGTCATCCGCAGAGCAACGGGCAGGTAGAGAGGGTGATGCGGACTCTGGTACCAACCATTACTACATCCTTAGGAGATGAAGAGTAATGGGACAACAAGCTGGAAGACGTAGAGCGACACCTAAACCTAGCAGTAAACCAGACAACCGGGAAAACCCCATTCGAGGCGTTGTTGGGTTACGTGCCTGAATTCGACGATGCCCGAGTGGAAGAGCTTGTTACAGTGGACGGTTGCTGGCCTTGGAGACCAGCAACTGAAATCCAGAACGAGATTGCCGAGAACATTGCAGCGGTCCAGGTGAAGTACATGCAGAGGTATGACAGACGCAAATGCAAAGGGCAGATATACAAACCCGGCTACGTGGTGATGATGAGATGGGCAACTATCGCCACAGGACAGCCTGTAAAATTTCAGCCTAAGTATAAGGGACCGTTTGTGATCTTGCAACGGCTACCAGGGGACGCCTACCGTATCGGAAACCTGGAAGGCACATGTAGAAGATCCTTTACCACGACAGCCCACGTAAGTCAACTGAAAGTTTATCGTAACCATGTAGAAGACAAAGATTTGGCCGAAGAAGAAGATAGTGAAGAAGAAGAAGGGAAGAAGCCAGCAGAAGAAAAGAAGCCATAAGAAGAAGAAAAGGAGCCAAAAGAAAAGAAGCTAGAAGAAGAAGAAAAGGAGCCAGAAGAAGCCAGAAGAAAAGAAGCTAGAAGAAGAAGAAAAGGAGCGAGAAGAAGATAAGAAGCCAGAAGAAGAAGAAAAGAAGCCAGAAGAAGATAAAAAGGAGCCAGAAAAAGAGAAGAAGCCAGAGGAAGAGGAAAAGGCCAGAAGAGACCAGGAAGGGTTAAGAGAGTGTCTGTGAAGATGAAAGATTACGTGAAATTCTATCTCGTTAGAAGTTTTATGATTTGTTTCTTTTTGTATCAGTTTATTAAGCGTTAACCAGGAGAGTAACGGTGTCAGGATGGACGAATGTAATAGAAGTTTATTTACTAGTTGTATTTGCCGCGTAAACATCATGGCATCCTTGCTCTCCCACCTAATACCATATTTGGTAGTGTTTAAGATCGCCTTCAGCGATTGGTTGAACGCTCTATCAGGCGAGCTCAACACAGCACAATAAGTCAGTCTAGTCAGAGATAATATAAAATATAGAGATAGTTTAATCCACTAGGCAAACTTGGCACAGTGTTCGTGCGCTCGTCTGTAGCGCATTGCGCATGGTGGCAGAATTTTGTACTAATTTTTCGCGCCTGTCTCTCTCTGATGCTATCGTCAGCTTTGTCTCATTAATACGATTAATGCTCTCGTACCGTACGCATCAGTTCGTATGTTGCACACATTACATTTTAGGTTATGGTACCTATATTCAACACTTTCGAATATGTTTCAAATGCGAGAGCAAATGCGTGCTCCGAAATTACTCCAACTAGACCTCCACCATTTCCAGTTATGTATTGCGGCATAATCAGGTAAAATGACAATTTTTACATAGACTTCAACTAATTCCAGCAGTATAGTATTATAGCAGTACACAACTTAATATTGTATATTGTTTTCCATGCAATTGTCTTAAAATGGGGTCATTTGACATTGTCATCATTGTAAATGTGAATAAATGTTGTGAGAGTACCGATGCAAAGAATAAGTACCTCATTGTAGATATTAATATTTAATATATTACTTTTTTATGTTGTGATATATTGATTTAAAATATTTATTTATATTTATATGTGGAATATTTTTTTTACATAGAATATGTATTTATTTTGTCAGTTATGATATATTTTTATTTAGATTAGTTACCTTATTGTAGATGTTAATGTTATATATGTATAACTATTACTTTTTTACTTTGTGTTATATTTACTTCAAATATTTCTTTATGTTTGTAAGTAGTGATATATTCTTATTTAGATTATTCATAATAAAGTTTTGGTTTATAAAACAGGTTTTTTTTTGTTTCTCATTAAAAGTGAGTAGATTAACAATTGTTCCATTATTACCTACGTTTGTTCCAGCAGTGACAAATTCCAATTGCATATTGTGTTCTTGTGATGGATCCAGTATATTGCTCTTCATATGTCTATTGATAGTAATATATCTAGTTCAACGCAAAAATGCAATTGAAAGTTGCAGTTTGTCACTGATGGAACAAACTGTGAATACAAAAATTTCATTTAATGCACTCTAAAAATAATTCGAAAGTGCCGCCTTCACACGGTAGGCAACATAGAAATTTGTTTCTTCCCTAGTTAGCATATGTAGCCAACAGTGGCGCTAGTGTCTACTCGATGCTCGCTTTATACATGCGTACAACCACTCTCTTTATTATTAGTTTCTCAATGTAGTCCTGTGCGATTGACTTTTTCGGAAACCAAAGAGCAAATTGTGCGTGGTTTGAGCGATGCGAGTAGTGCCATGGGAATGTTGGTCAAGAAACACGACAACGTGGATGAAAATAGTCGTTGTTTAGGAATGAGGTACCCGAGAAAAAAATGACTTACTGCGATAAGAAAAAATAAATCGTACTAGAGGGTGCCAGTGACAAATTATTTGTGAAAATCGAATTAGGTAAGGTTTAGTTGACAATTCTCGATGAATTTAATCAATTTACAGCCACCTAGATTGTCAAACAAAAAAGTTATTTTTGCGTTGCCTAGGTGATAAAAATTGACGTTCAATACGTTTTTGAATTCAGAATAACATCCTGAATCCAAAAATACTGTAAAAACTACATGTTTCCACTTAAAATTCCAAAGATGATACCACTTCTGGAAAAACCGGAAGTCACACTTACATCAGCAATACGTCATAAAATGGCAATTTTTGTCTAATATAATTTCTCCAAATTTCATTCGATTATCTTTATAAATAAAAATATTAAAGGCCGGTACCTATGCCGTGGGCCACCCGGTATATGACACAGTTTTTCTTGGATGACTGTTACTGGCGGTTGAGAAATACTCTGGTTTATTTTAATTTGTGAATAAATCTTTCGCCTTTTAGCAAAGATTTCTGTTTAGATTTCCTTTTACTAAAAATTTCCTTTTACTAAAGAATTCCTATTGGATGATGTTTATCGGATGACTGTTACTGACTGTCGAGAAATTCTCTGGCTTCTCTTAATTTGCGAATAAATCTTTCGCCTTTTAGTAAATATGTCCGTTTATATTTCCTTTTAGTAAAGATTTCCTTTTACTAGAGATTTCCTTTTAAAGAATTCCTTTTGCTAAAGATTTCCTTTTACTAAAGATTTCCATTTACTGAAGATTTCCTTTTACTAAAGATTTCCTTTTATTAAAGATTTCCTTTTACTAAAGATTTCCTTTTACTAAAGATTTCCTTTTACTAAAGATTTCCTTTTACTAAAGATTTCCTTTTACTAAACATTTCCTTTTACTAAAGATTTCCTTTTACTAAAGATTTCCTTTTACTAAAGATATCCTGTTACTGAAGATTTCCTTTTATTAAAGATTTCCTTTTACTAAAAAATTTCTTTTACTAAAGATTTCCTTTTACTAAAGGTTTCCTTTTAGTAAAGATTTCCTTTTACTGAAGATTTCCTTTTACTAAAGATTTCCTTTTACTAAAGATTTCCTTCTACTAACGTTTTCCTTTTACTAAAGATTTCCTTTTACTAAAGATTTCCTTTTACTAAAGATTTCCTTTTACTAAAGAATTCTTATTGGATGATGTTTATCGGATGACTGTTACTGACTGTCGAGAAATTCTCTGGCTTCTCTTAATTTGCGAGTAAATCTTTCGCCTTTTAGTAAATATGTCCGTTTATATTTCCTTTTACTAAAGATTTCCTTTTACTAGAAATTTCCTTTTACGAAAGATTTCCTTTTGCTAAAGATTTCCTTTTACTAAAGATTTCCTTTCACTAAAGATTTCCTTTTACTAAAGATTTCCTTTTACTAAAGATTTCCTTTTACTAAAGATTTCCTTTTACTAAAGATTTCCTTTTACTAAAGATTGCCTTTTACTAAAGATTTCCTTTTACTAAAGATTTCCTTTTACTAAAGATTTCCTTTTACTAAAGATATCCTGTTACTGAAGATTTCCTTTTATTAAAGATTTCCTTTTGCTAAAGAATTTCCTTTACTAAAGATTTCCTTTTACTAAAGGTTTCCCTTTAGTAAAGATTTCCTTTTACTGAAGATTTCCTTTTACTAAAGATTTCCTTTTACTAAAGATTTCCTTCTACTAACGTTTTCCTTTTACTAAAGATTTTCTTTTACTAAAGATTTCTTTTTATCAAAGATTTCCTTTTACTAAAGATTTCCTTTTACCAAAGATTTCCTTTTACTAAAGAATTCTTATTGGATGATGTTTATCGGATGACTGTTACTGACTGTCGAGAAATTCTCTGGCTTCTCTTAATTTGCGAGTAAATCTTTCGCCTTTTAGTAAATATGTCCGTTTATATTTCCTTTTACTAAAGATTTCCTTTTACTAGAAATTTCCTTTTACGAAAGATTTCCTTTTGCTAAAGATTTCCTTTTACTAAAGATTTCCTTTCACTAAAGATTTCCTTTTACTAAAGATTTCCTTCTACTAAAGATTTCCTTTTACTAATGATTTCCTTTTACTAAAGATATCCTTTTGCTAAAAAATTCGATTCATTCAATGTTTGTCGCTCGGTGTGTGGATATATGTTATGGAATTTAATCCGCTTGATGCAGAAATAACTTTTATGGAGAACCTTAAATCTGTTATTTATTACAAATGTCAAAATTTTTGTTGGATAACTGTTACTGGCGGTCAAGAAATTCTCTGGTTTCTGTTCATTCGCTAAGAAATATTTCGCCTTTTGCTAAAGATTTCCGTTTAGGTTTCCTTCTACTAAAGAATTTGTCTCTCTGTGTAGATTTTTGTTAAAGGATTTAAGCCCTTTGATGCAGAAATAACTTTGTCACACTTTTTATTGGATGACTGTTACTGGCGGTCGAGAAATACCCTGGTTTCTCTTTATTTGTGAATAAATGTTCGCCCCTTTTATTAAAGATTTATGTTTACATTTATTTTGACTAAACATTTCGTTTCATTCAATGTTTGTCTCTCTGTGTACATTTAGGTTGAAGATCGTAAGCCTCTGGATGCAGAAATAACTTTTATGATACTCTGGTTTCTCTTCGTTTGCGAATAAATCTGTCGTCTTTTACTGAATATTTCCGTTTAGGCGTTCCTTTATTAACGTCACCACGGTTTAATAACCAAGATTCCTCATTGAATATTATCTAATTCCTGCTGTAGCAGGAATAAAAGGACTACGTCCACTTAACGGAATAGTTCACTAATACGAGAAGACTAGAAATTTTTCTAATTTTAATAAAAAAGAGAGTTTTCTTCGAACAGCAGTCAAACGAATACACAAATTCTTCCGCGCGTGCACACTGCTATTTTTACAAAGCTAAAATAGAACATAACATTTACCGTTTTATCGATACAGTAGAAAACTGCAGAACGGACGACGCTATAAACCGCTGAGTTTTTGTTTTAATAAACTATAAAAAAATTCGTAGCGTAAAAATTCGAAAATTTCTACCGAAAGTGTCTACGCTCGCAAAATTTATTCGCGCACTTCTGAAGGTCCAAACCGTAAGGACCACTTCATCGCACATCTCGCATTCTACGATTGTGATTTACATAAGTTGAATTTAGATAATTTGGACAGAATTCTGTAAAGACTGCGCCCAAAATATAAACATGCGTAGATCCTACCTTATAGTCTCTTCTCACCTCCGACGATGGTTGTCAGTTCTTGGACCTGCCTTGCACATGGTGTCTTCATCTCACGAAGCTTCACCTTGAACTTCATCTTGAGCTGCCATTTGACACTTCACTCGAACGTTTATTCGCGCACTACCGAAAGCATTTTGGATACTATACTCGCAGAGTTTATTCGCGCACTAGCTAAAGTATCTTGGACACGTTTAATAGTTCTAGAAATATTATTAACTCGGCCGTGTGTACACCGCACTGTTAACTAAGCGACTGAAGATTTTTCAAAAATAAATTCAGTACCTGCGACCCGATTAAAATAAAAGGTAGTTTCTAGTTGTAATAAGAACTGCAGTAGTCATCACATTATCGACCGGCTTTCTTTATAGACCAACAAAAGAGCATGAATCACATGCTTCAGACTTGTCATTACGTCACCTTAATAATAATATTATGTATAATACAGGGTGAATATTAATTCAGGGGAATAATTTGGAGGGGTGATGTAACTCAATATGAGGAACAAGAAATCTTAATAAAATTTTTCAAAATTTTGCAGTTGAAAATTCAATTGCCGCTACTCACATGTTTTCATAATGTGTAGTACTCCGTCGAAAACTAGTCCGCACCTATCTGTAGCACGCTGAGCGAAATGCGTATAAATAACGATGTATTCAATGATTTAACAGTAAACTTACTAAACATTTTAAAGAAACTGCTGAAAGTGCACCCCGGTTTCATCCAAACACGCTTCTGCCCGTCGCCTCCAATTTGCACATAAAGAGCGGCGTTCAATGTCATCGCGCACAATTTCAGCACTCATATTACGATCGCGTGGACGGCCTCTTTCTCCATGGTTAGGCAAAAATACCCGAGCAGGACTATCCCTTAACCGTTGAACCACGGAAACAAAAGTTAGGGACGTACCGGTTTCTAAATCGTTGCGAATAAAGTCTTCAGGCGGCCGCTGCATTTTTTCTGCATTCACCATAAACAAGTAACATGTCCACGTACTCACCACTACTAAAATTGTCCATTTTCAAACAAAAATCACAAAATAATTACCAAGAAACCCGATAAACAGAAACAATTGCAGAGCGTAAACTAAAGCACGCACGGTCCTTCACCTCGCTCAGCTGTCAGCTGTTTCGCCACAGGCTCTAGGTCAAGTCGCTACTACCCTTTCTAAAAACATGCGTCGCCAAATTCTGCATTTTCAATAATTAATTACTCAATACTGGTGTCACTTAGAGAAAAAGCATATTTGAATTTTTTACTCCAATTATCAAGATCTATAACCCCTAGAAATTATTGCACTCATTTAATATTCACCCTGTATAATAGTATATATTAAAATCGTATTATACACTGTGGGCAAAAAAAAAACAGCACAAATTTTTAATTACTTGTATTTCCATTAATTTTTAGTAGATTCAAATATTTCTTTAAAAAACTAATTGCTTATCGTTTGAAGAATCAAAACATACCATACTGACAATAATCGAAAGTTTCAATTCAACGTTATGTTACTTTATGCAAGAGTTTCTAATAATATCGGATCAATTTATTGTGAATGTGGTGAATTGAAGTTAGTGGGCAATGACATTGGTTTTATTTGTTTGGTTTGAACAAAATTGTCAGTGCAGATTTTATAGACTCGTATACAGGATGTTTTTTTTACCGGCATCATGGAATCTCGATTATGTTGAGATACGAAGTGAGTTAATGTGAGGTAATTTTCACTTTACTTATGGTTATGTAAATGTCGAGTTGCTAATAGGACCTAGTCTTTAGTTTAGTTGGGTGCTGGGATCAGCTGCCTCAAAATCAAAGACAATGGCAAAGACGGCTGCAAATGATTGTCGAAAAAAAAAATGGTGGTCCCATTGAGCCCTATTTGTAAAAGTAGTTGATCATTGTTATTAACTTCAGTTAAGCATCAAATTAAAAAAAAACAAATTTAATAGATTTAAATAATAATTAAGTTATTGTTATCTTTTATTTATTATTTTTAATAAGCAATTCGTTTTTTAAAGAAATATTTGCGACCGTTCTATTTGAGGGTGCTTCTTTAAGGTCTCACGCGTAGATAAATTGTCGTATTGAAATAAGTTTTTAATAAAATTTCTATCTTGATTGGTTAATCGCACCAATTTCTACAACAACTCAGTCTCAACAAATGACCCACTTCGTATCTCAACATAATCGAGATTCCATGATGCCGGTAAAAAAACATCCTGTATACGAGTCTATGAAATCTGTACTGACCCTTTTGTTAAAACCAATGTCATTGCCCACTAACTTCAATACACCACTAAGTTCTAGATTTCCGGGGGAAGACCGCGTCAACGACGATAAAATAGTCAACGTTTCGCACTCTGTTGCAAGAGGAATCTTTAGGACGTAACAGTAAGATGGCTACGAAGAGAATGAACGTGTGTGTGGACGGGTGGGGTATTTACAGGCACCTGTGCAGTAGGTGCCTATAGCCAGTAGTCAAACAACTATTGGTAGGGAGGGCGATTGGGGGCTGCGATAGGCTGTGGTGGTCGTAAAACTGCTTTCCAGCTATGATGCAAATGCCAACCGTCATCTCTATTAAGATTGGAGGGATGTTTAAAGATTTCGATCGCTTCGCGGATTATACGAGGATAATAATGTGATTCCCGGGTGATAATTTTTGTTTGGTCGAAAAGTATTTTATGACCCGTGTTGTGTCTGTGCTCAGCAAGAGCCGAAGTGGTGACCTGGCGCAGCCTTGTACAGCGTTCATGTTCTGAAACCCGAACGCTCACAGAGCGCTTTGTCTCACCAATGTAGACACTGCCACAAGCACATGGGATACGGTATACACCTGGGGCTAGCAGTGGAGAAAGTTTATCTTTAACGGATGGCAGTAAATCAAAAATTTTGGTTAAGGGTTTGAAAATGGGTTTGATGTTGTACTTTTGAAGGATACGACCAATGCGATCAGTCGTACCTTGGATGTAGGGAAGAAAAACAGTTGCAATTGGTGGGTCAGGCTGTTGGTTTGGTTATGTCGCTGTATTATTGAGGTGTTTGGTGATGATTTTTCGTATGGAGGAAATCTGATAACTGATCACGGCTTGTAGACACATACAATTAAGAATTCCAAAGAATTCAGCGAAAAAATCCTTAAAATCAGACACAATGATATGATGATGAGATTCTTTGACGTGACAAACTTGTATACCAACGTACCTGTAGATGAAACACTCGACATCGTTAAGAACATTATCAACGAATGCCCTATAACTGACACAGATGGAGATAACATCTTCAAGATTATCAAACATGTTCTAGCACAAAACATATGTACCTTCAATTACATTATATAAAATATGAAGAATGATCTCCCAAATGGGGTTAGCACTCCCTGGTCTCTTCGCGAATACCTACATGAACCACGTGGAACTTTCTTTCATCAACAACTCTGTCAGCCCTTTCCACAACAAAATAAGATGGTGGACAAGGTACGTCGAAGACATATTTTTTTCTTTGATCCGGAACACGCGAAGAACTTGACTGCTTTGAACTGTATATCAATAATATAAAACCTAGCTTTAAATTCACCAGAGAAGACGAAGTGGATAAATCCCTGACTTTCCTAGACCTGAAGGTAACAAAAAATGCGGACTTTTCCGACCTCCAAATACATCGCAAGCCAACAACCTGCAGCGCGCTGATACCAGCCGACTCAAATCACCACCATAACCAAAAGATGTCAGCATTACGAAGCCTTGTCTGTCGAGCACACACTATCCCCATGAAGAAAGAACACTACGATCAAGAGGTAAACGTAATAAAGCAATTAGGAACCATGAAAAGACTGACAATGCTATCGTGTTCTGCACACTACTGGCAAGCGCTGGTCAAAATTTGAGATGGACGCCACATAATTGCTGTTTGAAAAGTTGGTGTATAATTTAGTTCCACAGTTTGTCGCGCTCATGTCCAAAGCAGCCGGCGCTACGACAGTATACGGCGAAATATACATCATTCATGGCATCGCGGCTATGGACTCTCCTGTCTCGCCGCAGAGTTTTTGCTTTAGATTCGATATCTCTTTACCAGTTCTCAGATACTGTTCAACGGTCCTTAGAGTCTTACGTTGATATTAAGCGTTCAATTGTAAAAGCGGCGGGACGTTTATTTAATTTATTTCTCTATTTTTTAACACGAATTTAGGAACAATATTATTACTTCACATATGTTTTTTAGGCTATAGGTAGCAGGTTAATCAAACTACTATCTTTCTTTCGCTAACGATTCGGTTTTTATTAAAACCTTACTCATAGCTGCAAACACAGTTTCAAAAGTTAACAAGTCAATATATCAGTTTAAAAAGCGGTTTACCTCAAAAATCCAGTAAATGCGCATAACACAACCATCTACGTCTATACAACGCTCACCGACATCTTACAAATAAAAAACATAGGTTCGAAACTAGTCTAAAAATTAGTGCTCTATGTGTTGCCTATCTGCCCGAGACCGGTAAAGAAGAAATTATATCAGTAATTATATAGTATATGTTACTCAAATTATCCGTATCAGATCTCAAATTTACCGCATTAGTTGTCTTCTTTATGTATATCATCTCCAAGATACATCTTTTTTTTTTGTAGTTTTTTTTTCTTTTTTTAGTATTCTTGCAGAATCGAAGTCAAATTTATGGCCTGTTGACAAGGCATATGATGCCAGAGCTGTTCTTTCTTTTTCCATTTTATACGCTCTTAAGCAGTCATTTCTATGTTGGTTGATTCTATTCTTCAAGTATTGCTTGGTCTGTCCCACATATGTCCTATCACAATCCTTACAGTCAATCCTATAAATAACACCACTACTATACATGGGATCTATCTTGTCTTTAAGGTCAGAATACAACGCACCAATAGTTTTTTTGTTGTAAGTTATGATTTTAGTATTACCAGATTTGAGCCTAGGTATGAGTTGTTTGGTCAAACCGGGTATACGTGGTAGTTTGTAAAAAAAAATATTTCACCTTTTCGTCAACCAACTCTCCACCACCATTATCTCTAACAAAGTTTGTGCGGCCTCCCTCCCTCAATATTCTTTGGACCAGCGCTTTCGGGTAATTGCATGTCACCAACATATTAGTAATTATGTTAAAATTGTCCTTATGGAACTCTTTATCAGCAAATTTAGTTGCTCTGATTTTAAAATTTTTGATAATAGCCATCTTTTGGGTCATTGTGTGATCTGAATTGTAGTTTATGAATCTATTAGAATTTATAGGTTTTTGATACCAATTAGTCTTTAATATACCTTCGCTGGTCTTTAGAATGAGTACATCTAGGAAGAGAAGTTGCCCATCTCTTTCCACTTCTGAGGTCAGTTTTATTAATGGGTGGATTGAACTGAAAGTCTTCGTGACTAGGTCTATGCTATCTACAGGTAACGCAGTAAAAATATCATCCACATAAGTGAACATGAACGGAAGCTCAAACCCGTTCGTTCTTCTTTCTTCTTCGTCAAAACTGAAGAATAGGTCAATATGTACCAAAAAACTTGTAAAGAATGAAAATAGAATCAAGTTCTTTAGACAATGCAGAAGTAAGAGAGTCTTTCCAAGACACATACAACAACATTTGAGACGCCTGTTTATATCATTAACTGGTAATCATCCGTTCAAACATAAGGTCCAAAGCATATGTGACACCATGAAGAGCAAGACGTTGAATTTAGAACTGAAAATTGCGTACTGGGAAAACAGGAAGATAAAAGAAAGTGTAGAAATCATAGATGGAGGAAAAGATTAAATGCACTTATAAGAAAAAACTACACGTTTTATTACAAGAGAAATCGGGAAGGATGGTCATAAATGGCGAGGAGAGTTAGATTGTGGACAGAACGACAACAATAATATAAATGCGGTTGCATTTAGTTAGCGGTTATGCCCGAAAAAAATACTTTTGCTATATATATATATAGTAAAAGTATTTTTTTCGGGCATAACCGCTGACTAAATGCAACCGTAGACACGTGTTTCGGACTTGTTAGTCCTCATCAGTACGGTATAGCCAAAGAGTAAGATGGAGGCTCTATGGAGAAGTAAACAAAAGGGGACCTTAATCAGGGAGACCAACGTCACCAATTGATGCTTCGGTCGCAACATCCTCGGTATGGAGGATAAGAAGCAACGTCGCGTCGAGGTAAACAGTACACCCCAAGGTACGCCTTTTAGCCCATGGTATAATAAAAGAAAAATTAATTATTTGCGGTGTAATTTAAACAGTAAAAGTATTTTTTTCGGGCATAACCGCTAACTAAATGCAACCGTAGACACGTGTTTCGGACTTGTTAGTCCTCATCAGTACGGTATAGCCAAAGAGTAAGATGGAGGCTCTATGGAGAAGTAAACAAAAGGGGACCTTAATCAGGGAGACCAACGTCACCAATTGATGCTTCGGTTGCAACATCCTCGGTATGGAGGATAAGAAGCAACGTCGCGTCGAGGTAAACAGTACACCCCAAGGTACGCCTTTTAGCCCATGGTATAATAAAAGAAAAATTAATTATTTGCGGTGTAATTTAAACAGTAAAAGTATTTTTTTCGGGCATAACCGCTAACTAAATGCAACCGTAGACACGTGTTTCGGACTTGTTAGTCCTCATCAGTACGGTATAGCCAAAGAGTAAGATGGAGGCTCTATGGAGAAGTAAACAAAAGGGGACCTTAATCAGGGAGACCAACGTCACCAATTGATGCTTCGGTCGCAACATCCTCGGTATGGAGGATAAGAAGCAACGTCGCGTCGAGGTAAACAGTACACCCCAAGGTACGCCTTTTAGCCCATGGTATAATAAAAGAAAAATTAATTATTTGCGGTGTAATTTAAACAGTAAAAGTGTTTTTTTCGGGCATAACCGCTAACTAAATGCAACCGTAGACACGTGTTTCGGACTTGTTAGTCCTCATCAGTACGGTATAGCCAAAGAGTAAGATGGAGGCTCTATGGAGAAGTAAACAAAAGGGGACCTTAATCAGGGAGACCAACGTCACCAATTGATGCTTCGATCGCAACATCCTCGGTATGGAGGATAAGAAGCAACGTCGCGTCGAGGTAAACAGTACACCCCAAGGTACGCCTTTTAGCCCATGGTATAATAAAAGAAAAATTAATTATTTGCGGTGTAATTTAAACAGTAAAAGTATTTTTTTCGGGCATAACCGCTAACTAAATGCAACCGTAGACACGTGTTTCGGACTTGTTAGTCCTCATCAGTACGGTATAGCCAAAGAGTAAGATGGAGGCTCTATGGAGAAGTAAACAAAAGGGGACCTTAATCAGGGAGACCAACGTCACCAATTGATGCTTCGGTCGCAACATCCTCGGTATGGAGGATAAGAAGCAACGTCGCGTCGAGGTAAACAGTACACCCCAAGGTACGCCTTTTAGCCCATGGTATAATAAAAGAAAAATTAATTATTTGCGGTGTAATTTAAACAGTAAAAGTATTTTTTTCGGGCATAACCGCTAACTAAATGCAACCGTAGGCACGTGTTTCGGACTTGTTAGTCCTCATCAGTACGGTATAGCCAAAGAGTAAGATGGAGACTCTATGGAGAAGTAAACAAAAAAAGCTAAAAAAAAAGGCTAAAAGGCGTACCTTGGGGTGTACTGTTTACCTCGACGCGACGTTGCTTCTTATCCTCCATACCGAGGATGTTGCGACCGAAGCATCAATTGGTGACGTTGGTCTCCCTGATTAAGGTCCCTTTTATTTACTTCTCCATAGAGCCTCCATCTTACTCTTTGGCTATACCGTACTGATGAGGACTAACAAGTCCGAAACACGTGTCTACGGTTGCATTTAGTTAGCGGTTATGCCCGAAAAAAATACTTTTACTGTTTAAATTACACCGCAAATAATTAATTTTTCTTTTATTATACCATGGGCTAAAAGGCGTACCTTGGGGTGTACTGTTTACCTCGACGCGACGTTGCTTCTTATCCTCCATACCGAGGATGTTGCGACCGAAGCATCAATTGGTGACGTTGGTCTCCCTGATTAAGGTCCCTTTTGTTTACTTCTCCATAGAGCCTCCATCTTACTCTTTGGCTATACCGTACTGATGAGGACTAACAAGTCCGAAACACGTGTCTACGGTTGCATTTAGTTAGCGGTTATGCCCGAAAAAAATACTTTTACTGTTTAAATTACACCGCAAATAATTAATTTTTCTTTTATTATACCATGGGCTAAAAGGCGTACCTTGGGGTGTACTGTTTACCTCGACGCGACGTTGCTTCTTATCCTCCATACCGAGGATGTTGCGACCGAAGCATCAATTGGTGACATTGGTCTCCCTGATTAAGGTCCCTTTTATTTACTTCTCCATAGAGCCTCCATCTTACTCTTTGGCTATACCGTACTGATGAGGACTAACAAGTCCGAAACACGTGTCTACGGTTGCATTTAGTTAGCGGTTATGCCCGAAAAAAATACTTTTACTGTTTAAATTACACCGCAAATAATTAATTTTTCTTTTATTATACCATGGGCTAAAAGGCGTACCTTGGGGTGTACTGTTTACCTCGACGCGACGTTGCTTCTTATCCTCCATACCGAGGATGTTGCGACCGAAGCATCAATTGGTGACGTTGGTCTCCCTGATTAAGGTCCCTTTTGTTTACTTCTCCATAGTGCCTCCATCTTACTCTTTGGCTATACCGTACTGATGAGGACTAACAAGTCCGAAACACGTGTCTACGGTTGCATTTAGTTAGCGGTTATGCCCGAAAAAAATACTTTTACTGTTTAAATTACACCGCAAATAATTAATTTTTCTTTTATTATACCATGGGCTAAAAGGCGTACCTTGGGGTGTACTGTTTACCTCGACGCGACGTTGCTTCTTATCCTCCATACCGAGGATGTTGCGACCGAAGCATCAATTGGTGACGTTGGTCTCCCTGATTAAGGTCCCCTTTTGTTTACTTCTCCATAGAGCCTCCATCTTACTCTTTGGCTATACCGTACTGATGAGGACTAACAAGTCCGAAACACGTGTCTACGGTTGCATTTAGTTAGCGGTTATGCCCGAAAAAAATACTTTTACTATATATATATATATATATATATATATATATATATATATATATATATATATATATATATATATATATATAAAGTTGCGGAAAATTTTTCGATCGATGAATTAAACAATTAGAATATTAGTCGGGTATACGATCACGAAAGAAAACTCTGTTCTTAAATTTGCAATATTTCGAAACTATAATTCGTTTCTTCTACAGGCAATTTCTACAACAACAAACATCAGATTACAATCAAAATACAAATAAAATCAATGGAATACTCACAAATTGAGTTATTAAAACTAACGGACATCGGAACAGGCGATACATGTTACACAGAACATAAAATCAACGACACCATTGCAGACAAGCACGCGTACACCTCCGTGATTGCGGGAACACAGAAACGAAGACAAGGTGACCCACAATGCGCCTCGAAAATTACAAAAAAAAGGTAAGTGCGACACCTGGTGACAACAGTCTGGTTGAAAATCAAAATTTAAAATTAAATATTAAATACCTATATACTAGAAATATAATGATGAATTATCCTTAAATTGTATTGCTCTATTGTTGTCTAATTCTACCACAAAGGAATAAATATTGCTCAAATTGTCCACATCAGTCTTAAAATTAACAGTACACTCAGTGGTCTTGATATGGTACATCTCCAGAAACGAACGTCCATAGTAATTAGATTCTCTATCCAACACCCTGACATTTTCAAAATCAAATGTGTGACCAAGATTCAATGAGTGATTAGCCAATGCACATCTAGATTTACGTGTATTGCAATCGCTTTTATGAAGTGATAAGCGATTCTTTAACCATTGAGAGGTGATGCCAACATATTTACCATCACAATCATTGCAATCTATACAGTAAACTACGTTAGACTGGTATGGTAAAGGATCACGGTCTTTAATATTACTGAAAACTTTTTTGATTTTGTCAGGGTAATGAAGAACGATCTTTTTATTGTCAGGCAATACACTGCTAAACATTTGCTTTAACTTGTTGCTGACTACTGGGACTGAAGTTAACTTTAAATAGGTGGGAGTGGGTTTGTCCTCCATAGGTACATCAAAAATGCTCACGATATAATTATTGTCACTGTTAGCAGAGAACAGAAGCTTGTTTACTAATTTCATGGGAAAACTGTTATTAATAAAAATTGACTTTAACTTGGCCAAAGATGAACCATAAAATTCTGGGCTGCAAATTCTTTTAATCCTGTGCTTCATTCCCGTAATGGTATTAACTTTATGACTGAACGTATGGTTTGAGAAAAAATTAATGTACCTCCCCGAAAAAGTCGGCTTGGTATACCAGTCCGTCAACAATTTGTCACCCTCACCGCGTATCACCCTACAATCAAGGAAAGGGATACTACCGTTATCCTCGACCTCAACAGTAAATTGGATATGCGGATTGAAACCATTAAAAATGTTCAACGTTGTCTCAACCCCATCCCGCGGCACAACGGTGAAGAGATCGTCCACAAACTTGCAAATGAAGGGCAGTGGAAACGGTAACAAGGGAACAACACTGTCAAGTACCAAATCCATGACTATAGTGGCCAAAATGGGACTTATGGGATCACCCATGGGCGTGCCAAATCTCTGACGGTATGTTCTGTTTTGAAATGTAAAGTAAGTATTGTCAAAAACAAATTTGCAAACTTCCAGGAATGAGTCAAGTGTGAATTTGCAGTTAATCCCAATAAGCTCCCAGTTGTCCCTGATAGTAGACGCGACCAAAGTCCAAGGAATATTAGTAAACAAACTGACCACGTCCAATGAAATCAATATGAAACCCCTGGGAACAATTACGTCCCTCAACCTATTCACAAAATCAAAGGTATCTCTTACATTGTATTGGGTGCGGTTACCCAAGGACTCACTCAGGATAGAGGCAAAAAAACTGGATACCCGATACGTAGCTGAACCGCAGGCAGATATTATGGGTCTCAGGGGAACATTAACTTTGTGGATCTTGGGCAAAAAATAACATTTACTCAGACAAGCATTATTGATGCACAAATTTTGATAGATATCTTTCTCTATGTAATTTTTGTTCTTAAGCTCTAATAACAATTTATTGGTTTTTCTTTGGAGAATTTGCAATGGATCTTTGTTTATTGCCTGATAAATTTGGGGATCATTTAACATATAAACACCCTTAGCGATATAAACATCTTTATCCATCACCACAGTCACAGAACCCTTATCAGCCGTTGTTACCAAAATATTGTCATTTTGCTGTAGGAACGTTTTAGTTTTCCTCAACAGGGTATTAAGATTGTTGTTCAGCCACGTATCGGTACGGTCACCAAGTAAAAAATTCGTCAAAATATTCGCTCCCCTAGCCCTTAAGCTATCCCTTCCCTCCTCCGGGCAAACCGATAACACACCCTCAAACTCCATCAACAATCTCCTAACATTTACATTCCTACTGTTGATTGGGAGACAAAACTTAGGCCCCAGTGAAAGAAAATCAAGAATATCAGCAGGAACAGGAGTCGAGGCCAAGTTAACCAGCCAACCCCTGTTGTTTCTGAAGATGTCCACAATCCCATTCGATTGATCGACCAGATTTTGAAATTTTTTAACATTAATCTTTTTAACCATATTGAACTCTTTGTTGTATCTGATTTTTAAAGTATCGTTAAACTGAGAATAAATATGAAACGGTACAACATGCCTAATATTATTATGAGAAGCCGATAACCAACTTTCTAATTTTTCTATGTTACTAATTGTAATTTGAATTTCGAGACTAAGAGTTATTGATGTCAACCTGGAGCAAAAACCATCTATTCTCCTAACCAACCTGCCATTCGTGGTGTCTAAAAGGTTCGCAGTCTTCTTTGAACCATCCTGTATATGTCTTGGGATTATACCATATCTTCTACACTTGATCAAAAATGTTCGCCTGTTCCTCAATCTTGCCAGTTTGATGTTGTTTCTTGCAGTTAATTTCATTTGCACCACTGCATCTGTGCCATATTGTCGTTGTATGGTTGTAAAAAAAACCATTTTTTACACGTAAAGTTGCGGAAAATTTTTCGATCGATGAATTAAACAATTAGAATATTAGTCGGGTATACGATCACGAAAGAAAACTCTGTTCTTAAATTAGCAATATTTCGAAACTATAATTCGTTTCTTCTACAGGCAATTTCTACAACAACAAACATCAGATTACAATCAAAATACAAATAAAATCAATGGAATACTCACAAATTGAGTTATTAAAACTAACGGACATCGGAACAGGCGATACATGTTACACAGAACATAAAATCAACGACACCATTGCAGACAAGCACGCGTACACCTCCGTGATTGCGGGAACACAGAAACGAAGAAAAGGTGACCCACAATGCGCCTCGAAAATTACAAAAAAAAGGTAAGTGCGACACCTGGTGACAACAGTCTGGTTGAAAATCAAAATTTAAAATTAAATATTAAATACCTATATACTAGAAATATAATGATGAATTATCCTTAAATTGTATTGCTCTATTGTTGTCTAATTCTATCACAAAGGAATAAATATTGCTCAAATTGTCCACATCAGTCTTAAAATTAACAGTACACTCAGTGGTCTTGATATGGTACATCTCCAGAAACGAACGTCCATAGTAATTAGATTCTCTATCCAACACCCTGACATTTTCAAAATCAAATGTGTGACCAAGATTCAATGAGTGATTAGCCAATGCACATCTAGATTTACGTGTATTGCAATCGCTTTTATGAAGTGATAAGCGATTCTTTAACCATTGAGAGGTGACAACATCAAACTGGCAAGATTGAGGAACAGGCGAACATTTTTGATCAAGTGTAGAAGATATGGTATAATCCCAAGACATATACAGGATGGTTCAAAGAAGACTGCGAACCTTTTAGACACCACGAATGGCAGGTTGGTTAGGAGAATAGATGGTTTTTGCTCCAGGTTGACATCAATAACTCTTAGTCTCGAAATTCAAATTACAATTAGTAACATAGAAAAATTAGAAAGTTGGTTATCGGCTTCTCATAATAATATTAGGCATGTTGTACCGTTTCATATTTATTCTCAGTTTAACGATACTTTAAAAATCAGATACAACAAAGAGTTCAATATGGTTAAAAAGATTAATGTTAAAAAATTTCAAAATCTGGTCGATCAATCGAATGGGATTGTGGACATCTTCAGAAACAACAGGGGTTGGCTGGTTAACTTGGCCTCGACTCCTGTTCCTGCTGATATTCTTGATTTTCTTTCACTGGGGCCTAAGTTTTGTCTCCCAATCAACAGTAGGAATGTAAATGTTAGGAGATTGTTGATGGAGTTTGAGGGTGTGTTATCGGTTTGCCCGGAGGAGGGAAGGGATAGCTTAAGGGCTAGGGGAGCGAATATTTTGACGAATTTTTTACTTGGTGACCGTACCGATACGTGGCTGAACAACAATCTTAATACCCTGTTGAGGAAAACTAAAACGTTCCTACAGCAAAATGACAATATTTTGGTAACAACGGCTGATAAGGGTTCTGTGACTGTGGTGATGGATAAAGATGTTTATATCGCTAAGGGTGTTTATATGTTAAATGATCCCCAAATTTATCAGGCAATAAACAAAGATCCATTGCAAATTCTCCAAAGAAAAACCAATAAATTGTTATTAGAGCTTAAGAACAAAAATTACATAGAGAAAGATATCTATCAAAATTTGTGCATCAATAATGCTTGTCTGAGTAAATGTTATTTTTTGCCCAAGATCCACAAAGTTAATGTTCCCCTGAGACCCATAATATCTGCCTGCGGTTCAGCTACGTATCGGGTATCCAGTTTTTTTGCCTCTATCCTGAGTGAGTCCTTGGGTAACCGCACCCAATACAATGTAAGAGATACCTTTGATTTTGTGAATAGGTTGAGGGACGTAATTGTTCCCAGGGGTTTCATATTGATTTCATTGGACGTGGTCAGTTTGTTTACTAATATTCCTTGGACTTTGGTCGCGTCTACTATCAGGGACAACTGGGAGCTTATTGGGATTAACTGCAAATTCACACTTGACTCATTCCTGGAAGTTTGCAAATTTGTTTTTGACAATACTTACTTTACATTTCAAAACAGAACATACCGTCAGAGATTTGGCACGCCCATGGGTGATCCCATAAGTCCCATTTTGGCCACTATAGTCATGGATTTGGTACTTGACAGTGTTGTTCCCTTGTTACCGTTTCCACTGCCCTTCATTTGCAAGTTTGTGGACGATCTCTTCACCGTTGTGCCGCGGGATGGGGTTGAGACAACGTTGAACATTTTTAATGGTTTCAATCCGCATATCCAATTTACTGTTGAGGTCGAGGATAACGGTAGTATCCCTTTCCTTGATTGTAGGGTGATACGCGGTGAGGGTGACAAATTGTTGACGGACTGGTATACCAAGCCGACTTTTTCGGGGAGGTACATTAATTTTTTCTCAAACCATACGTTCAGTCATAAAGTTAATACCATTACGGGAATGAAGCACAGGATTAAAAGAATTTGCAGCCCAGAATTTTATGGTTCATCTTTGGCCAAGTTAAAGTCAATTTTTATTAATAACAGTTTTCCCGTGAAATTAGTAAACAAGCTTCTGTTCTCTGCTAACAGTGACAATAATTATATCGTGAGCATTTTTGATGTACCTATGGAGGACAAACCCACTCCCACCTATTTAAAGTTAACTTCAGTCCCAGTAGTCAGCAACAAGTTAAAGCAAATGTTTAGCAGTGTATTGCCTGACAATAAAAAGATCGTTCTTCATTACCCTGACAAAATCAAAAAAGTTTTCAGTAATATTAAAGACCGTGATCCTTTACCATACCAGTCTAACGTAGTTTACTGTATAGATTGCAATGATTGTGATGGTAAATATGTTGGCATCACCTCTCAATGGTTAAAGAATCGCTTATCACTTCATAAAAGCGATTGCAATACACGTAAATCTAGATGTGCATTGGCTAATCACTCATTGAATCTTGGTCACACATTTGATTTTGAAAATGTCAGGGTGTTGGATAGAGAATCTAATTACTATGGACGTTCGTTTCTGGAGATGTACCATATCAAGACCACTGAGTGTACTGTTAATTTTAAGACTGATGTGGACAATTTGAGCAATATTTATTCCTTTGTGATAGAATTAGACAACAATAGAGCAATACAATTTAAGGATAATTCATCATTATATTTCTAGTATATAGGTATTTAATATTTAATTTTAAATTTTGATTTTCAACCAGACTGTTGTCACCAGGTGTCGCACTTACCTTTTTTTTGTAATTTTCGAGGCGCATTGTGGGTCACCTTGTCTTCGTTTCTGTGTTCCCGCAATCACGGAGGTGTACGCGTGTGTAACATGTATCGCCTGTTCCGATGTCCGTTAGTTTTAATAACTCAATTTGTGAGTATTCCATTGATTTTATTTGTATTTTGATTGTAATCTGATGTTTGTTGTTGTAGAAATTGCCTGTAGAAGAAACGAATTATAGTTTCGAAATATTGCAAATTTAAGAACAGAGTTTTCTTTCGTGATCGTATACCCGACTAATATTCTAATTATATATATATATATATATATATATATATATATATATATATATATATATATATATATATATATATATATATATATATATATATATATATATATATTATTGTTGTCGTTCTGTCCACAATCTAACTCTCCTCGCCATTTATGACCATCCTTCCCGATTTCTCCTGTAATAAAACGTGTAGTTTTTTCTTATAAGTGCATTTAATCTTTTCCTCCATCTATGATTTCTACACTTTCTTTTATCTTCCTATTTTCCCAGTACGCAATTTTCAGTTCTAAATTCAACGTCTTGCTCTTCATGGTGTCACATATGCTTTGGACCTTATGTTTGAACGGATGATTACCAGTTAATGATATAAACAGGCGTCTCAAATGTTGTTGTATGTGTCTTGGAAAGACTCTCTTACTTCTGCATTGTCTTAAGAACTTGATTCTATTTTCATTCTTTACAAGTTTTTTGGTACATATTGACCTATTCTTCAGTTTTGACGAAGAAGAAAGAAGAACGAACGGGTTTGAGCTTCCGTTCATGTTCACTTATGTGGATGATATTTTTACTGCGTTACCTGTAGATAGCATAGACCTAGTCACGAAGACTTTCAGTTCAATCCACCCATTAATAAAACTGACCTCAGAAGTGGAAAGAGATGGGCAACTTCTCTTCCTAGATGTACTCATTCTAAAGACCAGCGAAGGTATATTAAAGACTAATTGGTATCAAAAACCTATAAATTCTAATAGATTCATAAACTACAATTCAGATCACACAATGACCCAAAAGATGGCTATTATCAAAAATTTTAAAATCAGAGCAACTAAATTTGCTGATAAAGAGTTCCATAAGGACAATTTTAACATAATTACTAATATGTTGGTGACATGCAATTACCCGAAAGCGCTGGTCCAAAGAATATTGAGGGAGGGAGGCCGCACAAACTTTGTTAGAGATAATGGTGGTGGAGAGTTGGTTGACGAAAAGGTGAAATATTTTTTTTTACAAACTACCACGTATACCCGGTTTGACCAAACAACTCATACCTAGGCTCAAATCTGGTAATACTAAAATCATAACTTACAACAAAAAAACTATTGGTGCGTTGTATTCTGACCTTAAAGACAAGATAGATCCCATGTATAGTAGTGGTGTTATTTATAGGATTGACTGTAAGGATTGTGATAGGACATATGTGGGACAGACCAAGCAATACTTGAAGAATAGAATCAACCAACATAGAAATGACTGCTTAAGAGCGTATAAAATGGAAAAAGAAAGAACAGCTCTGGCATCATATGCCTTGTCAACAGGCCATAAATTTGACTTCGATTCTGCAAGAATACTAAAAAAAGAAAAAAAAACTACAAAAAAAAAGATGTATCTTGGAGATGATATACATAAAGAAGACAACTAATGCGGTAAATTTGAGATCTGATACGGATAATTTGAGTAACATATACTATATAATTACTGATATAATTTCTTCTTTACCGGTCTCGGGCAGATAGGCAACACATAGAGCACTAATTTTTAGACTAGTTTCGAACCTATGTTTTTTATTTGTAAGATGTCGGTGAGCGTTGTATAGACGTAGATGGTTGTGTTATGCGCATTTACTGGATTTTTGAGGTAAACCGCTTTTTAAACTGATATATTGACTTGTTAACTTTTGAAACTGTGTTTGCAGCTATGAGTAAGGTTTTAATAAAAACCGAATCGTTAGCGAAAGAAAGATAGTAGTTTGATTAACCTGCTACCTATAGCCTAAAAAACATATGTGAAGTAATAATATTGTTCCTAAATTCGTGTTAAAAAATAGAGAAATAAATTAAATAAACGTCCCGCCGCTTTTACAATTGAACGCTTAATACCAACGTAAGACTCTAAGGACCGTTGAACAGTATCTGAGAACTGGTAAAGAGATATCGAATCTAAAGCAATAACTCTGCGGCGAGACAGGAGAGTCCATAGCCGCGAAGCCATGAATGATGTATATTTCGCCGTATACTGTCGTAGCGCCGCGCCGGCTGCTTTGGACATGAGCGCGACAAACTGTGGAACTAAATTATACACCAACTTTTCAAACAGCAATTATGTGGCGTCCATCTCAAATTTTGACCAGCGCTTGCCAGTAGTGTGCAGAACACGATAGCATTGTCAGTCTTTTCATGGTTCCTAATTGCTTTATTACGTTTACCTCTTGATCGTAGTGTTCTTTCTTCATGGGGATAGTGTGTGTTCGACAGACAAGGCTTCGTAATGCTGACATCTTTTGGTTATGGTGGTGATTTGAGTCGGCTGGTATCAGCGCGCTGCAGGTTGTTGGCTTGCGATGTATTTGGAGGTCGGAAAAGTCCGCATTTTTTGTTACCTTCAGGTCTAGGAAAGTCAGGGATTTATCCACTTCGTCTTCTCTGGTGAATTTAAAGCTAGGTTTTATATTATTGATATACAGTTCAAAGCAGTCAAGTTCTTCGCGTGTTCCGGATCAAAGAAAAAAATATGTCTTCGACGTACCTTGTCCACCATCTTATTTTGTTGTGGAAAGGGCTGACAGAGTTGTTGATGAAAGAAAGTTCCACGTGGTTCATGTAGGTATTCGCGAAGAGACCAGGGAGTGCTAACCCCATTTGGGAGATCATTCTTCATATTTTATATAATGTAATTGAAGGTACATATGTTTTGTGCTAGAACATGTTTGATAATCTTGAAGATGTTATCTCCATCTGTGTCAGTTATAGGGCATTCGTTGATAATGTTCTTAACGATGTCGAGTGTTTCATCTACAGGTACGTTGGTATACAAGTTTGTCACGTCAAAGAATCTCATCATCATATCATTGTGTCTGATTTTAAGGATTTTTTCGCGTTTCAGAACATGAACGCTGTACAAGGCTGCGCCAGGTCACCACTTCGGCTCTTGCTGAGCACAGACACAACACGGGTCATAAAATACTTTTCGACCAAACAAAAATTATCACCCGGGAATTACATTATTATCCTCGTATAATCCGCGAAGCGATCGAAATCTTTAAACATCCCTCCAATCTTAATAGAGATGACGGTTGGCATTTGCATCATAGCTGGAAAGCAGTTTTACGACCACCACAGCCTATCGCAGCCCCCAATCGCCCTCCCTACCAATAGTTGTTTGACTACTGGCTATAGGCACCTACTGCACAGGTGCCTATAAATACCCCACCCGTCCACACACACGTTCATTCTCTTCGTAGCCATCTTACTGTTACGTCCTAAAGATTCCTCTTGCAACAGAGTGCGAAACGTTGACTATTTTATCGTCGTTGACGCGGTCTTCCCCCGGAAATCTAGAACTTAGTGGTGTATTGAAGTTAGTGGGCAATGACATTGGTTTTAACAAAAGGGTCAGTACAGATTTCATAGACTCGTATACAGGATGTTTTTTTACCGGCATCATGGAATCTCGATTATGTTGAGATACGAAGTGGGTCATTTGTTGAGACTGAGTTGTTGTAGAAATTGGTGCGATTAACCAATCAAGATAGAAATTTTATTAAAAACTTATTTCAATACGACAATTTATCTACGCGTGAGACCTTAAAGAAGCACCCTCAAATAGAACGGTCGCAAATATTTCTTTAAAAAACGAATTGCTTATTAAAAATAATAAATAAAAGATAACAATAACTTAATTATTATTTAAATCTATTAAATTTGTTTTTTTTTAATTTGATGCTTAACTGAAGTTAATAACAATGATCAACTACTTTTACAAATAGGGCTCAATGGGACCACCATTTTTTTTTTTCGACAATCATTTGCAGCCGTCTTTGCCATTGTCTTTGATTTTGAGGCAGCTGATCCCAGCACCCAACTAAACTAAAGACTAGGTCCTATTAGCAACTCGACATTTACATAACCATAAGTAAAGTGAAAATTACCTCACATTAACTCACTTCGTATCTCAACATAATCGAGATTCCATGATGCCGGTAAAAAAAACATCCTGTATACGAGTCTATAAAATCTGCACTGACAATTTTGTTCAAACCAAACAAATAAAACCAATGTCATTGCCCACTAACTTCAATTCACCACATTCACAATAAATTGATCCGATATTATTAGAAACTCTTGCATAAAGTAACATAACGTTGAATTGAAACTTTCGATTATTGTCAATATGGTATGTTTTGATTCTTCAAACGATAAGCAATTAGTTTTTTAAAGAAATATTTGAATCTACTAAAAATTAATGGAAATACAAGTAATTAAAAATTTGTGCTGTTTTTTTTGCCCACAGTGTATAATACGATTTTAATATATACTATTATACAGGGTGAAATGAGTGCAATGATTTCTAGGGGTTATAGATCTTGATAATTGGAGTAAAAAATTCAAATACGCTTTTTTTCTAAGTGACACCAGTATTGAGTAATTAATTATTGAAAATGCAGAATTTGGCGACGCATGTTTTTAGAAAGGGTAGTAGCGACTTGACATAGAGCCTGTGGCGAAACAGCTGACAGCTGAGCGAGGTGAAGGACCGTGCGTGCTTTAGTTTACGCTCTGCAATTGTTTCTGTTTATCGGGTTTCTTGGTAGTTATTTTGTGTTTTTTGTTTGAAAATGGACAATTTTAGTAGTGGTGAGTACGTGGACATGTTACTTGTTTATGGTGAATGCAGAAAAAATGCAGCGGCCGCCTGAAGACTTTATTCGCAACGATTTAGAAACCGGTACGTCCCTAACTTTTGTTTCCGTGGTTCAACGGTTAAGGGATAGTCCTGCTCGAGTATTTTTGCCTAACCATGGAGGAAGAGGCCGTCCACGCGATCGTAATATGAGTGCTGAAATTGTGCGCGATGACATTGAACGCCGCTCTTTATGTACAAATTGGAGGCGACGGGCAGAAGCGTGTTTGGATGAAACCGGGGTGCACTTTCAGCAGTTTCTTTAAAATGTTTAGTAATTTCGCTCAGCGTGCTACAGATAGGTGCGGGCTAGTTTTCGACGGAGTACTACACATTATGAAAACATGTGAGTAGCATATATATATATATATATATATATATATATATATATATATATATATATATATATATATATATATATATATATATATATATATATATATATATATATATATATATATATATATATATATATATATATATATATATATTCTGTTATTCTTGACCTTGTGAATATGAATTGGAAAAAATTTCGTGGGGACAGGTCTATACAATGAAGCTACTGAATTGCTTTTATACTTCAATATATTTCGGTGAACTACGCTACCATCCTCAGGAAGAACTAAAAATTTCATAAAATTTAAATACAATTAGTTTGTACGTTCAGTGACAAGAAAACGACGACAAGAGCAAAGATACCAACAAAACTAGAGTAGCAATATCCGTAAATAAGATGTTATACATTAAGTTTCCCGGCACTGTTACACTATCGCGTGTACAATGCAACCATCAGCGGGTGATGGTCTTGGTGCTCGTCCACAACTAAAACAACACACACACAAGTTATTACAACATGTTAAAATCTGCAACAAAACAGGACATACCCACGACACCGGACGCACACAGGTAAGACTAAAGATGACTAGATGCGGAAGGATTAATTTTCAATCAGTAATACAATCGACCTCCATTGATGTAGCTTTAAGTTTTAGGTTAAGTGAGTGCACGGCTACGTTCAGGGACCACGGTTGCCAACGCCAGAACCGACCACAACCAATGCTACCAACCAAGGAACGGGCACAACGGCACCACACAGTAAACACCACCACCTACAACAGACAAAACAGAACTGCAGGATAACACCACAATTCCACGCTACCGCACCGCAATACCATTACCACGAACATTGATTTATAATATGGAAAATATAACTGTACATACAACTTATAGCGTTTGTATCTGTCTTAAAGTTAACACAATCAGCGCTCTTTATATGAAACATCTCCTTAAACAGTCTCCTTTTTCCATTCCGTTCTTCGTCCAGCATTCGAGCATTTGCAAAATCAAAGACATGATCCAGGTTATTGGTATGGGCTGCTAAAGCACACCGTTTGTTATTGGTTTTATAATTCTTTGCGTCGCTTTTATGCTGAACGAGTCTACTCTTGAGCCACTGAGCAGTTTGACCGACATATGTTTTTGTGCAGTCCCTACAAGGAATGCTGTATACAATGTGTGACATGTATTCGACAGGTGTTTTGTCTTTAAGAGTGCTAAATAATCTACGCACTGACATACCATTATACTTAACAATACGCGCGTCCGTAAGTGGTTTAAGAAACCTTGTAATGGTGTTAGTTAGGTTTCCCAATTGCAGCAGCTTCACATATCTTGTTCCTCCGTCGTCGCCCGTGTCCACCTCCTCCTGCAACCCACGTCGCTGCCCAGCATTACCAAGAACGAGTCTCCTAACCAGGTGGTTCGGATAACCATTGTTGACAAATATTGTTATCAGCCTCCGGAGGTTAGCGCTTCTCCACTCCGGGTCGCTAATTTTTTCCACCCGATGTCTCATGCCCGTTACTGTGTTAATCTTCTGCCTGAGGCTGTGATTAGAGAAGTAGTTGATGTATCTCCCTGATGATGTTGGCTTCTGGTACCAGTCCAACATGATGCGCTGTCCAGGCGCCCTCACAACCCTGGTGTCAAGGAAAGGCACCCACTGGTCCACCTCCATCTCCATCGTAAATTGCAGCCGCTCGTGGAACCCGTTAAATATTCGCAAGGTATCATCCTTCAAGCTTTCAGGCAACGCGCATATCAGGTCGTCAACAAACTTGCGCAGGAAGGGGAACTCAAAGGGCAGGAGTCCGATAACAAAATCCAGGAGCTCATCCATTATGATGGTTGCCAGTATCGGACTTATGGGCCCCCCCATAGGAACTCCCTGCTTCTGTCTGTAAACCACGTTGCCATGCGTGAAATAGCAGTTGTCAAAAACAAAGGACAGGGCCTCCATGAAGACCGCTTTTGAGCCAGTGAGACCGTGAAGGGGCAATGCTGCTGTATGTCATCATACCTTTCAGAGATGACCCTCATCACCAAGTCGATAGGGATGTTGGAGAGTAAGAGTGCTAAATAATCTACGCACTGACATACCATTATACTTAACAATACGCGCGTCCGTAAATGGTTTAAGAAACCTTGTAATGGTGTTAGTTAGGTTTCCCAATTGCAGCAGCTTCACATATCTTGTTCCTCCGTCGTCGCCCGTGTCCACCTCCTCCTGCAACCCACGTCGCTGCCCAGCATCACCAAGAACGAGTCTCCTAACCAGGTGGTTCGGATAACCATTGTTGACAAATATTGTTATCAGCCTCCGGATATTCCTTTACGGATATTGCTAGTTTTGTAGGTATCTTTGCTCTTGTCGTCGTTTTCTTGTCACTGAACGTACAAACTAATTGTATTTAAATTTTATGAAATTTTTAGTTCTTCCTGAGGATGGTGGCGTAGTTCACCGAAATATATTGAAGTATAAAAGCAATTGAGTAGCTTCATTGTATAGACCTGTCCCCAAGAAATTTTTTCTAATTTATATATATATATATATATTTTAATTTAGACATATATATATATATATATATATATATATATATATATATATAGTCGGGTATACGATCACGAAAGAAAACTCTGTTCTTAAATTTGCAATATTTCGAAACTATAATTCGTTTCTTCTACAGGCAATTTCTACAACAACAATATATATATATATATATATATATATATATATATATATATATATATATATATATATATATATATATATATATATATATATATATATATATATATATATATATATATATATATATATATATATATATATATATATAGACTCTATATATAAACTCAGCTCTGGTTATTAACAAATCAGGCTCACTCTTAAGGAAGGTTACCGTTTTTTTGTATTGTTGATCAAATGGTGAAGAACGACTCGAATGGGGGGCATCTGATAGATAAGTGTTTGTTATCATATTAGTAGCGCGTGCTCTGTATATGTCCTGCTTATTTTGGGGTAGCGACTGTATAATATTTTCAACTTGTGACAGTAAATCTGATATTGGAACATCTTTATGTGTCGAATTAAGACAGAATTTTGGACCCAGAGACAAAAAATCGGCTATATCTTTGGGTATTTGTTTCTCTGTAAGATTAATAAACCAGTTTTTATTGTCATGAAAAGGCTTCTTATTGACGATTTCTGATTTTAATTTAGACAGTTTCTTTAAATGTTTATTTTTAATTTTGGAAAATTGTTTGTTGAAAGTAAATGTCATATTATTAGAGAACTCATTGCAAATATGTCCAGGTAACAACCCCTTAGCCTTTGTTACAACTGCACTTAATTTATTTTCAAGTTTTTTAACATTATTTATGGTGATTTGAATTTCAAAATTAAGAATTTTTGTTTTTAGCCTCGTGTTAAAAGAATCTATCTTTCTAGCTAGTGTCTTGTTCTCACAGTCAAGCAATCGGACAAGGTTCTTGGATCCATTGGTGATGTGACCAGGACTGACGCCATCCCTTCGACAAGTCAAAAGGAAAATTCTTCTGTTTCTCGCATTGGCTAACTTGGTGTTGATAGATGCCCAGTTCTTTAAGGTGCGGTACGCTTCAGCACCAAACCTCGTACGGATGTTGTTGTAGAATCCCATTTTCAGATAAATGAAAAAACACGTAACGACCGTGGATACTTGACGAAGTCAAATCACAATATATGGGAGAATTCGGTCAGTTTGGGTTTATTAAAAGAAACTCCTTTTATCCAGTTCGAAGAGCAAGAGCAAGAGCAAGAGCAAGAGCAAGAGCAAGAGCAAGAGCAAGAGCAAGAGCAAGAGCAAGAGCAAGAGCAAGAGCAAGAGCAAGAGCAAGAGCAAGAGCAAGAGCAAGAGCAAGAGCAAGAGCAAGAGCAAGAGCAAGAGCAAGAGCAAGAGCAAGAGCAAGAGCAAGAGCAAGAGCAAGAGCAAGAGCAAGAGCAAGAGCAAGAGCAAGAGCAAGAGCAAGAGCAAGAGCAAGAGCAAGAGCAAGAGCAAGAGCAAGAGCAAGAGCAAGAGCAAGAGCAAGAGCAAGAGCAAGAGCAAGAGCAAGAGCAAGAGCAAGAGCAAGAGCAAGAGCAAGAGCAAGAGCAAGAGCAAGAGCAAGAGCAAGAGCAAGAGCAAGAGCAAGAGCAAGAGCAAGAGCAAGAGCAAGAGCAAGAGCAAGAGCAAGAGCAAGAGCAAGAGCAAGAGCAAGAGCAAGAGCAAGAGCAAGAGCAAGAGCAAGAGCAACAGCAAGAGCAAGAGCAAGAGCAAGAGCAAGAGCAAGAGCAAGAGCAAGAGCAAGAGCAAGAGCAAGAGCAAGAGCAAGAGCAAGAGCAAGAGCAAGAGCAAGAGCAAGAGCAAGAGCAAGAGCAAGAGCAAGAGCAAGAGCAAGAGCAAGAGCAAGAGCAAGAGCAAGACCAAGACCAAGAGCAAGACCAAGAGCAAGACCAAGAGCAAGACCAAGAGCAAGACCAAGAGCAAGACCAAGAGCAAGACCAAGAGCAAGACCAAGAGCAAGACCAAGAGCAAGACCAAGAGCAAGACCAAGAGCAAGACCAAGAGCAAGACCAAGAGCAAGACCAAGAGCAAGACCAAGAGCAAGACCAAGAGCAAGACCAAGAGCAAGACCAAGAGCAAGACCAAGAGCAAGACCAAGAGCAAGACCAAGAGCAAGACCAAGAGCAAGACCAAGAGCAAGACCAAGAGCAAGACCAAGAGCAAGACCAAGAGCAAGACCAAGAGCAAGACCAAGAGCAAGATCAAGAGCAAGACCAAGAGCAAGACCAAGAGCAAGACCAAGAGCAAGACCAAGAGCAAGACCAAGAGCAAGACCAAGAGCAAGAGCAAGACCAAGACCAAGACCAAGACCAAGACCAAGACCAAGACCAAGACCAAGACCAAGACCAAGACCAAGACCAGGAGCCGGAGAGCGAGAGAGCGAGAGAGCGAGAGAGCGAGAGAGCGAGACCGAGAGCGAGAGAGCAAGAACAAGAACAGCATTTACCGTGTGAGACTTAATATTTTTATTATATACAAATGGAGCCGAAAGCGGCCGTGGTATCCGGAGAACAAGAAGATGATATGACCTCAAAGATACCACTATGGTGTGAACAGCTCACCTCTTTAAAATTATGGGCTGTACTAATATTGTACTAATAGTGTATCGTAATAAAATTATATTTAAGTATTCCGTGTCTCTTTATTTGGAAATAATCGGTTTAATGGAAAAAACATAATATAGTGTAGATATATTTATTAAAAACATTTAACAAAAGATATTATACTTAATTATATTTTATTTTCTTTGCCTTCTTCTTCTTCGGTTCATTCTTCTCTGGTTCATTCTTCTTTTCTCCGGACATCTCAAAACCAAGCTTTCGTTTAGCCTACATTGTATTGGTGACTAACCAGACACTTATTTTTTCCCTGATGGTGATTTTACACGCTCCCATGCTGCTTCCTCTAAAACTTTATCAGCTTCATGACTCTTCCCTAGATCACCGACTTTGCAGTACATAATAGGTTAACTTCCAACGTATTTGTAAACTACCGATGATAAGTTGCTCAAAAGAGCGTATACCAGTATGTATCTAATAGTAAACGGCGACAAGTGCTTCGGTAATAATTAAATTCGAATCGAGTTTCTCGCAGATAATTATGTTTCATTGCAGTGCTGTAGCAAGTCGTGAATTGGTGTTCTAAAACAATCCGTCACATATTCGATAAATTAGCGATATGAACCATGTTAGAACCGCCACTAATCGTTTAGAAACAGTTGTTTTACAATACCTTTGAACTGTTTTCGAACCACTATGAACTGCTTTACAATACGTTTTGACTACTTTAGAACCTCCGTGAACTGCTTCACAATACATTTGAACTGTTTTGGGACCATTATGAACTGTTTTACAATACATTTTAACTTTTTTAGAACCACTATGAAATGCTACACAATACAAATTGTATGCCAAACTTTGTCTCGATGTTGCCGTATAATAGTTTAGATAGCAATTTTTTGAGGTTAAAATTCAACTGAACAACGAACGATAAATAGGCAGAACGGAATTTTACAGATTTTGTAACTATAATTCACCTGTAGAATAGAAAAACACGTTCGGATAGTGAATAGTTGTTATTTTAATCAAAAAGATGAAAAAAAAAAAACGAGTTCAAATCTAAATCTAACCTTAAAACGTCGTACTGTGTACAAATAATAAATATAAAATACGGCTGGCTCCATCTTCTGCTCAATAGCCTATACAACTTTCGATACGTGCCAACGGATGACACCGTATATACCGTATATCCTCAGATAAACAAAGAAATATGGATACCTAACAAAGGCCGGCGATTTGACGGAAACATATACAATTTGTCCTTGGCTATTTCGATCCTTAAGGAAACGTTCCTGATTGACTGTGTGCGATATCGCGAAGTTTGCGTTTGTAAACAAATAGTTGAATCTGAGCGATTGCGAGCAAAATACGACTTATTCGATTCAGAAATTGAAAAGTAAATAATATCCGAAGATGGAAAAGATTTGTTTTGTGTCTGGGGAAAAGTATTCGCCAGGCGTTACTAGTATTCGCCAGAAAGTGAAACATAACCTCAATCTTCATGGGCGTCTGTAAAGGATAGTTAAGTGTTTAATATAATTATAATCCCTTACTATTATTGTCATATATACAAATATTTGTATTATGAGGCATATTGTGGTATACCCATATTGTTATTGTTAAATACAAACATTGTACCACACTTAGGTATTGGAAACAAAGTATTGTTATTCTAATTACATATAAGCCCCTTTAGAAAGACACGCTCGCCGCCACTGTAGACCACTCCTCTCACCTCTCACATCCTTGGTTATGCATCCATGTTTCTTTGTTTAGTCTTTTAATTTCATTTTATTTCCTCTCAATTAAGAATTCAATTTCCTGACAGATAGTAAGAAAGTATGATTTGTTGCAGCACATGTATATTGTTTAGATAGAAATTTTGAGGTTAAAATTACACAGTTAATTATATGATTTTAATGCATTGTGAAATTTACTGACTTTTTAGTTCCTTCCAATAAAGAATTCAATTTACTGTTTTGGTTATGATATCATGAACCACAACTGTCGCTACATACCGACAATTGATAGATAATAGGAAAGGTAAGTCAGCTGATAGTACTTGTGTTCGATTACCGGTTGCTGTTCCGTTCAATTCAATTGGAGTCGCGATCAGCTGACTAAAGAGCCGTTCTATTACCACTTTGACAGTACACAAAATGATGCGTTCAGTTTCCCTTTTCCCCTGTAGCACAACCTTAAAAACTACTTAGTTGATTTTCTGATTCACACTCAATATGATGTTACCCATAGGAACGGAAAGCGGTTCGATTACCATGTTCAGTTGGATACGGATCGCGCTCAATGTGAGTGCGGCCGGAAATCGAACATAACTAGTGACTTTAAATCAACTAAACAAGTAGTGTCTACAAGCTTGGGAAAGGGTTAAGAACCCCTCGTCGTCTACAGGTGAAAAAATAAACGCCTGGTTAGTCACAACGGCCATGAGAGCGAAACGAAAACTAGGATTTGAACTGCGAAGGACCAATCGCTGCCACGCCACCAGGAGGCGTCGCATTAAATAAAACATATTTTCACAGTTTTTACAATAAAAAAAAATCTCGATCCTCGTTACTTTTTTTAAACAGCCCGCGCCGCCCCGCGTCCGCTGCGACGCCCAGACCTGCCCGCCCGCGGACGGCCTGCAGGATTTTACTCCTCTGCTCCTCTACTCCTCTACTCCTCTCTACTCCTCTACTCCTCTGCTCCTCTGCTCCTCTACTGCTCCTCTGCTCCTCCTCTGCTCCTCTGCTCCTCCTCTGCTCCTCTGCTCCTCTGCTCCTCTGCTCCTCTGCTCCTCTGCTCCTCTGCTCCTCTGCTCCTCTGCTCCTCTGCTCCTCTACTCCTCTACTCCTCTACTCCTCTACTCCTCTACTCCTCTACTCCTCTACTCCTCTACTCCTCTACTCCTCTACTCCTCTACTCCTCTACTCCTCTACTCCTCTACTCCTCTACTCCTCTACTCCTCTACTCCTCTACTCCTCTACTCCTCTCCTCCTCTGCTCCTCTGCTCCTCTGCTCCTCTGCTCCTCTGCTCCTCTGCTCCTCTGCTCCTCTGCTCCTCTGCTCCTCTGCTCCTCTGCTCCTCTGCTCCTCTGCTCTTCTCGACTCCTCTGCTCCTCTCGACTCCTCTGCTCCTCTCGACTCCTCTGCTCCTCTCGACTCCTCTGCTCCTCTCGACTCCTCTGCTCCTCTCGACTCCTCTGCTCCTCTCGACTCCTCTGCTCCTCTCGACTCCTCTGCTCCTCTCGACTCCTCTGCTCCTCTCGACTCCTCTGCTCCTCTCGACTCCTCTGCTCCTCTGCTCCTCTGATGCAGAAACCTATTCTATACTATACTCCTTACTTGCGTTACTACTTCTACTTCTATATTACTTACTTGCGTGACAGTCACTGAAAGTTTATAGGTTATTATTTTACTTCCTCATTAAGAGCAATATTTATATTTAGTTTATACGATTTTTCTGTCCTCGATTGATTGACTCCTTTTCTTCATCCATTCATTCTTTCTTCATACTGTAGTTTAGTTAGTGCATAGTGTTTGGTGACGTAAGGGCGACATTTGCCTAAACACCATTTTTGTTTGTTTTGTTTATAATAATAATAATAATACTTAAATTTCCACATGATCGTAATACCCTATTTGCTCCACTACACTGCAAATTCTTTGCTTTTTTTTGGGTTCAATAACAATATTTGTCATTAAAATTAACTTTTCATTTTTAAAGTAAATATGCTATTTTGCGAAAAATACTTATGAAGCTACCATTTTTTTACATCGTCATTTAAGTAGAAGTTATCAAAGTTGTAGCATTTGCAATTAATAATTACAAATAATGGCTAATAATAGGTGCAAAATATAACTTGAAATGAATTTAATACGATAGATAAGGCTAAGTTATTATTTACCTGTAGGAAGTATGTTTTGCAGAATATTAATCTTCTTAGATGTGCAGGTGCAGGTGGATGAAAGTAATTCTGTGTTGCATTCAGTAATATCATCATCTAGTGTTTTTTAACTAAAATTTGTATTATGTTATAGAGGGGTCTATAACATAATATAAATTTTAGTTAAAATTAACAAATTAATTCAAATTAAATGTCTATGCAGTACTGATAATATCCACTCTTTTACACATTACGTCACATATACCTAAATCTGGTTGCCATGGTTACAATACAATACCGCAATGTTAGCGACAATAACCTCATAAGTCATCGAACGGGTGAACGTAGGATAATTTTATCGTAACTTGATTTAGCAGTTTAGGTACGTGTGTCAAACACAAATTGCTGGAAGTATACCTGCTGGTGCTTTGACATCCACTTCCATTATAGGTACATTGAACACTGGATATGTATGGTCAAATGATTTTGGAGATCCCTCAAGACTAGGATATATAGTAGGATCAGCATTAGGTATTAATCTACTTCGCAAGTCATTCGAGAACATTTTTGGCTCAAAATGTCCTGCACACCCTTTGTATGTTTTGTGTAGAGAGTCCAGTCGTGAAAGTAAATCATCACGCCCACAATGTATGGCCCATCTTTGTGCTCTTTGTGCATCAGTCTGCGTACTAACATTAACACTTATATCTACTTCAAACTCTATACTACGCACATAAAAGTCTTATTTCGCATCAAAAACTACAGCGAATCACTAACGTCCGAGTACGGCTCTGTACTTATTCGACGAGAACACCGTTGAACAAGCGCGGCATTAGACAGAGCGACTGAAATAGAACGATCGTTTGTAGCGGTAAAATTGAAATTAGAAATCTTAAATTTCAGGTGATCGCTTTTTGGTACGCATTCAGTACAAATTACGTTCAACCAAATGAAGCACTTCTATATGCGTTACGTTCCTTACGCGGATTGGTTACTCATTTGTCCAGAACAAAATATGGCAGATAGATATGCGCGACGATATGCGCAAATTTTCCCGCCAAAGCAAAACAATATTCGGGTTGTTATTCTATTCTGTGATTCGGTTGTGACAGCAGCGAGTAGGAGAGGGAAGTAGTCGACTGGGTGAAGCGACGAGGTGCGGACGTGTATGATATGCAGGCGTTTATGTGTAGTAACGTGTATATGTGTTATATTCTTATGTACTTTATACTAATTAAACATATTAAAAGGCTGCTGAGTGTTTTCCTAATAACCCAACGTTAGTGATAAAAAGAAAGAGAACAATTCAGAAGTGGGATAACCCTGTGCGCTGATGTACTATGGATGAGTCCATTATACTATTATTATACTAAACGGCATCAAAATGAGTACCGATGGGGACGGAAAGGCGGAGTAAAGGATGATTCAAGCTACACTGGAACGGCGACGGCACGGAGCCGGTGCGGGTTACGGGAAAAGATCATCATATGCATTTTACATGTGACAGTTCATGCTAAGCCGTCACGGCTCACAGTGGAGCAAAGAAGCTAATAATTGGCATTAATTCAGATAGTGTATAAACCATTGCATATTGGTCTTAATTTGCTGTAAAAATGTAAAAAAGTACGAAAAATATAAGCCGTAAACTATACTTCTACAGAGTGATCCGTAATACTACCAAATAATATTTATACAGCGTATTACGTAGCACTACTTAGTATTTACGGTTAAAAATGGACGAATAGAAAATATGACACCAAACGTATTTCCAAATTGTTAATACAGTTAATTCGGCAAAAACCGATAAAAGAGAAATTAAAATATGCATGGTGATCCTTGAAAATACATTGCACACAAAAACATACTTTGCAGTATGTTGCCATATTGATCTTACATTTATTTTTCAAAACAAGAAACTATTAACCAAATTAGGAAACTACTAAATAAAATTAATAAGGAGTCAGAAAGTTCATAACATATGGTCACCACTTCGACGTTTTCTTCACTGCTTGCATCAGAATTGCTATTCTGAATTGAAGTTGAAAAAAAAATGAAATTTTAATGAATCCAAATCTTCTTTTTATAAAAAAACTAAATAAAAATTATTAAAATAGCTTGTAGATATATGTAATTTTATAATTTCTGCTCTATGAATTAAATACTTGAGTAATGGAGGTAGTATATTATAACATGGGTGCTTCTTCATAAAGTATCTGGCGATTTTATGGGCAAACTATAAATTTGTCTATGTCGACTTCGTGCCCACTAGATACTACAACCAAAATAACATTTTTAAAGCATTTTTTAAATTAATTCTAGAACGATATTTGCTATGGCAGATGATATTTCAGGACGAAAAGCGCCTAACAGTGTTGCCGTCATTTGTGTTTTCAATCCATGGATTTGGCTTGTCCACGGAGGTCCCGGTTCATGGTATGGACACAAGTTACTGCCTTGTTAACAACATTTTATTTGAATTTGTGCCTATAATTAATTATAAAGTTATAAATTTCATGTGGTATGTGTCATATCTGTCTATTTAGCCACGGTGATTTATTAATAAAAGGAAAAAAAGGCAACGTAATTTAAACGAAAATACAATATATATTAAATACGGTTTATATAAATGCAAACATTAGTGCCCAATCACCCCCAGAATATAACATAACAGAGTATGAAATACCACCGAAATAATTGCGCAATGATGGTAGCTTTTCATAAACTTCAAACAATACCATGTGCAAAATCAAATGTAAAATGGTCGTTTTATACCTGGCGTTGATGGTTCCATTACCAGACCTTGAGAGTTCATGCGAAACGTTTAAATTTTTCAATAAAACATTTCCTTGGACATTCGAAAAAAACCAAAATATTTACTTCCGTCATCTAACAATCCCTTATAATATAGTGTTGCAAATTCACCTTCTCATTCTCGCTTTCTCCCAGTTGGATGCTATATGCTCATTCTGTGCGCGAAAATATTATATCTATCGGCAGATAGTTTTGATACCGTACGGTAGGTACGGTGACAATACACCCATTGTAACATGAATTGAAACGACGGCACAGCGTGGCGCCATCTGTCACGCACCCACTCCGTGTCGTAGCCGTTCCGTTTTAGCTTGAATCACCCTTTAAACGACACCAACATTGGAGACAGGGCGGATTCCAGCGGAGATTCGGCTCAACGTCAACCAACGGGCGTGATTGCAACAGCAAATGATGTTAGTAACTTGTTTACGTCTATGACGGCGCTGATGGAAAAGATGGCGAATATGGAGAAATGAACAAAAATTCCATGTTCCGATTTTAGCAAGGCAATTTTGACGGCGATCGCGATTGGGATAAAGCCTCAAATTGGTTGGAGAATATTAAAACCAGTGCTAGATTGAATCATTGGCCTGATGAACTGATACTCGAGACCGCTAGAGCATATTTGGATGGTCCAGCTATACAGTGGTATTCGACGAGACAGAGATCAGAACATGGGCTGACTTTGAATATTATTTTCGAAAAGCCTATATAAAGACACAACGACCATCTGAAAGATGGGATAAAATGAAGCAAAGACGTCAGAGAAATGGCGAATCCATAATAGCATACTTTTATGAAAAAGAAAATTTATGCAAAGGGTTGGGATTGAACTTCGAGGAGACCAAAGAAGAGATTTTAATGGGATTGCAGTTACGGGAACACGGGTCACATAAGGAACCAACATGTTTTTATTGCAAAAAGGAAGGACATCATCAGAACCAGTGTCCAGATAAGAAGCGAGTGATGGTGTCTGAAATGGGAGTAACCGACTATGACTTCCTTAATAAATTCCTAGGAGAAATATTGTTGAATGACATATTGTCCCTAAGACCGTTTGTAGACTTCGAGTGCGGTTTGTACAATTTGCGAGGACATTGTAGAACAATATGGATTGAAACGTGTAGCCGGTAGTCAACCGTTGTATTGTAACGATAGTGCCTTGCTTAAGCGAGGACTGACGTCACCGCGGCGCGGGAATATTCGAGAAGAAACCAGAGTAAACGCGAGTGCGACTCCCCGATATAGAATATTCCGGCGTACTCGGGAAGGTGTGCGGCGTGGACTGACAGGCGCGCGGGCTGGCCCGGCCTATCTGTTCCCGAAGAGTCTAGAAAGGCCAGGAATTATCACGAAGGTCGAGGCGCGGACTATATAAGCGCGTAACGGACGCCGCGAGAGGCAGTTCTTGCCTGGAAGCGCTAGGAGTGAATACCAAGAGATCCACATAGCGACCGTGTGCAAATAAATAAGTGCTGTATTTACATAAATAGAGTTGTTATAGTTATAAATAGAGTTGTGATTTTTAGTAGTGTTTAAAATAAATAAACTCTACACACACTGGACGTTTTCTTCGAACCCAAAACGTAACAACTGGTGTCAGAAGTGGGATTGAAGAAAATATAAGTGACAAGTGCGTGTAGTGATCATGGCCACCTTGGACAATTTAAAGGTGAAGGATTTGCGACAGGAGTTGGAGGATCGTGATCTGGACACGTCTGGAAAAAAGGAAGATCTTAAGAAAAGGCTATCAGAATATCTAATATCGATAGGCGAAGATCCAGACACGTATGTATTCGAGAGTCTCGAAACGAAGCTTCTTGAAATAAAGCTTCAAGAAAATTCTAGAAACATCGAAACCAAGCTTCTAGAAAATTCGCAAATTCTTGAAACGAAGATGCAAGAAAATTCTCAAAACCTCGAGAACCTCAAAGCCGGATTGCAAGAGAAGCTTCTGGAAAACTCTCAAAACATCGAGAACCTCAAAGCCGGATTGCAAGAGAAGCTTCTGGAAAACTCTCAAAACATCGAGAACCTCAAAGCCGGATTGCAAGAGAATCTTCTGGAAAACTCTCAAATCATCGAGAGACTGCCAGAGAAGCTTCTAGAAAATTCGCAAATTCTTGAAACGAAGATGCAAGAAAATTCTCAAAACATCGAGAGACTGCAAGAGAAGCTTCTAGAAAGTTCGCAAAATCTCGAAATCAAACTACATGAGAAACTTCTTGAAAATGCTCGAAACCTTGAAAACAGGCAAGAGACGTTTGAAACTCGACTACACGAGGAACTTCTAGAACATAAAGGAAACCTTGATAACAAGGTGAGAAGTCTGGAAGAGCAGCTACAAGAAAATCTGAAGATTGTGGACACTAAAATAAAAGAAATTACTGAAAAAGCAGATAAAGACGACATACTGGATGCGAAAAAGTCCCAAGTAACTGCGACGGATTCCGTGATAAGGGAGGTCAAGTCCAGCATTAAACCACCAACCTTTGATGGGACCACATCATGGGATAACTACAAGAAACAATTTGAGGCAGCTGCTAGGGCTAATGGATGGACAACGCAGGAGAAAGCTATTTCTCTGACTATGGCGTTGCGCGGCAACGCGGTGGACATTCTTCAGACTTTGCCCGAATCCGAGTTGAACGACTTCGAGAAGTTAGTGAAGGCAGTCGAGGTGAGGTACGGCCACGCTCATCTCGAACAAGTATTTCAACTCCAGCTGAAGAATAGAATCCAAAAATCGTCGGAAACCCTACAGGAATTTCAATCAGACATTGCCCGCCTGGTCAGGTATGCCTATCCGAATGCCCCGGAAGCCCTTTTGGAAACTCTTGGGGTCCATGCCTTTGTGGATGGCATAAAAGATGTGCAAATACAGCAGGCACTCAGAATGGCACGACCCAGGACGATCACTGATGCATTGACTCATGCCTTAGAAGTGGAGGTAGCCAAAGAAACATCCAGGGGACATGAAAGACTTCTTGGTGTCGAGCTGGAGGAAAATGAGAGAAGGTCCCCGCCCTGCTGGCACTGTGGTGAATTAGGCCATACCAGGAACAAGTGCAAGAAGTTTCTGGAGAGCATGGCCAAAATGAGGGCAGGAAGGATTCACTGGAATGTTGACGCACTTTCTCGAAGACATTGTCCAGTGGATTGCGAACAGTGTTGCCGAGTAGAGAGGAAGTGCGCCATTGTAGATAGAACCACTGCCGTGGATGAAGATTGGTCAACAAAACGATTGATTGCTGACCAGAAAAACGACCCCGATCTAAGACTTCTTTTTGATTGGAAGGAAAATGGACAACGACCGAACTGGCAGGAAGTGGCCCCCGGTTCTTCAGCGCTAAAATCTTATTGGGCCCAGTGGGACTAGATTACAATGGAGGATGGACTATTAAAGAGAAAAATAGAAAATGATGATGGTACAACTTACACGTTACAACTATTGGTACCAAAGAATAGGATCCCACAGGTGCTGTCAAATATCCACGATGGTGCATCCGGAGGACATTTTGGTATCCGAAAAACCGTCGAGAAGATAAAAGAGCGGTTTTACTGGTCGGGTTTCCAGGACAATGTCAAGGAGTGGTGCCGGAAATGTAAAGTTTGCGCCGAAAGTAAAGGAACCCAGAAGAAGCCACGAGCACCGATGAGGCCATACAAAGTTGGTAGTCCTTTTGAACGAATAGGCATCGATGTCGCAGGCCCCATCCCCGAGACCGACAACGGCAATAAATACATCGTGGTAGTGATGGACTACTTCAGTAAATGGACCGAAGCGTATGCCCTTCCTGACCAAACAGCAGCCTCAATCGCAGACTCCTCGTGAAAGAGCTGATTTGCCGCTTTGGTGTCCCACTGCAGATCCACTCAGACCAGGGCAGGAATTTCGAGAGTGAACTTTTTACTAAGGTGTGTGAGTCCTTGGGAATACAGAAGACCAGGACTACCCCGTTACACCCCCAGTCGGATGGCATGGTGGAAAGGATGAACAGAACCATGGGAAAATACCTTTCCAAGGTGGTTGCCGATCATCAGAGAGACTGGGACAACCACATCCACCTGTTTTTGCTAGCTAACAGGTCAGCTGTACAGGAAAGCACTGGTCGAAGTCCAGCCAACATTTTATTTGGCAGAGAACTCAGGCTGCCCTGTGACCTGAAGTTTGGATCGAAACCTGGAGATGATGTTGCGGGTGAGGACTATGTGACCGACCTCAAGAGGAAGATGGATGATATCCACCAGCACGTGAGGCAGAACCTTCAGGATGCGAGCGAACGGATGAAAGACCGATACGACGTAAGGGGCGAGCAGGGAGGTTATCAACAAGGAGACCTGGTGTGGCTGTACAATCCTCGGCGCAGAAAAGGTTTTTCGCCCAAACTCCAACGAAACTGGGAAGGTCCTTTTGAAATCGTTAAGCGGATAAACGACGTGGTGTACCGGATTAAGAAGCTTTCCTCAGGAAAACCAATAGTCTGGCACCGTATGAGGGCACCAACGTTGACGAAGAACGCGTAAACCAGATAGGTAGAGAAGACGAACTAGAGAAGTTCCTTGCTGAGTTCTCAACTGGCCGCAAGGTGCGGTATGGTGTCACGAAGGAAGAACGTCGTGACCTCTTTGCGATGCCGGATGATTACTCGTTGGCCCATTGCGTAGGATGCGATCTGCTTATGCGAAAAGGAATAGCCACGGTTTTTCGAAGGAAATTTGGGCAGATTAAAAAACTAAAGGAGCAACAGCCGGAGATCGGAAAAGCCCTTGAGTTGGATACGAACAAGAGGCACATTTATTATTTGGTGACCAAGAATTCCTCGTTTGCCAAGCCAACTTACAACTCGATGTGGGCATCACTTCTGGATCTGAAACGCCGTATGTTGTTGAATGGTGAAAATAAACTGGCCATACCAAAGCTGGGATGCGGACTGGACGGGCTGGACTGGAGGGTAGTAAGGAACATGCTGGAGACCATCTTCAGGGACACCTCTATCCAGATTGTCGTCTGTTGTTTTAATCTGCGACCCCGTTTGCCAACTGAGAAAAGTGTCCAGTGCTATTTTACAGTATGGGCACCTGCACAAAAGGACCTGACTGCCAGTACCTCCATGGGGATGCTGTTTCGGGGCGAAACAGTCTAAGAGGAGGGCAATGTAACGATAGTGCCTTGCTTAAGCGAGGACTGACGTCACCGCGGCGCGGGAATATTCGAGAAGAAACCAGAGTAAACGCGAGTGCGACTCCCCGATATAGAATATTCCGGCGGACTCGGGAAGGCGTGCGGCGTGGACTGACAGGCGCGCGGGCTGGCCCGGCCTATCTGTTCGCGAAGAGTCTAGAAAGGCCAGGAATTATCACGAAGGTCGAGGTGCGGACTATATAAGCGCGTAACGGACGCCGCAAGAGGCAGTTCTTGCCTGGAAGCGCTAGGAGTGAATACCAAGAGATCCACATAGCGACCGTGTGCAAATAAATAAGTGCTGTATTTACATAAATAGAGTTGTTATAGTTATAAATAGAGTTGTGATTTTTAGTAGTGTTTAAAATAAATAAACTCTACACACACTGGACGTTTTCTTCGAACCCAAAACGTAACAGTATGCTTTTGGTAATGCGAAGGAGGCGGAGGTGCACACGAAGGGTGCGATGCGTGCGCGTGTCTCGATTGACGATGTTCATGTGGATAATGTTGAACTATTAGTGGTACCAAGGGCGGCTCAGTCTTATCCAGTCATCATCGGGCGTACGTTCACAGAGCTACCACAGTCGGCGTACGTTCGAAAAGGTGACGTACTACTTTTCGGCTACGCAAACACCCACCCCATTTAAAGATCTAGATCTAGACGTTAGTGAGGTACCCAAGAACTACTACATAAGAGCAGCACAGTCAAAGAAGATAGAGAAAAACACGCAAAGTGATATTGAACTGATGACGTCCACAATATGGTAATGTCGATATTTAACAATTCGGGCGGGGACATTAATATAAAGTAGGGACAAGTATTATCGAAAGTGTACCAGAAAGTGTCGGCCGATAAGAACGAGATGTATGTGCGGTGCAAAAACGCGATAACTAGAGACATGATTAACGTGGATGCGAGCAGAAGTGACAATGAGCGAGAGTCACTAACTCAGCTGATCAGGTCAGTGTACTGACCTGATTGAGATGAATATTGAAGACAATAATGTTCCTGTGCGATCGAAACCTTACCAAACTACCCGAGCTGAGACAGAGACGATTTCAGAGATAGTGCACGTGTGGAAGCGTTGCGGACCAGTAGTGGGACACTGTGCATTATAGTAACGAGGCGATAACTTGCTTTGTACACTTTTGGTACTCCGTGCACATTACTACTATAGTATTGGTTACCCCTTCTACTACCCATCTATCGCAATGAGGCGAGAATTTGACATGTGTCGCTTTGAAGTGAGACACTATCGACTTGGCTATAGTCTATTTAATAACTAGGAGGAATAAAATCAGACGCCAGGTTTACACTAGGACAAATTACCAGAAATGTCACCAGATATTTTTGCGGTTAAATTTGATCATTTTTAGGTTAAACGTATTTGTAAACCACAATAAATGTTGTGCTATTAAAGTTTTAACGAATTTTTCGCTGTAAAACTTTAAAACGTGTCTAAGTACGTTAAAGTAAAGCTTGTGGAATAATAAATTATCATATTTATATTAAACAAATTAGATATGTAGGTACACTACTTCTTATACGAGGTGCTGATAAAATTGAACTGAACTCAAGAATAGCATCGAACACAAAACAACGGAAAGCAGATACCAGTGTTTGTTTACCTGTAACCTAACCTAACGGGGCTTGCGCGTCAAAGGGTAAATTTGCCCGATGTAAAACGGTCAGCGATTTAGCCAATCAAGGGCGAGGTGATCCTAGTAACAAAAAATTCCTCCTAGTTATTAAATGGACTATAGTTTTTAATGAATTGGAGAGAGATAGAGAATACTTGCCTGGGTGAACAGTGGCGTGAACACATAACCCCATTCTTGGCATGGGTACCATACCAATAATAATTACGTTAAAAAGTACAAGGGCAATAATTACTGTGTAAGTGTCAAGCTGTCAATAATAGCTGATAATAGCCGCTACAAACAAAACACCTAGTAACGTCAACCTTCCAAACTGAAATATTTGCTCTAACAACACTAGCTGACAAAAATAACCTTTTGTCTCCCACCAGAACAAAACAAATATTTTTTAAATCCGTATACTCACTGAATAAAGTTTAAAAAAAAGGAAATACAGGATTAGCTAAAACTTTTTTATTATTAACAAAACAAGAAATGACTAAATTACAGAAAATTTAAGGAAAAAAAACCTTACCTTTCAGAATGTCATAAGAGGGACATAAGTGTTCTGTTATAAGAGAATTCCGGTGTTTCCCTGACGACATTCCAGCAATAGTCAGCAAACATTGAAGGTTCCCATTTTCCTTGGTAACGCAGCTCAAATGCGGTGGAAGCGTTCTCCATGTGCTCCCATATTTTCGGGAGAAAAGGTTAGATGAGAATGCAGAAAATGTATTTTTAATGACATGTTACAACCCATCTGCTGATATGCACGTAGTAATCTATGAACTATTTCAGCATAGTTAGGAGACTTGTTATTGCCGAGAAAATTTTTGGTCATCTCTATGAATGAGAGCCAGGCTCTTTTTTCTACATCGTTTAAGAACGATAAAAATTCCGGATCGTTGATATGTTTCTTTACATCTGGGTCTACAAAAATGCCTTCTTTTAGTTTCGCTTCACTCAGAGAAGAAAACTTTTTCTTTAAGTAGAGAAAACCAGGCGAACTTTTGTCCATGGCTTTAACAAAGCTTTTAATCAACTCCACTTTTATATGCAGAGGTAGTAGTACAATTTTTTTGGGGTCCACAAGTGTACTTGACCTAATTTAGATATAAGGTTGTCAATGTTGCTACAGTAAACTAAATCGTCATCTTTAGAAAAACAATTGTGTGGGCCCGTACAGAGCACTTTATTCGAGAAAAATTGCCGAAAAGAACCTTATACATACCATGATAGAAAAACGTTAAATATGAACCACTTGTGGACCCCAAAAAAATTAAATATATATATATATATATATATATATATATATATATATATATATATATATATATATATATATATATATATATATATATATATATATATATATATATATCGTCCGTCGAGTTCCCCTTATCCGAACGTATCTATTATTAAAAACGGACGACAGTGATTTTTTGCGTGTATATATATATATATATATATATATATATATATATATATATATCTTTGGCTATACCGTACTGACGAGGACTAATAAGTCCGAAACACGTGTCTACGGTTGCATTAAAGATAGCGGTTATGCCCAAAAAAAAGATAATCCTTTTTACTATATTTATATTTAGATTTCACCGCAAACAATACCTTTTTTCCTTTATATTGTACCAGGGCTAAGGTTGTACCTCGGGGTGTACTTGTTGCCTCGGCGCGACGTTACTTCTTGTCCTCAAATCCGAGGATGTCGTGACTGAAGCTCCAAATGGTGACGTTGGTCTACCTGATTAAGGTCCCTTTTGTTGAGTTCTCCATTGAGTTTCCATCCTTTCTCTTTGGCTATACCGTACTGACGAGGACTAATAAGTCCGAAACACGTGTCTACGGTTGCATTAAAGATAGCGGTTATGCCCAAAAAAAAGATAATCCTTTTTACTATATTTATATATATATATATATATATATATATATATATATATATATATATATATATATATATATATATATATATATATATATATATATACACGCAAAAAATCACTGTCGTCCGTTTTTAATAATAGATACGTTCGGATAAGGGGAACTCGACGGACGATATATATATATATATATATATATATATATATATATATATATATATATTTAATGTTTTTGGGGTCCACAAGTGGTTCATATTTAACGTTTTATATATATATATATATATATATAATAGATATATATATATATATATATATATATATATATATATATATATATATAATAGAAATCCTTCAATTCGAAGGATTAGAAGCAACGTCGCGCCGGGAGGCAACAAGTACACCCCGAGGCACACCTTAGCCCAGGTAATATTAATAACAATAGGTTAACTGCGGTAAAATTAATAATAGAAGATTTTTTAAGGGCATATCCGCGATCTAAATTGCATCCCTTTTATCCCTTTTGTTTACTTCTCCATAGAGCTTCCATCTTACTCTTTGGCTATACCGTACTGATGAGGACTAAGAAGTCCGAAACACGTGTCTACGGTTGCAATTTAGATCGCGGATATGCCCTTAAAAAATCTTCTATTATTAATTTTACCGCAGTTAACCCATTGTTATTAATATTACCTGGGCTAAGGTGTGCCTCGGGGTGTACTTGTTGCCTCCCGGCGCGACGTTGCTTCTAATCCTTCGAATTGAAGGATTTTGTGACTGAAGCATCGAAATGGTGACGTTGGTCTCCCTGGTTAAGGTCCCTTTTGTTTACTTCTCCATAGAGCTTCCATCTTACTCTTTGGCTATACCGTACTGATGAGGACTAAGAAGTCCGAAACACGTGTCTACGGTTGCAATTTAGATCGCGGATATGCCCTTAAAAAATCTTCTATATTAATTTTACCGCAGTTAACCTATTGTTATTAATATTACCTGGGCTAAGGTGTGCCTCGGGGTGTACTTGTTGCCTCCCGGCGCGACGTTGCTTCTAATCCTTCGAATTGAAGGATTTTGTGACTGAAACATCGAAATGGTGACGTTGGTCTCCCTGGTTAAGGTCCCTTTTGTTTACTTCTCCATAGAGCTTCCATCTTACTCTTTGGCTATACCGTACTGATGAGGACTAAGAAGTCCGAAACACGTGTCTACGGTTGCAATTTAGATCGCGGATATGCCCTTAAAAAATCTTCTATTATTAATTTTACCGCAGTTAACCTATTGTTATTATATATATATATATATATATATATATATATATATATATATATATATATATATATATATATATATATATATATATATATATATATATATATATATATATATATATATATATATATATATATATATACATACAAAGGGGGATAACGACAGTGAAACTTCTTGCAACCAAACAATAACGTGGGAGAGGTCAGTCAGTAGGGCGTAAAAACGGTACCTCGGGATAGAATTGAGGAGATTCTCACCATTTTTAACAACTTCTGCAGCATTCTGCGATGTGCCGTTGTCGTGAGTAGACCTAGACTGTCCGGTACCACGTGCTTATACATTCAATATCAATATTACGCTTCCAATATATATTCTAAGTATATCGTTATATTAATTAATTTCGACATGACTTCCAACAACAAAAGTGATGTGCGACTTACCCGTGCTTTAGCCGAGGAGGAATCACTAATTCAAAGAATTATCGAAAAGGTTATAGCTGATAAAAAATTCCTGAACGTGATCACAGACTTGGTGTCTGCGAGATACGAGGCACTTCTGAAGAACCAGGAACAAAAAATCAACGCTCTAGAAGCCAATTTGTTAGAGGTATCGACCATCAATAACGAATCCGTTATTGAACTCCAAAAGACCAGGGATGCACTCAGGGCGGCAGAAGATCGGACGGAGGAGTTGCAACAGTATTCCAGACTGAATAGTCTTCGCATATTTGGCTTAACTGAAGCTCCAAACGAAAACACTACTGAGGTAGTTATCTCAATGGTCAAAGAGAAACTCCAAATTGAGCTGAATGAGAATGACATCGACTGTTGCCACCGTCTGCGAGGACAGGAGGGGAAATTTCGACCTGTGATAGTGAAATTAGTGCAGAGATCAAAAAAGTTCGCGGTTTATGGTGCCAAACGTAAACTCAAGGATTCGGGGATTGTGATTCCTGAGGACCTTACGCGGGAACGTGCTGCCGCTGTGAGAGCGCTAGTTGCTTCTCATACTAACCGGAATGTATTTACTATTAACGGTAACATTTTTGTTAAAATTGGAACAGTTTTGCATAAAATCTCGTCCATGAATGAGTATCGAAAGTTCAAATTGTAATAGCGTGGTAGTACGGTCCTGTGCTCTACGAGGAAAACTTGTTATTTTTTACTTTAGGTCGTTCGCCTTGCGAGTTTTTGGGGGTTCCGACTGATGTGAACACCTGTCGAGTCTGATTTTGGTGGTATGCATGAAAACTTTTAACTTATTTCTATTACGTTAACATGTTAATATGCAGTCTTTGAGATATTTTTTTAATCGAATGAAAACAAGGAATATTATTTGTGCTTTTCTGAACGTGCGCTCGCTGCTGCCCAAGGTTTTGGATGTAAAAAATCTCTTGTATAAGTATAATATTGATGTGCTTGGCATTACTGAGACTTGGCTTCATGATGCAATTTTGGATGATCATGTTTGTATTGATGGATATAGTATAGTTCGCAGGGATCGCGGTGCAAGGGGCGGTGGGGTTGCTGTCTATGTTCGCGCTGGGCTCCGCTTTAATGAAGTCGATCTTGGTGACTCCATTGAGCAACTATGGTTGAATATCGTGTCCGGGACTAAGAGCTTAATTTTTGGAACAGTTTATAGACCGCCGGCAATGAACTACAAAAGCTTTTTGGATGAATTGGAGACTTCATTGGCGTCACGGATCACTGTTACTTATCACATTATTTGTGGTGGAGATATTAACATAAATTTGTTGAAGGTTGACGACCCGCCTGTTAATGCATTTGATGCCCTACTTGAGTCTGTGGGGGGCACGCAGTTGATAACTGACCCGACTAGGATTACATTTGGGACTTCCACTTTAATTGATGTAGTTATATCTCTTAGTGCGGAAATCGTTGAGGGTGCGGGCGTTGTTAACTGTTCTTTCTCTGATCATGATATGGTATACTGCGAGGTCTCCTTTAACTGTAAAAGTGTGGAACCTAAGTTTGTCACCTTTAGGGATTTTAAGCGCATTGACTGGGATCAGTTTAATAGTGATTTTGACTCGGTCGATTTTGACCAGATCTTCCGCATACGGAATATAGATGATAAGATTTCTTTTTTAAATCAAAATATACTAATGTTGTATGACGTGCATGCTCCTCTCAAGCGCATGAGATTTACTAAGCCACCTATGCCATGGTTAACAGATAATATAAAGATGCTTATGACTTTGAGAGATCAGGCTAAGTCGAGGTTTAGAAAGACAAAAAATAGCATTCATTGGGAATATTATAAGCAGCTGCGTAACCATACTACGCTTTGTATAAGAAATGAGAAACGTGCGTTTTTTCGACAGTTGGCGGCCGGGCGTGGTGGTGTGGATCTCTGGAGGGGGTTGGATCTTGTGGGTGTGAGAGGAAAAAGCGATGCGCAGATTCCTATGCATCTTCGGAATGCGGATGTTTTTAATAATTTCTTTGTGGGAGCGGTGGATGGTATGGCTTTGGCGCCAGAGATGGATATGTACTCTGCCGAACCGCAAGACAATGTGTTCTTATTTCATACGGTCTCCGAGAGTGATGTCTTGGCGGCACTGAACAGCATTGGGTCGGGCGCTACGGGCTGTGATGGAGTGAATCTGAAAATGATTCATCACTGTGGTCTTAAGGTGTTACCATATATTACTCATATAATTAACTCCTGTATAATTGAATCAACCGTGCCGCAGGTTTGGAAGACAGCTGTGGTGCTTCCCATACCTAAGATATCGAAGCCCACTGAACTCAATAACTTCAGGCCTATAAGTATTCTCCCAACTCTTTCTAAGGTCTTTGAAAAAATAATTAAGATACAGCTTTGCGAGCATCTGGAGTCGTGTTCTGTGCTGCCATCGTTCCAGTCGGGTTTTCGAGCCGGGTATGGATGTGGCACTGCACTACTGAAAGTAAGTGATGACATCTTGAGAGCCACTGATGAAGGCAAGGTGACGTTGTTAGCACTGTTGGACTTTAGCAAGGCCTTTGATACGGTAAACCATGAATTCTTAAGGAGAATGCTGGGTCATGTGGGCTTGGCGCCTGCGGCAGTGAGACTTATTGCTGAGTATCTCTCAGGTCGTGCCCAGTCAGTGAAGATTGGAGACGAGGTGTCCTCGGAGCTTCCGGTCTTGAGCGGTGTCCCTCAGGGCTCAATTCTCGGGCCAATCTTGTTCTCCATCTATACATGCAAGTTATTTGAGTGCGTAACTCGCTCGTTGGTTCATGTTTATGCTGATGATACGCAGCTCTATCATTTTCTGAGGATTTGGGTTTGGTTTGCGAGGCTGCTGGAAGGCATGGATTGGTTGTCAATCCGAACAAGACTAAGTTGCTGCTATTTGGAAAGGCGAAGGTCTGTGCTAGGTTAAAAAATATATTATTAATAAACATCAATAACAATGCAATCCCATTTGTTGATAGTGCAAGAAATTTGGGTTTAGTAGTAGACAACACTTTTAGATACCGTACTCAAATTGCACAATACCTAAAATGCGCATACGCTAATTTGAGAAGGCTTTATCCACACAGACATTATTTGTCTCCACGAGTAAAAAAAATGCTGTGTGATTCCTTGGTGCTTAGTAGATTCAATTACTGCACGCCGGTGTACCACCCATGTCTCGATGCGGCTTATGTACGTAAGATACAGATGGTTCAGAACGCTTGTTTGAGATTTATATATGGGATCAGGAAGTTTGATCGCATTTCTTATAAACTGATTGATGCTGGTTGGCTGAATATGGAGAACAGACGAAAACTACAATGTCTCACTTTTTATCATAAAATTGTAACAACGCGAATTCCTGTATATCTATACGAAAAGATTACTTTCAGACATGATGTGCATAATCTGTGTACTCGGTTCAGGGCGGCAATCACCCCTCCGGCACATCGATACTCTTTATTCGAACGATCATTTACGTACCACTTATACAAGTCATACAGTTCATTACCTGACAGTTGTCGTATGTTGTCTGTGAGTACGTTCCGCAGTGCAGTGTTTAGAATCATCTTCGAGGAGCAGATGGTCGGTTTGCTTGGGTAGCGGCAGCGTTGTTTGTGCGGCACTTTTTTGTTATAGCTATGTTCCTTGTTTGCATGAGGTAACACTTTCGAGTTGATTTTCTTTCAGATTCGACGGGTGCATCGCAGAATCGAATCAAATTTATATATTTTTTTGGCATACAAGGCTTAATTGGGTTGGGTTAGGTTAGGCAGTATGTTCATACACTTGTTATTTTCTTATGCACGGTTAGATTGAGCAGGAGGGAATTTCCCTATCTGGACCTCGCCGTGAGGTGGATGCATTTAATAGATTATTTTATTCTTATTTTTATGTTTACAATATTATTTAGGTACAACAATGAATATTTATGTTATTTATTTTTATTTTGTATCTTAGATCAATAAAGTCGGTATTATTATTATTATAATATATATATATATATATATATATATATATATATATATATATATATATATATATATATATATATATATATATATATATATATATATATATATATATATATATATATATATATATATATATATATATATATATATATATATATATATATATATATATATATATATATATATATATATATATATATATATATATATATATATATATATATATATATATATATATATATATATATATATATATATATATATATATATATATATATATATATATATATATAAGAAAAATTAATTATTTGCGGTGTAATTTAAACAGTAGAAATATTTTTCCGGGCATAACCGCTAACTAGATGCAACCGTAGACACGTGTTTCGGACTTGTTAGCCTTCATCAGAACGGTATAGCCAAAGAGTAAGATGGAAGCTCTATGGACAAGTAAACAAAAGCGACCGTAATCAGGGAGACCAACGTCACCAATTGATGCTTCGGTCGCAACATCCTCGGTATGGAGGATAAGAAGCAAGGTCGCGTCGAGGTAAACAGTACACCCCGAGGTACGCCTTTTAGCACATGGTATAATAAAGGAAAAATTAATAATTTGCGGTGTAATTTAAACAGTAAAAATATTTTTTCGGGCATAATCGCTAACTAGATGCAACCGTAGACACGTGTTTCGGACTTGTTAGTCCTCATCAGTACGGTATAGCCAACGAGTAAGATGGAAGCTCTATGGAGAAGTAAACAAAAAGGACCTTAATCAGGGAGACCAACGTCACCAACTGATGCTTCGGTCGCAACATCCTCCGTATGGAGGATAAGAAACAACGTCGCGTCGAGGTAAACAGTACACCCCAAGGAACGCCTTTTTTGTATATATATATATATATATATATATATATATATATATATATATATATATATATATATATATATATATATATATATATATATATATATATTAGGGTGTCCCTTATTTTTCGAAGTTTTTTTTTTAAACGCATACGTTCTAATTTTGTTTATTCTTTTATAAAACACTCGCAAAACAAATTTTACGTCATTCGGAGTATATTAACCCGTGCCGACTTGCCGTGAAACGTCAAATCAAGCCGGCCGGCCGGCCGCTCACTGAATGGGGTAGTTCCGATATCCATATGCTTGTGATTTTATACTCCAAAATTAGTAGCGGCTTTAGTCATACGTCAACTAATGCCATATCTAATGTAAAAGACCATGAATTGAAGAAAAACCCGGTTATTGGCACGATAATCGCACCTATCTGCGTCAGCGCGTAGAATTAGGTGGGAATAGTGGCGTGTTACTGCACGAATTTGTCAGTGCAATATCACTTGGTGCATCGTGCAAACGAATGTTTATACTTTATAGTGACCGCATTAAACAGCCTAAAATTTGTTAAAGATGCCACTACAATTGAGAAGTGCTACAAAAATATATTTTTAGTAGGAGAAATAAATCACCAGATAACAGGTGCTAAACTACCGTCAAATCGATAAGTACTCGCAGTTTTATTTTTTAATATTCGTGAAGTTAATTTAACAGTTAATGAAAGCGCAAATCTCGTAATCCGTGAGTGTACTATATTTTGGGAAAAGGCAAGAATACCCACAAGGTCACTCCCTAATTGTGTAAAAAAGCTTGTGCACCTCTATCATGTTTGGAGAGAATTACAAAAAAATTCGAAGAACACTGCGGATGTTTATAAGCGCCGCGAAGAGGATTTTCAGAACGATTTGGACAATTTATTTGATGTAGCACATGCTGATGCCCTTCAGAGAATGAAGATCGAGGTGGATAAAGTTTTTTTACAGCGTCAAAGAGAACCAGGACGGCCGGGCTGCTTAGCGGGAGTAGATAAAAAACTAGCGGAAAAGGAAGCAAGGGTGAGCCACAGGAAAACACAAGAAGAGAAAAGACGACTTACATACAAGTCATCGGCAATACCATGTACCTCGTCAGCATCATCCGAATTTGTAATAACCCAAGAACACGACGATACATTTTCCATGTCCGATAAAAGTCGTGAAGAGGATGTGCCGACTTCATGCGAAATAACGCAAAGTAAAACTTCCACAAAACGAGGAAGAAAAGACATTGTTACTCCAAAATTAGTAGCAGCTTTAGATAGATGTCAACTAAGTATAAGAGACTCCGTTTATATTCTTCAAGCTACAGTGGAGGCACTTGGACATAATATTGACGAATTTCCAATCAACAAATCCTCGATTCAACGTATTCGGACAAATGCAAGAAAAGAAAGAGCAGAAGCTATCAAATCCGATTTTAAAACTGATGTACCAGAAGTCGTGACTGTTCATTGGGATGGCAAATTGTTACCCGGCCTGGACGTAAGAAGTTCCAAAGAAGAACGACTTCCTGTTGTAATTTCGTTTGGAAATAGGGAACAACTTCTTGCTGTGCCTAAACTCGAAAACTCTACTGGTAAGGAGCAAGCTAAAGCTGTTTTGAGAGCAATTAATGACTGGGACCTGGATGATAAAGTGCAGATAATGTGTTGTGACACAACAGCATCTAACACAGGTCGCTTCAATGGTGCATGTGTGCTCTTGGAACAAAAACTAGAAAGAGATTTGTTACTTTTCGGTTGCCGACATCATATTTATGAACTGGTATTAAGAAGTGTATTTGAAGCGAAAATCCATTAAGTAACAATAAGCCCAGACATACCTCTGTTTCAAAAGTTCAAAAATAATTGGAAGAACATTGACCCTACTAACATTCAAACTTGTACTGACATTGTAACAGAACATTTGAATAACACGGAAATTGACAGCTTACTTAACTTTTATTACGCTGAACTACAAAAGGCAATTGTAAGGGATGACTACCGCGAACTTATAGAGCTATCTATTATATTTTTGGGAGGAGATGTTGACAAGAATCTAAAAATTAGGCCTCCTGGTGCAATGCATCAAGCCCGGTGGATGGCAAGAACAATCTATTCAGTGAAAATATTTTTATTGCGTTCCCAGGTTAAATTAAGCAACAAGGACAAACAAGGACTACAAGATATCTGTTTGTTTATTACAACGACGTATGTTAAGCCATGGCTTCAATGCAGTTCGGCGGTAATGGCGCCATATCAAGATTTGTGCTTTCTTAAAACATTAAAGGATTACGAGAAAGTGGACAAGTCAATTTCTAAAGCAGCCTTAAGCAAATTTTCCCAACATTTATACTATTTAACTGAGGAAATAGTTGCCTTATCGCTTTTCGATGACAAAGTTGATGTCCAAACAAAAACGAAGATGGTAACTAACCTAAAGAAGGAAAGTCTATCGGATTTGGGAAAAAGATATGTTCCATCGCAGGAAGAAATGCGCAACTCAATGTATGGTAAGTTATTTTGATCTTTTACACATTTATTTTTGTTATTATATTTATTTTTCTTATTGACCTAGACAAAACGATGGATGATTTGGTGTCTATTAGGAGTAAAAATCTGTTTTCCCGCTTGAAAATAAACGACACTTTTCTTGAGTGTCCTTCTACATGGGATAGCAATGCATCGTTTCTAGAAGCCAAAAGATCAGTTCTTCCTTTAAAAGCAGTAAATGATACAGCTGAAAGGGCTGTCAAATTGATACAAAACTTTCATGGGCTAATAACCGCCGAGGAAGAACAAAAGCAATTCCTTTTACGTTGTGTGCAGTAACATAGACAATTGTATCCCGACTGTAAAAAAGAAACTCTGAAAAAAAAATATCTACAATAATTTTTATTTTTGTTGCTGTAATTTTAAATAAATATTCGTATTTAAATGCTTGTTTTATTATTTTCAAATTATATTATTCCGTAAAAGTTAAATAATTGCATCTTAAAGACAGGATGTCAAAAATGCTTCATATAGCTTTTCCATTTTTTATTTACGGTCTACTCGGCACGGGTTACCATCATCTCAGGGGGATAATTTTGTACAACTGAGTAAGTCATAACGCTTATAAAATAATTACAGGGTATGCGTAACGATCTAAGAAAAAAAATTTTTGACCCATATAAGGGACACCCTAATATATATATATATATATATATATATATATATATATATATATATATATATATATATATATATATATATATAGGAAAAAAGGTATTGTTTGCGGTGATATCTAAATATAAATATAGTAAAAAGGATTATCTTTTTTTTGGGCATAACCGCTATCTTAAATGCAACCGTAGACACGTGTTTCGGACTTATTAGTCCTCGTCAGTACGGTATAGCCAAAGAGAAAGGATGGAAACTCAATGGAGAACTCAACAAAAGGGACCTTAATCAGGGAGACCAACGTCACCATTTGGAGCTTCAGTCACGACATCCTCGGATTTGAGGACAAGAAGTAACGTCGCGCCGAGGCAACAAGTACACCCCGAGGTGCAACCTTAGCCCTGGTACAATATAAAGGAAAAAAGGTATTGTTTGCGGTGATATCTAAATATAAATATAGTAAAAAGGATTATCTTTTTTTGGGCATAACCGCTATCTTAAATGCAACCGTAGACACGTGTTTCGGACTTATTAGTCCTCGTCAGTACGGTATAGCCAAAGAGAAAGGATGGAAACTCAATGGAGAACTCAACAAAAGGGACCTTAATCAGGGAGACCAACGTCACCATTTGGAGCTTCAGTCACGACATCCTCGGATTTGAGGACAAGAAGTAACGTCGCGCCGAGGCAACAAGTACACCCCGAGGTGCAACCTTAGCCCTGGTACAATATAAAGGAAAAAAGGTATTGTTTGCGGTGATATCTAAATATAAATATAGTAAAAAGGATTATCTTTTTTTGGGCATAACCGCTATCTTAAATGCAACCGTAGACACGTGTTTCGGACTTATTAGTCCTCGTCAGTACGGTATAGCCAAAGAGAAAGGATGGAAACTCAATGGAGAACTCAACAAAAGGGACCTTAATCAGGGAGACCAACGTCACCATTTGGAGCTTCAGTCACGACATCCTCGGATTTGAGGACAAGAAGTAACGTCGCGCCGAGGCAACATGTACACCCCGAGGTGCAACCTTAGCCCTGGTACAATATAAAGGAAAAAAGGTATTGTTTGCGGTGATATCTAAATATAAATATAGTAAAAAGGATTATCTTTTTTTGGGCATAACCGCTATCTTAAATGCAACCGTAGACACGTGTTTCGGACTTATTAGTCCTCGTCAGTACGGTATAGCCAAAGAGAAAGGATGGAAACTCAATGGAGAACTCAACAAAAGGGACCTTAATCAGGGAGACCAACGTCACCATTTGGAGCTTCAGTCACGACATCCTCGGATTTGAGGACAAGAAGTAACGTCGCGCCGAGGCAACATGTACACCCCGAGGTGCAACCTTAGCCCTGGTACAATATAAAGGAAAAAAGGTATTGTTTGCGGTGATATCTAAATATAAATATAGTAAAAAGGATTATCTTTTTTTGGGCATAACCGCTATCTTAAATGCAACCGTAGACACGTGTTTCGGACTTATTAGTCCTCGTCAGTACGGTATAGCCAAAGAGAAAGGATGGAAACTCAATGGAGAACTCAACAAAAGGGACCTTAATCAGGGAGACCAACGTCACCATTTGGAGCTTCAGTCACGACATCCTCGGATTTGAGGACAAGAAGTAACGTCGCGCCGAGGCAACAAGTACACCCCGAGGTGCAACCTTAGCCCTGGTACAATATAAAGGAAAAAAGGTATTGTTTGCGGTGATATCTAAATATAAATATAGTAAAAAGGACCGCAAACACCGCAAACAATACCTTTTTCCCTTTATATTGTACCAGGGCTAAGGTTGCACCTCGGGGTGTACTTGTTGCCTCGGCGCGACGTTACTTCTTGTCCTCAAATCCGAGGATGTCGTGACTGAAGCTCCAAATGGTGACGTTGGTCTCCCTGATTAAGGTCCCTTTTGTTGAGTTCTCCATTGAGTTTCCATCCTTTCTCTTTGGCTATACCGTACTGACGAGGACTAATAAGTCCGAAACACGTGTCTACGGTTGCATTTAAGATAGCGGTTATGCCCAAAAAAAGATAATCCTTTTTACTATATTTATATTTAGATATCACCGCAAACAATACCTTTTTTCCTTTATATTGTACCAGGGCTAAGGTTGCACCTCGGGGTGTACTTGTTGCCTCGGCGCGACGTTACTTCTTGTCCTCAAATCCGAGGATGTCGTGACTGAAGCTTCAAATGGTGACGTTGGTCTCCCTGATTAAGGTCCCTTTTGTTGAGTTCTCCATTGAGTTTCCATCCTTTCTCTTTGGCTATACCGTACTGACGAGGACTAATAAGTCCGAAACACGTGTCTACGGTTGCATTTAAGATAGCGGTTATGCCCAAAAAAAGATAATCCTTTTTATTATATTTATATATATATATATATATATATATATATATATATATATATATATATATATATATATATATATATATATATATATATATATATATATAACTTTATTGTACCATAGCCAGTAAGTATATACAGCTTTAATTTAACCATTTAAATTTGCTTTAACTAACGCTGACCGGTACAACAGGTGTGAGTTCGAGAATACGGCAATACCGCAACTCGGTCTTCCACTCAAACCAACACAAACTTAGAGATATGCACAACATGAGCGATGTTATTAATACTACCCGCAACCAAAATAAACAGAAATTCCGTTAACTGAGCACTATCAAATTCCACATACAACCCCATTCACAATCCTACTGACCAGGCGGATCCTGCAGACGGCGCAGATGAGATCTGAGAGCCTCAGCAAATCGACGCAGTGACTTAATGGCTGCAAATTTACCTGAAACCGTATTAAACACATTCGCCGCATGGTAAGTGAATGAACCCTTAAACATTGTAGTGTTGTGTCTTGGTATGGTTAACATATCTTAGCGGCGGATGTTTATGTTGTGGACGTCGGTTCGAAATGTTATCTTATCATACAGGTAGGGCGGAGATCTGTTTGACATGAGCCTGTATAGGAAACAAGAGTAGTGAAATATCCCTCTTTCAAACATATTCAACCACCCCGCCCAGTATAAGGTATGACTTATACGGTCGAATCTGCGCATTCGGAACACAAAACGGAGACATGAATTTTGTACTCGCTGGATACGGCAGCGATCGTAACAACTAATGCACGGGCCGTAAACCATGTCGCAAAAATCAAAAGAGGATAAGACGAGACTGGTACATAATTGAGATTTGAGCCTTTGAGACAGAAAGCCCCGTCCCGAGTATAACTGCTTCAGACGCAGGTAGGCAAGACGCACCTTAGCCGAAACATGACCAGAAAACCTCAGTTGACTATCCACCAAGACACCCAAGCACTTTACCTGCTGCTTAATCGGTATCGGCTGGCCTCGCAAAACAATACCAAAGTCCCCCGGTATGCCCACACCTCGTCGGCTGAAAATGACAACGGCCGATTTACTAGCGTTAATCACAAGCGACATTTCCTCCGCCCGCCGCACAATCGCGTCCACATCGGCATTAACAACCCGCATCGCACCCCCGAAGTCACGCCTACGAAACCGAAGGTAAAGATAGGTATCATCAGCATACTGGTGAGTTCTACAAGCACGCAAAACATTCGGCAACAGCAGAGCATAAATGTTAAACAGAATTTAAACAGAATAGGTCCCAAGATTGATCCCTGGGGGACACCGCACACCACGTCCAAGAGCTGAGACTGGCTGGAACCACTGACCACTCGCTGACATCTGTGACTCAAATATGAACGGAAAAACTCAATAGCTGACTCCGAAAGACCGACATGGTATAGAGTAGCGAGCAGGGTGTCATGATCGAGGATGTCAAAGGCTCTAGAAAAGTCCAGATATACCAGCAATGCAAGATCACCCTCGTCAAGGGCACGCAGAAAGTCATCCGTCATGCAAAGCAAAGCAGTTTGGCAGGAAAATCCCGACCGAAAGCCCGACTGGAAGTCGCCCCGCAACCCATGCTCATTCAGGTGGTGGATAAGCTGCAAAGCTATTGCCCTCTCGAGGACCTTTGAGAGGACGAGCAGGATACTGATCGGCCGCAGATCGCAGTGACCCTGCGGTTTGGCAATTTTCGGCACCGGCACAACTCGTGCCATCTTCCAGATGTGCGGGAAGGTATGAGTGGCCAAACAGGAGTTTACAATGTGAGTGATAAACGGAATGACAATCGGACAGCAAAGCCTTAACATGTGTATCGTAATACCATCGTCCCCAGCGGCCTCCGTTCCGATACCTCTCAAAAGCCCCTCCACCGCTTCCTCGGTAACTGCTCCGAATTCAAGGAGACTATTAAAAGGTCTTATTCGATCAGCGCACAAGAAAGCACGAAATTTCGTCCCTCAACTGGCAATGCCCCGACGGATCTCAGCAACAGAATCAATAAAGTATCGGTTTATCTCCTCGGGATTGTTTAAATGCTCCGGAATAGTCCCATTCTCCCCACGGCAAACACCAAACGCACGCAGTCCACGCCACAGCTCCCGGAACCTCATACTCGAATCCAACCAATCTACGTACGCTCTCTTTTCACGTTTTATTACCGACGCTGTATAGTTACGGAGGGTTTTATAGTATTCCCAATCTGGAGCCAGCCTGGTAGTTTTAGCGTTTCTATATGCCTTATCTCTAATTGATATCATCTGCTTGATCGTATCCGTAACGTATGGGGGCGAGCGCCGACGGACACTAGTAAGTCGCATCGGCGCATGCACGTCAAAGAGAGCCACTAGGACATCGTTAAAGAAAGCCACCTTATCATCAACTTTTTCTAGGTCAAATATAAGATTCCAAGGTGCATTGACAAGGTCACTGTGAAATAGATCGTAGTTAAAATCCGCAAAGTTGCAAACAAATTTCTTCGCATCCGGCAACTTACGTAGCCGAGAACGCACGGTACAACGAACTAGGCAGTGGTCCGACAGATGGTGGACGCCTATGACACCGGATTCTTCCACATCCAGTGTGTCAGAAACAATAACGAGATCCAGCAAGGAGGATGAGGTAGAGGTTACACTCGTTGGCTCACCCACAACCTGCACCAGCCCCATTGTCTCCAGCAACCCATAGAACCTTGGCAAGTAAGTGCTCTCCAAGTTTAGAAGATCTATATTAAAGTCTCCGAGAACCACCACACGATTACAGTCAAGCACAATCTCAGAAGCAGCATTCTCCAAAAGAGTCATGAAGTTATCAAAGTTGCCCCTAGGAGGGCGATATAGGCAGCCAATACCAAAGCGCAAACCATCCACACAAACAGACACCCACACTTGTTCCAAATCAGGACATATATGTCTAGTAACCAAACGATACTTAAGTCTCCGGCTCAAAAACAACCCAACACCTCCGCCCCTGACTTCACGGGATGCCCCGATAAAATTGTATCCCTCAATGCTTACAAGCCCCTCAGTAACACCGGTCAGCCAGGTTTCAGACACGCCAAATATATCATAATTATCAGCCGTAACAAGTGCCGCCAGGTCGAACATTTTATTGATAATTGACCGAACGTTTAGATGCGCAATCTTCATTACCAGGCAACGTTCAACTGATTACTGTGTAAGGGTATAAAAAGAGATAAGGAAATGAAAGTATACTACACACATATATATATATAAAGTGGTAAACAATGAAAAAAAATTGTGAAACAGAAAAAAACAATATTAACTTCTATCAACAAACATCAACAGATCTCACGTGGAAATATGTAATTACAATTACAAAAAAAACAACTATCGTTACAGTGATCGTAGAAACAGAACACTAATATCGACACTACTATCGATAAATATCACGTAGAATTAGAAGGTAGCAAAAAAGTTAATTTAAAAAAGCGGTATGCAGGTATAATACCACGCAAAAGATCAAAGCAATGTATGTGCAATATATAAATGAAAAAAAAAATGAAATAGATGCAGAGTACAAGAAAACAAGCAAAACACAGTACACTTAACTTTACCGCAGGCCGTAATCCTGAAATATCTATCTCTTCTCTTTGCGGGATTTTGCCCTTGTACGACGCACCTCACCACCAACTTCACCAACACCCTGATCAACACTAGTTTGAATTTTCGACCTTAGCTCTTGCAATTCATCCTGATGCTGAAGCCTGAAGATTCTCCCGTTCTGCCACACAAATCGTGCCGTCCGACGTCAACACATTTTCTTTTCCGAATGTATCCTTTGATTCGCTATACAGAACCAGACGTTTGCTAGACAACGATTCACTTATTGAGCTACCCGTGCCCTTCAACTGCTTTTTATTGGACCATATCTTACTGCGGTGCTTGTAAGAAGTGAATTTTGCTATAACAGTGGCCTGTAACACAAACTCTACAAGTACTACATAGGAAAAAATCTACACTTGTAATAATTTCCGTAACACAACTGACAGGTATTACAAGTCCATGATTCTGATTAAATAGGGCTTTCTGTTGATACATATGTGTTGTAAAGCATTTAGACAAGTATGATACAGTACATTAATGATATCACAACTAATTTTGTACCCTTATTCGCGTATTTTTTTGCTTTTTGAAAGATTACATATGTTACAAGTGTAGTAAATTTTACCCATAACTACAAGTCCCGTAACACAACTTATATGTAGCTACATATGTTTGTATGCGTCGGTTGCCATGCAACGGGTAGGCTGTTTGACGTTAGTTTTTTCCTTCTGTCAAACTGTGAACAATTACCGCTTAGCGCAATGACATCGCAACAAAGCAGAAAACTTCAAATTTTGTCTTTAATTAAAGACAATAAAGAAATTTTGTTTGGAGCGTTTAATGAAAAACTGACAAAGCAAGTAAAGATAAAGAAATGGCAAGACATTGCTGCTGTTGCAAAAAGTATATGCCTAATACCGCAAGAAGAAAATTGGTTTTACCTTAGGGATACTTTGTGGAAAAACTGGAAACGTTGTGCCATGGTTTGTAATGTTATCAGTTATATTATGAAAAAAGTATTATAACTTTTTGTTTTTGTTTCAAACCCATAATAATATGACTACAATCGGGTTCGAAATAGAAATTATTCGAGTGCCGCGAGAAAGAGAGAATAGTTTGTCACAAGATAAAATAAATACATAAATACAATTATTAGCTATTAACTTATTAGTTTGCAAAATTGCTTGGAGCATTTAGATAATGTGCTTATTGTCAATGACACATTTTACAACGATGTCTTAAAAAATATCACCGTAAATAGACTGCGTACGTTGCCAAAAGTAAGGTTAGGTTGTTTTTTGTGTACATGACTCTAAAAAAGCAATTTTTGAATTTTGGAAGCGTGAACGTTTTTTTTTTCAGAACGATCAAAGATTATTATTTTTACAATATTAATCTATATATTTCAAAACAGTTTTAATAGTGTTTTCGAAACGTTATATAGGAATGCGTATTATATCACATCAAACATACACAACATATAAATGTTATAGTATTTAAATTTCTTAGAAATTAAGTTAAGACGGTTATTAAGTAAACTAAACTAAATTTTCATTGTTCAGTATTTTGTACTTAGGGTGTTGTAAATTTTACGCTGTTTCAGCTGGTGCAAGAAAACGAACAATGAACATTTTGGACTTAATACAGTTTTGCTGTAGGATACGGAATGTTGATTGATTTAATCCAATCGTTACTTTGCAAACCATGAATGTCGGATTGGGTCCCGGGTCCCGGGTGTAAGCGAAGGAACTAATGTGAAATATTATCAGCATTGCACAAATTGTTCTATACACTTATAACTGAAAACCTTTAAATTATTGTTACTGCTTGCAATAGTTAAGTTTAAATCATATGCGGGTATTATAGAATTTTAATTATTTTAGCAAAAAATTGACAATGCCAAAAAAACGGGTACTGGCGGTATGGGTAAAATGTCGGAAATAGACAACTTTAGACATATATAGACATTATTGGCAAAGAATCGCCAATAGTTTGTGGTCTTGGGGTATCGGAATCGATGGCGGACATAGCAGAAGACCATTCCACCCCATCAACGTCCAATGTGGAAAGTCTAATAAATGTAAAGGAAACTGCGCATCATGGACAAATAAATCAAAGTAATTTCCCCATATGCTATTGTTTACACAAGTCACTAAAAACAACCAAAATAAAAAAATATATATGTATTTTTAATCAGATATAAATATATAAAATAATATACAAATTTGTGATTATAGATAAAAGGAAGCGGTCTAAGAACGATTTGGAACAAGACAGACCAACAATTCAAAGTAATGTAAACTTATTTCATATTTGAAAAAATACAATTATAGTAAAAACAAGGAGAGCTGCAAAGCAATTTCTGCTGTTGTTCTCGACATACGCGACAGATCTTGTCTGACCGATCACGCGTGTTAGAATGCAACAGCCTTCTTTTCGTATATCTCTTTCGTAACCTTGTAAGCGATGAGTCATTTGCAGCTCTCCTAGTTTGTACTATAAAAATAATCAAATATGTAAGAAACAATAAAAAAACACATTTAAAATGTACGCTAATAAGATTTAAATAACAGACATACTATCACATATTAAATAATAAAATGAACGTATATTTGTGATTACAGATAAAAGGAAGCGATTTGTAGCCGATTTAGATGAAGATACCGCAAAAAATAAAAAACTAAAATTATAATTGGAACATTTAAAATTAATAAATTATAAAACAACTTTAGAAATATTAAAACTAGAACGAGAGTTAGAGTTGCCATTATCCAAAATAACACGCCAATTGGTACATGGGAGCAGTAGTGATAGCGAATAATGTTTAACATTTGCAACAACTAATAAGTGAATATTCTAAAAATATACATTATGTACTAAAATTATTTTATAGATTATGTATGCAGGTATGTGTGTGTGTGCTTGCCGAATAATTATTTTAAGTACATGAACGCAATAAAAAAAACAAATCATGGATATCAAATAAAATTGACAACAGGAGATAAATTTGGAAAAAATCAGTATGGCAAAAATTTGTTCTTAAGAAAGTATAATATTTTAATTTAATATACTGGTTATTTTATTTACTTTTTATTGATACTAATTATGTATCAATTAATTCAGGTAAAGGTAACAATTGTTATTATCACAAAAATAGATCTTTTGACGCATTTTTACCAAACTCTATACTTTACTGTCTATTTAGAGGAAGTAAAATGTATGTAGTTAAATCTGGTTCAGTCGCATCTTGAAATTTATAACGTGTCACGACAACGTGTTGTGTTTGTCACAACGCGTCGTTGTCAGTCCTGTCTCCTTCGATCACTGATTCATCCTCCTGTAATGATAACTTATATAAGTGAAATGATTAGGCAAATTAATTAAATTTTACCAAAATGGTCAATCAATTGCTGTAATCTAGCTTGAGCCTCTGGGGCAGGGACCTCATCTGCTGGGTTACCTTCGGCTTCATTTTGTTCTTCTTGAAGATTGTCGTCTTCTCTATTGTTGTTGTTGTGTTCTATATTTTCTTCCCTAGCTATGTTACACAATGTTACGCAATATTTAAATATGTTTGCTGCAAAGGTGGGCTCAACTCTTAAATAATTCAGACATGGACATTTTTCTTTTAGAATTCCAAACGCATTTTCGATGACTCTTCTTGTCTGTTTATGGGTCCTATTAAAATTGTTTTGTCCTGGCCCTTGGTTAGCAAAAATGGTGGGGATTAACCACGGCTTCAATGGATATGCAGAGTCGCCCAGGATCACTCCATTTGGATATGGTCTCCACCCATCTTCCATTCGTCTAAACAGAGTGCTGTTTCTTAATACTCTGGCATCATGTACACTTCCGGGCCAATTTGCGCTAGCATAATAAAATTTTAAATCAGGCCCACAAACAGCCATGCAATTAATGGAATGTTTTCCATGCCTGTCCACAAATGCCGGTTCGTTTACTGATGGAGCATCAATATTTACTAGCGTTACAGCACTACAAACCTCCGGATACCCAGCAATTGCGTGAAATCCTTGGACTACGTTCAAGGTATTTTCCGGCCAAGCAACAACAGTGTCGAATTTTAGTCGATTTATCACATTCACGACATCACGCACACATCGAGATACAGTCATTTTTGACACGCCGTGCATGTCGCAAATACCGTGATACTGGTCGCCATTACCAAGCCAATGCAGCACTATCATTAGCTTTTGCTTGGGTGGTGTGGTTGTGTTTTCGAGCTCCGGTCCGACATCCTCCAGCAAAGATTCGAACTGTGGTTTCTTCAGCCGAAACCTCTCAAGAAATTCGATGTCAGTTAATAAATCAAAATTGGTCCTAACCCTAAAGCGATAAACTGTTGGGAGCTGCGCATTCTCGCCGTCACTCTTAAAGTCGCTTGAAAACATGTTCTTTACACGAAACTAAAAACAATTAAAATAAAAATACTATACTCTACTTATATATTCGCTACCTACCTTTAAACAAACCGAAATAAACCCCGCAAACAATAACCACCAACAAAAATAACAGTAACAAATAACAATAAAGAACACAACAGTAACAAAATAGTAATAACAACTCAACAATAGGTAACAACGAATAACAAACAAAAACACTGGAAGCTCAATGAAAAATTTTCCGCACAAGTCGCTGAGAATCGCAAGACTAACCACACAAAGTGAACGTTGACGTACGATAAAATACGGCTGCCACTACCAACATAGTAGACATAAAATAACTGACCGAAGTTACTGTCTCTAATTGCTGCACAGAAAATAAAATAATACCGTCATAAATATTCATATTAGATTAGGATAAGTTTTGATTTATACATTATTGTTATTATTATAAATATACTCCTAGCGTAATTGAAGCGGAGTAAACGAGAAGTAAACGGACTATGTACAACGAGAAAAAAAACATGAGGGGTTGGGGTTAAAAATTGTTAGGTAGGGATTTTAAAAACAAGAAGTAAACATATTAAAATGAGGACAAGTAAGTACTTGAGCTTGGGAATTGAAAGGGGATGAACTTTAAAGTAGGAATAGCGGTTACAATAAAAAGCACCGTTGTGGGGTTCGGAATTGAGTCATTTTTTATTGATTTGAAAAATGGAAATAGATATCAAAGTAAATATTGACAACATAAAAGTTGCTAAATACGAGGGTTGGCACAAAAAAAAGAGGCTATAAGTTATAGCAGGGGTAAAAATTAAAATAAGCAGTGGTGCGCTAATACTTGAAAAGTATAAATTATATATATTTACCACATATCGTGGGCACAAATGGGGTTTGGATGTTTAAAACTTAAAAGGGGTGAAAATTATGTCAAGTAAAATTTGGGTATCCGCAGGTAAACTGTTCACTTTCGATACCTATACATCTAAAAACGCCTCTAAGAAATTCACTACATATGTAGCAAATCGCCATGGTAACCAAACAAACTTGTAAATCTGTCAAAGTTTGTGTTACAGAAATTTTTTACAAGTGTAATTATTCTATATTATATTTGCCTTGAAATCGTTCAAGTTGTCTGTTTTTGTTCAAACAAATTGTATAACTGACTGTCAATACTAACATCTGTAAATAACAGCATTTTTTAAACGCATTATTGCATTCCGGTTGTTCAATATATTCAATATATGAGGTGTGGTTGTAAACACAGGCGATATACTCTAAGATGAAGGAAACCAATCTGAAGTGTACTTGCTGCTCATTACCGACGGAGTCTCATTTGCTACTGAAATGTTGTGTATGCGCAAAGGTGTTTCGACACTTGTGTGTTCAGGTTTCTTTAGCGGAGACTCGGTTAATTAATTCCAAGAAAAGTGTATCCTGGACCTGTACATCTTGTGCTGATATGGGCAACGATATCAACTCTCTTAAGGCGGTAATTGTTGGTCTGAGGGAAGAGATCAGGGAGTTGAGGAGCGGTGGTGATGATCTATACACGGAGGAGTTGATTGCGGAGGTGACTGAGAGGCAGAAACGAAGTAAAAACCTGGTGGTGTTTAGATTTCCGGAGGTGGATGCGGGGGTTGAAGCTGGTAGTAGAGCGGCTACTGAGGAATCTCAAGTGCTGGATATGCTGTCCTGCTTGCTTCCGGGAATTTCTAATGATTCTATCAACATTCAACGGTTGGGCAAATTTTCCCATGATCGCACCAGGACAATAAAGATCTTGTTCCATGAGCAGAGTGTTAGAGCTAAAGTTTTAAAATCATCTGGAAAGCTTCGCGATGTTGATCGCTATAAGAAAGTATATATAAATACCGACAAGACTCCACGCCAATTGCTGTACTTCAAAAAAGTTAAAGATGAACTAAACCAGAGAAAAGCAGCTGGTGAGGTCAATATCCGAATAACTCATGTCAATGGCATCCCGAGGGTAGTGCATTTAAACGAATAGAGCCCAACAGTAATTTCATATCTATGTATTACCATGTGCGTAGTTTAAATAACAAAATCACGGATTGTTATACAAGTGTTATGTCCAATGATTTTGATCTTCTTGCTATGTCTGAGACTTAGTTGAGTGCCTCGGTATGTAGTGCTGAGATTTTTCCTGAGTGTTACAGTGTTCATAGGTGTGATCGTAATTTTGAGGCTACTGGTTGTGGCCGTGGTGGTGGAGTGCTGCTTGCGGTGCGCCGGGAGAATGGTTTCAATCCGATAAGTTGTCTTGAAGTGAGATCGTCAGTTCCGTCAGTTGATGTCGTGGGTGGCAGGGTAACTATTTCTCGCGAGTTTCACTTGTTTGTGATAGTTGTATACATTCCACCTAATATTTCAGCCACAGACTTTGAGGCATTTTTTGAGTGGCTATCTTCGGTTGAACTTGGACTGAGTGGACGCGTTTTGCTGATTGGCGATTTTAATGTACCGCAATTTGTCACACCTTGTACGACCGAAAAATCTGTAGTATTGAATAGTTTTGCCAACATGTGTAATCTTAAGCAGTTCAATAATGTAAGAAATGTAAATGACAGATGTTTAGACCTAGTTTTCAGTGATATGGAATGCGCGGTTGATTGCGATTTACTACCTTTGGTGCGCACAGATGATTTCCATCCTCCATTGTCAATCGAGATTATGTTAAAGTGTGAAAAACAGTCGAATATAATACCTAATAGTAATGATGAACAGTTTAACTTTCGTTTAGCAAATTTTTCTTTGCTGTATGACCATTTATTGCAAATTGATTGATCACCATTGGATAGGTTTTCAGAGGTGAATGAGGCATGTCGTTACTTTTATGAACAACTGAACTCGGTATTCAAGCTCTATGTTCCATATAAAACATCACGGCCTACTCGAGAGAGATATCCCTGTTGGTTTTCAAAAGAGATTATTGCTGTCATTCGCCGCAAGAATCATGCTCATAGGCAATACAAGAGAAGTAGGAACAATTACAGGTATGAATGTTATCGGGAGTTGAGGTCGCGATCCAAGCAATTAATTTCGGCGGCATACCGTCAATACATAACGTCTACTGAGGCTGCTCTTGGGGCCGATCCTTCAGCTTTCTGGTCGTTTGTTCGTCGGAAGAGGGGGGTATCTCGTATACCTGCGAGTATCCGTTCCGGAGATTGTGATGTTCAGGGACCCAGGGCTGTGATGGATGCATTTATGGATTACTTTTCGAGTACCTATGTTGATTCGGATGCATCTGGGCGATTCACTGTTCCTGGCAATTGCTCTGTTGGGTCTATTGGTTTGACGGTAGTGCCCGAGGAGTTGGTCTTTAAGAGCTGTAAAAAATAAAATGACATCTGCGTTGACGGTGTTCCAAGTTTTCTTGTTCGCGATTGCGCAGCTGCATTTTCTGGTCCGCTTGCAGTCAGCATCAACTTAGCCCTCAGGACATCCCGTTTTCCCGATTGCTGGAAGGTTGCACGAGTGTGTCCGGTTCTTAAATCAGGCGATGTAAGTAATGTTTCTAACTACAGGCCAGTATCAATTTTGTGTAATTTCTCGAAGGTCTGTGAGATGGTGGTATACTCGTCCATTTATGATCAGGTACGTTCGGGGTTGTCATCGAAGCAGCATGGTTTTATGAGGGGTCGGTCTACAGTTACGAACTTGATGTGCTTCACCGATTTTATCTCGCGCTCTATGGATGCTGGTGACCAGGTGGATGTTATATATACCGATTTATGTAAAGTTTTCGATCAGATAGACCATTACGTTTTGCTTAACAAGCTTGATACGTTCGGCTTCACTCCTTCCCTTCTGGTTTTTATGCGGAGCTATTTGATTGGTCGCTGGCAGTTTGTGGAGTTTGCGGGTTATGCTTCTAATAAGAGAACTATATCATCGGGTGTCCCACAGGGATCTAATCTAGGACCGTTGTTATTTTTAATATTCATTAACGACCTTCCTGGTCAGTTGAACTGCTACACATTGCTATTTGCCGATGACGTGAAATTATTTCGCGCTATACATAGTCGTCGGGATTGTGCACAGCTGCAGTCTGATCTAAATGCTCTTTGTGATTGGTGTAAGCAGAATCGTTTGCGTCTAAATGTTAAGAAGTGTAGTGTCATGACTTATGGCAGAAAAAATCGCTAATCTTTCACGATTATGACATTGACTCTGTTGGTCTATCACGGGTGTCGTCGGTCAAAGATTTAGGAATCTACTTCGATTCTGACATGAGCTTTAGAACTCATACAGATTATCTCGTTAGTTCATCCTTTCGAATGTTGGGTTTCATTATTGGTATGGGTAGAGAGTTTGATAACATCGACACCCTCTTCCAGTTATATTACTCTCTTGTCAGGTCGAAGTTGGAGTATTGTTCATTGATATGGTGGCCGCTTTACCTGAACCAAATCAATTCAGTTGAAGCCGTCCAGAGAAGGTTTCTGAAGTACGCTTGTTTCAGAGTTGATGGAGTTTATCCTCCGCGAGGAGTAGATGGCAGAGACTTGTTGAGCAGGTTTGAGGTTGGTTCATTGGAACTGAGGAGGAGATTGGCCTCGGCACGCTTTCTGTACGGTTTAATGCGTGGTCAGATTGACTGTCCGCCTGTGTTGTTTTCCGTTTTCTTGAATGTACCATCGTTTCGTACAAGGCATAGCGACACTTTTTATCTTGACACACCTAGAACTAATATACTGAGGAGATCCCCTATATACAGAATGTGTGATACCTTCAATCATTTGCGTTGTGTGCCAGATTTATTTGGGTCACCTCTCTCGTCTATGCTGACAACAGTGGAGTCAGAATTTATTTAATTTTGAATTTATTTAATTTTCTATGATTTGTTCAGAAAGACGCTTATTATTTATTTTGATTTGAAGAGTTGTATGTGTGCGCTGTTAAGTGTTATTATTATTTACTATTGCTTAGTTTATATATTATGTTTGAATTGTGTATTGTGAATAGAATTAACGGTTTTTATTGTTTTGCAAAGTATTTAGTTCTTTAATTTAATTTTGAAATTAATTAGTTTATGTGTCCTATCCTGGTATGTATATACTGTTGGGCTTTAATAAATATTATTATTATTATTATTATATTTTTCTAAATATGTAGATATGTAGCTACAGGTGACGCGCTCTACATATGTAACATATGTTACATATGTAGTTGTGTTACAGGCCCCTGGTCGTTGTTTAACCCGGTCACTCTTGTTTCTTTTTCCCAATCTGTGACATCTGTCAAAGATTGAGTCATCAGGTATCCAATTAGAAATATTAAGTTTGGTGATAATGTTTAGTATTTTGACCTCAAGTTCAGCGTGTAACTCATCACTCGCTTCCGGGATTCCATGAAACACAAGGCAATTGCGACGCGAGTAACATTCAAGTTCATCCATTTTCTTATCATTTGCTTCAATTTGCTTCCTTAATTGGTCAATGGTGTTTAATATAGCGATTATTATTTATATGCGTTTTGTATTTTTGCGTACTCGACCGAAAGTGCACGAAGCGGTCCGATGTTGGCAGTGGCCGTTGTGATAGCGGGGAGTAGAAGAGGGAAACCTCAACAATCTGACAAATATATAGTTTTGAATAGTTGATGATCCAACTAAATTTGGTAGGCCTGACGTATAACAATATACAAATAAATAGCTACACGTTACGAGAATATAACATTTATAAAATATAGGGTATCATAGTATAATAGAATTATATTTCGGAAATGTCCAAGCAAATTCCATGGGAAAATATCGTTGGGCTACGGGGAAACGTCTTCCTGGGGTTGCTGTTCTTCTTTCACTTCGGGTTGTTTACCGCTTTTTGTTTTGGATGTTACATTGTCAAACCTAACAAACAATTATCTGTGAAATTAAAGAAAAACAATGAATCGTTGCTTCAGAGCAAAACTATCCAATGTGGCCTCTGCAAATTTGGCTTACACATTCGTATCATTAACAGATAGAACAAAATACCTTCTGATGTAAAATTCAATTTTTGAAGTAAGGTTACTTTTGGTCCGAAGCGACGAAATATAATATACGATACTAAAACCTCTTCAACCGTATAATCGGCAATTCTTTTTCACGTTTCTTTGGCGTTAAATTTTTCTGAACAAATCGACGTTTTATCTTTGATTCCTCTTTCATCATTTCCTTTTTCGTGTAGACTTCCTTCTCGTATTGTCCCCGTTCTTTGAACCAGGTGCGCATAAATTCGTTGCTCAGAAGGCAATACATACTCGGCTTACCTTCCTGTAAAATTTCAGATCTGCGAGAGTTCTCCTATTAACTCAGAACACACGTCAAAATATACTCCGCGCAAAAAAAACGCCCGCCTAACAATGACTTGGAAAATTTTGATCTGCGGTAACTTTTGCAATCTTTGGTGAATTTTGATGATTCTTTTTTCGAAATTCTTCCCAGTTAATACATTTTTACTTTCCGACAAGCACTCTAGAAGAAAATTATTGTAATCGACGGGAAAATAATGTGATTACAGCGGAAATACGCTGAAAACCCATTTTTTTAATCCCCTGAATCCATTGCAATGATGTCTGGAAAATTTATCTAGGTATGTATACAACGGATTGGGCTGAAATTTGGTATACTTATTTTGAATTGCTAGGGAACAAACTGGATTGTGTTTAGTGGCAAATTGATTTATCCGATTTTGACCAAACTGACACGATTTCATCCTCCAATGACATTAAATAAGTCAATTAAATATGCCAATTTACAGATCATTGGGATAAAATAGACAATAATTAGTGTTATTCCATTAGTTAACTGCAAAAAATATTGATATTTCAGTGTGTAGGTAGTCGGAATATTGGGTAGGGACTACCCTGGATATTTTAAAATAATTATTTAAGCACAACTCATTTGACCTTTTGATATGTATAACCGATATGATGTTGTGGTCTTTGCCTACTCAAGGTCAATACCAAATTATGGGTATTAGCAAGGTAATGTTTTTTGATTCATATCGATATTAATTTAAACAGTGCACCAGTGCGTTTAGAATTGACAGAGCTTTATTTATCACTCGATTGGTATACTCTACAGGCTGTTTTAAACTTAAACAACTCAAGTCTTTTTTCTTCATATAAGTCGGAAGTATTTTTTATGATTACTTAGGAGCGTCTTAATTCTGACTGTCTTCTTTATATTTAGTTGAAAAATCGTCACAATGGGCAAAAAAATACCCGAGCTATGGAAGATGAAAGTTTAATTTACAAGGTTTTAGTAGAAACACGATATCTTCTTTGAAAATTAACATATAGAAACTATAGAAACGCGAATACATTGGGAATTACTCTGGCTTTAAAACTGGATGGGTAAAACGTAGCCAACATCCTTATTCATTCCATAGGAACGTTCAGACTAAACGTAGACTACAAAACCATCATGTTTATACAGATCAAATGAGTTGAAATACAGTTATTTTATAATTGTGTTAACTTTAAATTTTGATGAATTTGTTTATAATTTGCTGAAGAAATCATAAAAATCCATCAAATATTACGGAAATTACGGGATCAAAGTTTATCAAATTTTTGGGTTGCAACTTTTTTTTGCGCTGATTATACAGATTGTTCAAACTTATCGGTTAACTACGGTAACTTTGTTATCATTGAAGATGCACGATCGGATGAACCAGCAGTTTAGTAATATTTTTTTGGTCATTAACGTTGAAGTCTACCCTCGATTAACGGTGTAACGGTACAACGGGTCGGGATGAAATTTGGTATAGTTATTTTGAATTGCCAGGGGACTAAGTGGATTGCTTTTGGCCACACTAACAACCAGAAATACATATATTTTCTTAGGGATTTAACGGATTTTGACCAAACTGATGCCAGCTCATCCTCCAGTGACTTTAAACATGTTTACAAATTTTCCGATCAGTGGGTTAAACGGTTTATGTGGTATCGTGGTCGTCGCTGTGTTACAAATTGTCAGATTTTGGCACGCGTCAGTGCCACTGATATGACATGACATTAAATGTCACTGCGCAAAAGATGTAGTCGGAAAGTTGGGTGAGGGCTACCCCAGATATTTAGATGTTACAAACATTTATTGCTCCTAATTTATTTACGACAAAATACCTAGTGACCACAGTGTTGTTAACCTGGGTTTTAGATTAGTATTTAATACATTCTCTTTTAACGTGATAGTTAAGATTTTGCGTGCGATCCATTCCGTCCATCCGTATTCGCTCCGTCGTTCTGACCCCCCCCCCATTATACATACATATATCTACTTGGAGTAACTGCAGACTGGCAGATCTCATAACTAGCACTTTATACCTATATTGATAGATCCACCCCCAAAGACAAAATAATAAATCGTTTTCTTATGCATTTAGAGAATTTTATCATTATATATTATCATGTCATTTTAGCACATGGCGTTAGCAAATTTCATTTTGTTCTTCGACCGAATTTATTTTGCGTAAATGTTGGATACCACGCGATTCTACATGATTACGTCTGGGGTTAAAAGTCATTTTACTTTCCGAATAGTCCCTAGATGGAAAGTAGTGTAAAATGACGTTTCGAGATTTTTGTCCGTCCGTCCGAATGTATGTATGTATGTATGTATGTATGTATGTATGTATGTATGTATGTATGTATGTATGTATGTATGTATGTATGTATGTATGTATGTATGTATGTATGTATGTATGTATGTATGTATGTATGTATGTATGTATGTATGTATGTATGTATGTATGTATGTATGTATGTATGTATGTATGTATGTATGTATGTATGTATGTATGTATGTATGTATGTATGTATGTATGTATGTATGTATGTATGTATGTATGTATGTATGTATGTATGTATGTATGTATGTATGTATGTATGTATGTATGTATGTATGTATGTATGTATGTATGTATGTATGTATGTATGTATGTATGTATGTATGTATGTATGTATGTATGTATGTATGTATGTATGTATGTATGTATGTATGTATGTATGTATGTATGTATGTATGTATGTATGTATGTATGTATGTATGTATGTATGTATGTATGTATGTATGTATGTATGTATGTATGTATGTATGTATGTATGTATGTATGTATGTATGTATGTATGTATGTATGTATGTATGTATGTATGTATGTATGTATGTATGTATGTATGTATGTATGTATGTATGTATGTATGTATGTATGTATGTATGTATGTATGTATGTATGTATGTATGTATGTATGTATGTATGTATGTATGTATGTATGTATGTATGTATGTATGTATGTATGTATGTATGTATGTATGTATGTATGTATGTATGTATGTATGTATGTATGTATGTATGTATGTATGTATGTATGTATGTATGTATGTATGTATGTATGTATGTATGTATGTATGTATGTATGTATGTATGTATGTATGTATGTATGTATGTATGTATGTATGTATGTATGTATGTATGTATGTATGTATGTATGTATGTATGTATGTATGTATGTATGTATGTATGTATGTATGTCTGTGAACACGATAGCGTCCAAACGGTACAACGGATCGGGCTAAATTTTGCATACTTATCTAGAATTGCCAGGGGACGCACTGGATTGTTTTGGCTACAATCTGACAAACGGAAGTGGCAAATGTTACATACATATTCTTAGAGATTTATCCGATTTTGACCAATTGGATAGTTGCTCATCTTCCCATGACTTTAAACATGTATACAAATTTTCAGATCAGTGGGTTGAACGGTTTAGTTTATAGAAGCAGGTTGACAGAATCCACAGCCTTCATCGTTGTGTTGCGAATTGTCAGATTTTGACAAACGTCAGTGCCACTGACATGACATGACATTAAATATCTGCATGACAAATGTCATTATTTTATAGAAAGTGACGTTAGGTGGAGTGGCTGTGACATCACAAAATTGAGTAAGGCAAAAGTGTTCAGACAGAATTCATGTTGACCACGATGTAGTCGGAAAGTTGGGTTAGGGGCACCCCAGATATTTTATCTTGCCACTCCGCTGTCAGACAAAAATATAGACGTAATTAGATTTATCTTAGAAAAGAAATAGTTAAAATATTATGTAATTATCACTTTTTTGTTGACTACTTAATGTTTATCGACACGGATCTCAAAATCGTTACGATTTTCTGTGAATTTGGGTCCAGAGAAAATGGTTCCCCAATTTCTCAAAAAATATAGAAAGTTAATGATTACAAACCCATGGTCCTACATGCCTTTCAAGTGGCAATATTGCTTGAACTGACACGCTTCACTATGGTCGTTTATTATTATTGCATTATATCCATATATTATAACTGCTATAATATCTTACGTTTTCGTAGCTGGGAACAAAACCTCGTTCGTTGTTAGCCCTGGACTGAGACGAGATAATATTGTCCTTTGGAGCCACCGGATAAGAAGGGGTCCACTTCGAAATCGTTTTTCCTTTGTTAAGACTCATTTTCAACTCACGCACATAGATGATATGGAAAACTTCACGTACACTACACTCGTCACCAGTGCTAATCGGATAGGGATGGATGCTTTTAAAGAGTTATATATTATAGAATGTGGTAATAATTGCTATTAATTTAAGAATTTATATCTTTAGCGCTGGATTTTCCATGACGTTAACAATCACACTGACGTCTGACACAATAGCAATGATATCATAATGTAAGCAACCTAATAATATCTGAGGTACCCCCACCCTACTTTTCGACAAGCTGCTTGATATATCGAAACTACTGATAGGCGCATTCGAATGAAAAATCGATTATAATTCGATTCTTAAAATGTCTCGATTATTTATCGATAACACATTCGAATGATAATCGATTTGTATTTGTATTATTAAAAGTAATTCGAGAACATTGTAATTCGAATGCGTAATAATTCGAATTACAATGTGCTCTAATTATTTTTAATGCGAATACAAATCGATTATTTTTCATTCGAATGAATCTCTCGAGATCTCGCGTCTCGCACTCGAGCAACGTATTCGAGTGACAGGAGACCTCTCGAGTTGTCGAGTTTAAAGCAACTGCACGAAAGTACTCGCTTTCAAAACAGCACGTTTGTTTTTAAGTTAACACCTGGGTGTTAATTTATTTGGGATTACATTATTTTGTATCACTACCTTGTCTCCGACCTTAATGTCATCTATTCTCGCCCCTCTTCTCTTATCTTTCCTTAATTTTCCTTTTTGTTTATTAATTGTATCATGGTCTCTGGCTTCTCCGTCAAAATTGCTTTCACCCATTAAATCTAATATTGAGGGAATCTTATCACGAATATTCCGGTAAAATAATAATTCGGTTGGTAATTTCTCCATTGTTCGATGGGGTGTTACGTTGTACATGGTAATAAATTTTAATAGTTCATCTTTATAATTTAAATTGTTTGCGTGGCAGATTTGTAGGCGTTTTAATATGGATCTATTCATGTTTTCCACTTCGGCATTTGCTTGGGGCCAATATGGTAGAGTTTGAATGAGTTCGATGTTATGACTTGCACAAAACGTTCTGAATTCTTGACTGACAAATTGTCGTCCATTATCTGCACGAATCGACTTGGGTATTCCCAATCGAGAGAACATTTCACTTAGATGTCTGATAACAATTTCTGATGTGGTCGTCGTTAGGAACTTGATTTCTTGGTAACGTGAGTAATAGTCTATCACCACCAACAGTTGATCCTTGTTGGGCAACTGTCCCATGAGATCTATAGTTATGCATTGTCAGGGACTTCCGGAAATTTATGTCTAGTCATCGGTGGTGGTTTGTTATGCTGTGAGACCAACAGGCAATCACTACATTGTTTCACGAATTTTTCAACTTGCCGATCAATTAGTGGCCACCATACTTTTGACCTCAATCTCCGTTTCATTGCTGTTTCTCCTCGAAGTGCCTCAGGTGCCAGTTCAAGCACTTGTTTTTGTAATGACTCTGGAGTTGCTATTTTATTTCCACGTAATAATACAGGCCCTAGTGCCGACAACTCTAGTCAAAAAGGAAAAAAACTGTGTTTTGAAATTCCGTAACATAACACGTGTAGTCCAAAACAATGCCTAACGCCAGTAATTAAGACATTAATTACGCGTAAACAGGCCACACAAAAACAAGCCTCCCAATACGCCTGAGTCCACCAACAGATGTCGCCACGAGTCTGTAACGCTGATTAAATTCGAACCATAGTCGTACGGTGCAGAAGGTAGAAATGGCAAACTAAAAATAAAAGTGTAACACTCTGTTGCTTCCCAAGAATCATCTTTAAGTTTTGTTAGCGTTTCAGCGATGGTTCTGTCATCTCTACTTGCTATAATTATCTGAGAAACCTGCATTGCTTTTGGGGTGTTCCGCTCGATTACTGTAAAAACATGTTTTTCTCCGTCTCCATCAAATGATTTATCTTCTGTTATGTGACATAGCCTTGATAATGAGTCTGCTATGTTTAGTTTTCCCGACTGGTAGATTACTTTAAATTTAAATACTTGAAGCCTAAGAACCCAACGTTCTATGCGAGCCGGTGGTTTTGATGTTGGTTTGAAGATTATTTCTAAAGGCTTGTGGTCAGTAACGAGTTCAAATTCCAGCCCTGCTAGATAGTAGTAGAATCTCTCTATGCTCCATATCAATGCTAGGCTTTCTTTCTCCGTTTGAGAGTATCTACGCTCCACGCTGGACAGACTTTTGCTCGCAAACGAGATTACTTTTGGATTCCCCTCTCCATCAAACTGAAGCAGAACAGCTCCCAATGCGACAGAAGTAACATTGATTATTGGACTAGCATTTTAACATCCGTTAGTGTGGTAGTATCCTTGATATGATTTATATTTAATCCTAATTTCAATATTCCGACCTGTTTAGCAGTGTCCTTGCCTACAAGGGATATTTCTCCATTTTCCACAATATAGAATGAGGTAATGATTTCTGATTCTCCTGGTAAATTAATTGTGGCCTTGAACTTATGTTTTATTTTCAGAGCTGATCCACTACCGTACGGCATCAGTGTATGTTTTGGGTCGTTATCGATATCCCAAACAGCCGATCTCTTTTCTGTTATGAAATTCTAATCCTTGCCTTTAATAATATTGACTTTAGAACCCGAATCAATTAGCACGAGAATAGGTACCCCTCCGACATAGCATTCAACTATGTCGTTCGATTCTTCCTGGTGTCGCTTATTTGTTATTTGGAAACAGTCAAAATTCTTCATATTTTCGGCGTTGTGTTTACTACTTGGGTCTGTCTCATCGCTTTCCACGAAGTTCACGAGTTAAATCGCTTCTTTCTAAAACGATCATTGGTCATTGGACCCCCAAATCGCTTCCTTGTTCTGCAACATATCGCGAAATGTCCTCGCTGGCCACACTTATGACATTTTGCAAGTTTGGCTAGGGAGTCGCCTGCTGTTGACGTATGTCCCATTCTATTGCACCTAGTGCATTGACTTCTTGTACTTTGCTGTTGAATACCTATTTTGTTTATTGGCAGATTGGATGCACTAGTCGTCGCAGGGGATTGCATTTCCGTTGATTGTTTGGCTATCTGTTCATGGATTGGACATAGACTTTTCCAAAAGTTTTCGTTTGAGCTCAGTTGGTGCCCAGCGATCAATAAGCTTGTCCTTAATGTTTATTTCTGCAGTTTCTTCCATACTAGCTCCAAAAGAACACTTTGCTGCTTGATGCCGAATTCTCAAAAGGAATTTATTAAAAAAATTTCCATCTTTAGGGTTAATATTTCTAAATACGTGCCTTTCAAAGGTTGAATTTTGTTCAGGTGCGAAGTATTCCTTTAGCTTCTCTACCAATGTTTGAATTATAATATATCCAATTCCAACAATATTACAGTTATAAAGTGACTACAGTCACTTTATAACTGTAGAAATATATTATTTAACATCTAAACTCAATAGCCGTCTAACTCGTACTGTTGATTCATCAGCCCCTTGTTCAGCTTGCTCCCGGCCGTTGTTTCCTCGACTCGTTTTTATTCACTTTCAGGTATCGGTTTCCACACATTGTACGAACTTTTGTCGTCAATAAAGATTATTATTAAAAATTAAATATACAATGCATTATCAACCCATGTAAAGATCGAGAGTATTTCTCGACCGTCAGTAACAGTTGTCCAAGAAAAATTGTGATATATAAGTGGCAGATTTAGAGTTTTTCATAAAATATATATCTGCACCAAAGCGCTTAAATTCGTTAACAGAAATGTACAGAGAAAGACAAACATTGATGAACCGAATTCTTTAGTAAAAGGAAATTTAAATGGATGCTAAAAGGAGAAAGATTTATTCGCAAATTAAAAGAAACCCAGAGTATTACGCAACCGCCAGTAACAGTCATGCAAGAAAAACTGTGACATTTATAGTAGATGACAGATTTAAAGTTCCTCATAAAAGTTATTTCAGCATCAAAGTGCTTAAATGCTTTAACAGAAATCTACACAGAGAGACAAACATTGAATGAAATTTTTACTAGGTACTAAGGCGAAAGATTTATTTGCAAATTAAGAGAAATCAGTGAACAAGAGCAGAAAAATACACGTGTTTATATCAGAAAATCTCACCAAGAAATTTGCCAAACTTTACGCGAGTTATCAGAATTTTAATTTAAAAAAAATAGCTAATCTTAAAAGTTTAGCGAACACCATTGGTCCAACTTTTGCTACCAGTAGGTGCTGTTAAAAATAATATAATAAGTTATAATATTATTATAATATATAATATTATTGCAATATATACTGTGATATGATACATAACATTATTATTAAGGTAACGTAATGACAAGTCGAGGGTGGAATTCAGAAAAACACCTACATTTCCACTCCCACTATTCTCAATCTCTACTAGTACCTAACTCAGCTTAGGCGAATCCTAGTGTACCCTAGACTCACACTGCATTTTGTATCAAAAAACTGCAGAAACGAGTGGCTCATAATAGTATGAGTGAAATAGACCTTTAATAGAATTGCATCTACCAAATAGTCATTCTATATATTTGGTCTGTCAAAAGTTTGCGGTAATAATTGTCAATTACAGTTTTAATACACACAGCGCACCACGTTTGTTTATGAGTTTACGATGGCGGATTAACGGAATATGACGGGCAAAGAAAAAACATGCTTATCGAACTGGTAAACAAATACCTGCAAAAAAATGAAAATAAATATCTGGTGTGGCCCCCACCCAACTTTCCGACTACATTGACACACAGTTTACACATTTATAAACTCTCTAAACATATAAACTATAGAGGGTGAAACACCAACAGCGAATGTCCGAAAGATAATAATAATACTGACCTATCGATACAAATAATTCTAATATACTGTCACGCATCCGTGTTATAATACTAGGTTTATTTCTCTACTTCTTGTTTATTTAATCTTCGATCGAGGGCAGGCGATAATATACAAACAAATCGTGTGAGCTAACGCGGTATGATGACGTCAGTTCTCCATTACGTCACATACCAACAGAAATAAATCTCTATAGCGCCTAAACCGTTCATCCTATTGATCTGTAAATTTATATACATATTTAGAATTACTGAAGGATGAGATGGTGTCAGTTTGTATGTGACATTTGCCACTTCCGGTTGTCAGATTGTCACAAAAAACAATCCAGTTCGTCCCCCGGTAATTCTAAATATGTATGCCAAATTTCAGCCCGATCCGTTGTTCCGGTTGGGCGCTATCGCGTTCACGGACATACGTACACCGTACCCACATACACACGTACTCACATACATTTTCCAGAAATCATTGCAATGGATTCAGGGGATCCCAAAACGCGTATTTCCGCTAAAATCTCATTTTTTCCCGTCGATTACAATACTTTCCTTCTAGGAGTCGGAAAGTAAAAATGTTTGGGGTGGCCCTCACCCAACTTTCCGACTACATTGTTGACATTTAAACGAATGTCCGTAAGATAATAATAATAATGCTATTAGATCATAACACAAGGTACCTTTCGATACAACTAACCATAGTATTATACTTTCACGTATCTGTGTTTTTCTGTGAGGTGTTTATTTATTCATCGATCGCGGGCCAAAAACATGTGGCTGCATAAATGCTAACACATACAGTGAGCCATCCGTGAGCCCTCCATTACGACACAAACCGAAGGCGCCCGATAGGTATAAACTCTTATAGTGCCTAAACCGCTCATTCCATTGATCTGTAAATTTGCATACATATTTAAAGTCACTGCAGGATGAGAAGGTGTCACTTTGGTCCAAATCGGATGAATCCCTAAGAAAACGTATTTGACAACTGCCACTTCCGGTTGTCAGATTGTCACCAAAAACAATTCAGTTCGTCCCCCGGTAATTCTAAATATGTATACCAAATTTCAGCCTGATCCGTTGTTCCGTCTGGGCGCTATCGTGTTCACGGACATACACACATACATACATACATACATTTTCCAAAAATCATTGCAATAGATTCAGGGGACCCCAAAACGCGTATTTCCGCTAAAATCTCAATTTTTTTTCCGTCGATTAAAATACTTTCCTTCTAGGAGTCGGAAAGTAAAAAAAAAACGACTCGATCAGTGTTGCCAGTAAAAAAACAATCAAGAATTCAATTCTATTAGTATGTTTTGGATGGAGTCCCTTCCAAATCTATACCTCTGCAGTAGTTGTGAATTATTATATAATTCTAAGGGATTACCAATAACCCTTAAAATTAACCTATAAACAGCATTATTAGGTTAGATTTTTAACATGCTTATAATAATAATAAAATAATACTAAAAACGTTCTGTACTTACCTACACAGAGATAACTCTCTATTCTTGGATATCAAGAATCACAAATGTTCTTGCGTATATAGTGTAGCATAAAGAGTTTATTTTTGCTATCCAAATAATATTTTATTGTGGGAATATATATGTAGTTATTTCAACGGCTAGTTGTTTTTACGGTTTAAGAGTTTAGTATGTTTATGTTGAGTATATTTTGCTCTGATGAAGAAAATGTTATTCCTCTACATATAAAAAAGTAAGACGTTCGTTTTACAACAACAATATTTTGTTGGGTGAAAAATATACATGCTTCAACGAACAAATAGTTTCTTGATCCAAAAATATATGCACATATCGCTTTAAACAGTCGTACTTCCTTTCAAGCAGTTCCTTCATACTTAAACCAAGAAAACATAATACTTAGAACATCGATTTTCTTGATGTTGTTGATATGCTTACTGTGAGAATTTTATATTTTACTTGAACCAACCAAATGATCTTTCTGTGGATATAGAAACAAGTGATATTCTTCACTCAAAGATATTCGTGTTGTATCGAATAAATTTTTTCCTCTGTGTAGGTATGCGAGCATATTCATGAGAGTAATTTTGAATGTGATTAACGAATGTAATTAATATAATCGTCGAAGTCATCCTTAACGATAAAACTTGAATAATAACAGGAGAAAGTCACAAATGAGTGCACCATATACTTCACTACAATCTGACTAGAACGCCAAGCATTACTGAGTTATGTTTAAGGGTTAGTGTAGTCTAAGGGTGGAATGGATACTCTCTAACTTAAACAGCATTATTAGGTTAGATTTTGAACGTGCTTATAATACCAAAAACTAATATTCATGAAAGTAATTTTGAATATAATTAAAATAATCGTCGAATTCATCCATAATGATAAAACGGAAAATATCTGGAGAAAGTCACAAATGAGTGCACTGTATACTTCACTACAATCTGACTAGAACGCCAAGCAATGTTTAAGGGTTAGTGTAGTCTAAGATTAGTGAGTGTGGTTTGTGAATTCCAAATTGAGTGCTACTCGTCAATTGTAGTGTGAGTATAGTATGAGTGTCACTCAATTTGTATCTCTGAATTCCACCCTAAGAATAGTGAGTGTGGTTTGTGAATTCTAAATTGAGTGCTACTCGTCAATTGTAGAGTGAGTATAGTATGAGTGTCACTCAATTTGTATCTCTGAGTTCCACCCTAAGATTAGTGAGTGTGGTTGGTGAATTCCAAATTGAGTGCTACTCGTCAATTGTAGTATGAGTATAGTATGAGTGTCACTCAATTTGTATCTCTGAATTCCACCCTAAGATTAGTGAGTGCGATTTGTGAATTCCAAATTGAGTGCTACTCGTCAATTGCAGTGTGAGTATAGTATGAGTGTCACTCAATTTGTATATCTGAGTTCCACCCTAAGCTTAGTGAGTGTGGTTTGTGAATTCCAAATTGAGTGCTACTCGTCAATTGTAGTATGAGTATACTATGAGTGTCACTCAATTTGTATCTCTGAATTCCACCCTAAGATTAGTGAGTGTGGTTTGTGAATTCCAAATTGAGTGCTACTCGTCAATTGCAGTGTGAGTATAGTATGAGTGTCACTCAATTTGTATATCTGAGTTCCACCCTAAGATTAGTGAGTGTGGTTTGTGAATTCCAAATTGAGTGCTACTCGTCAATTGTAGTGTGAGTATAGTATGAGTGTCACTCAATTTGTATCCCTGAATTTCACCCAAAGATTAGTGAGTGTGGTTTGTGAATTCCAAATTGAGTGCTACTCGTCAATTGTAGTGTGAGAATAGTATAAGTGTCACTCAATTTGTATCTCTGAGTTCCACCCTAAGATTAGTGACTGTGGTTTGTGAATTCCAAATTGAGTGCTACTCGTCAATTGTAGTGTGAGTATAGTATGAGTGTCACTCAATTTGTATCTCTGAGTTCCACCCTAAGATTAGTAACTGTGGTTTTTGAATTCCAAATTGAGTGCTACTCGTCACTTGTGGTGTGAGTATAGTATAAGTGTCACTCAATTTGTATCTCTGAATTCCACCCTAAGATTAGTGAGCGTGGTTTGTGAATTCCAAATTGAGTGTTACTCGTCAATTGTAGTGTGAGTATAGTATGCGTGTCACTCAATTTGTATCTCTAAGTTCCACCCTAAGATTAGTGACTGTGGTTTGTGAATTCCAAATTGAGTACTACTCGTCAATTGTAGTGTGAGTATAGTATGAGTGTCACTCAATTTGTATCTCTGAACTCCACCCTAAGATTAGTGAGTGTAGTTTGTGAATTCCAAATTGAGTGCTACCCATCAATTGTAGTGTGAGTATAGTATGAGTGTCACTCAATTTGTATCTCTGAATTCCACCCTGAAGCATGATTTTCATGCTCTTTTGTTGGTCTATAAAGAAAGCCGATAATGTGATGACTACTGCGGTTCTTATTACAAGTAGTAAGTACTTTTTATTTTAATCGGGTCGCAGATATCGAATATATTTATGAAAAATATTCAGTCGCTTTGTGAACAGTGCGGTGTACACACGGCCGAGTTATTAATATTTTTAGAACTATTAAACATTGCGCGTGTATTGTCGAAGATACTTTCGGTTGTGCGCGAATAAAATCTGCGAGTGTAGTGTCCAATATACTTTCGGTAGTGCGCCAATAAACGTTACGGGTGAAGTGTCAAATGGCAGCTCAAGACGAAGTTCAAGGTGAAGGACAACTGATGGAGTTTAATGGAGAGGGAGCTTTGTGAGATGATAATAATAATAATAATAATAATAATAATAATAATAATAATAATAATAATAATAATAATAATAATAATAATAATAATAATAATAATAATAATAATAATAATAATAATAATAATAATAATAATAATAATAATAATAATAATAATAATAATAATAATAATAATAATAATTAAGCGCTCTCAACAATTATCCGACAGGTTACAGCGTATTCGACGCGATATAATACAAAAATACAGTGTTTTAGGGGAAGAGACGGATATTTTAACAATTGAAGAAGAATTAAAGCAGAAAATTCAAGCAAAAGCTCAGCGTCTTAAAAGATTTGAAAAAAGGATTCGAAGCTTTAATGATAACAAAGATTTTGAAGAAAATCCAAAGAAATTTTATAGGGGTCTAAACAAAACTAACATAAATATGAAGGATATACCTAACATGCAAGATGTTACTAATTTTTGGATGGGAATTTGGGGTCAGCCTGGTAATTATAATCCCTCAGCTGAATGGATTAAACGTGAGGAGAGGAGGAATAACCATTATCCAGTAATGGATGATATAGTTCTCTCCAAGAACGACATCCAAGAATCGTGCAGAAAATTGGGATTATGGAAAGCCCCAGGACCGGATAAAATTCCAAATTTTTGGTTAAAGAAATTAACGTCTATACATGACAATTTGATTAAGTGTTACAATAAATTAATAAACAATCCAGCACAAATACCATCGTGGCTGGCAGAAGGTGTTACAATTTTATTACCAAAATCGGCAAACACAATGGAAGTATCGCAATATAGACCAATAACTTGTTTAAATACTTGCTATAAATTATTAACTAAAATTTTAGGTAACAAGATTTATGATCACCTACGACAGAATAACGTATTGCCTTCTGAACAGAAAGGAATTTTAGTAGATAGTTATGGTTGTAAGGAGTTATTACTAATCAACAAGAAGATTGTTGAAAAGATTTCGAAGACTCGGGGAAACCTTTCCATGGCGTGGATTGATTATAAAAAGGCATATGATAGCATTCCGCATGACTGGATTTTGAGATGTCTACAGCTATACAGAGTTAATCCAAAAATAATTCATCTGATTGAGTCTTGTATGTCTTTATGGTCTACTAAACTACACCTACGTGGAGAAGTGTCTGATCAAGTCTCAGAACCGATAAATATTAATTGTGGCATATTTCAAGGTGATAGTCTGTCACCTCTTCTGTTCTGTATTGGTTTATTTGCGTTGTCAAGTGAATTGAATCACGACAAATTTGGAATTCAGTTGTTACCTGGTGAAAAGTTGATTGGTCATGCATTATATATGGATGATCTGAAACTTTATGCTAGAAATGATGAACAACTGATGAAGAGTTTAAGTGTTGTGAAACAGTTTTCTGATGACATAGGTATGCAATTTGGATTGGAGAAGTGTGCCAAAATTAGTATCGTAAAAGGTAAAATTGAGCGAACCATGGATATACATCTTGATGAACACACCTGTATCTCGGAATTAGGAAATGATTCTAATTATAAATATCTGGGCATGGATGAAGTCTTTGGAGTTAATGAGAAAGCAATGAAGACGAAGGTTTCAGGCGAATACATTAGTAGAGTTCGAAAGATTTTAAAATCAGGGTTAAACGGAAAATTTAAGATACAAGCAATTAACACCTATGCTATACCTATTTTTCGTTACAGTGTTGGAATTTTGAACTGGACTAAGAAGGAAATTCGTGATTTGGATGTTAAAACCAGGAAACAGCTTACCTTAAATTATATGTTTCACCCAAGATCAGATGTATGTAGACTATATTTGCGTCGACAGGATGGAGGTCGTGGTTTACAACAATTAGAAAATATTTATGATTTGGAAATTTTAAATTTAGGAAACTTTTTAAAAGCTAATAAAGATGATAAAATAATTAAACAATTAAATAGAGACATTTGCGGTAAGTCCATAATCAATAATCATAAACTTATTTTAGAAAAATTTCAGGTAGAAGAGTTACCGGATTACAATAATAAAAATACGGTGAAGAATTTAAAAAAGGAAATTAAATGTAAACAAAATTTGAAGTTAAAGGAAGAATTTATTCGAAAGCCTCTACATGGTCAGTTTTTGAGAACTTTCCAGGATGATGGTTTTTCAAAGTATGGTTCATTGCGTTGGCTATTACATGGTAATATTAAGGCGGAGACGGAATCTTCGATTATGGCTGCCCAAGAACAAGCACTACGCACGAGATACTACGAACAAAAAATCCTGAAAATTGCTCATGACGGTAGATGTAGGTTATGTCATTCTGCTGCGGAGCACGTTCATCATTTATTGTCGGCGTGTCCGGTTCTAGCTGAATCGGCTTACATTGTTAGACATGACAGGGTGGGTGCATATATACATTATAATTTATGTTCTCAACTTGGTTTTGATATGAACGTGTCTCGGTGGTATGAACATACTCCGTCTACTGTTATGAGCAATGATCATGTGACAGTACTATGGAATATGCCAATTGCTACTGATAGAATGCTGGACGCAAATAAGCCAGACATAGTAGTAAAGGACATCCAAAAGAAGAGCTGTACGTTTATAGAAATCTCGGTGCCGGCGGATTCGAATGTTTTGAAGAAGGAGACAGAGAAGAAACTAAAATATAAAGACCTCTCCATCGAGGTGAGCCGAATGTGGGGCATGAAGGTTACGGTCGTTCCGGTGATTGTGGGCTCATTAGGAATGGTATCTAAAAATTTTGAGAACCATGTGAAGGAATTGCCATGTAAAATTTCGCCATGGGAAATTCAGGAGATTGCTATCTTGGGAAGTACTAACCTCTTAAGGAGGGTACTATCGACATAATATTATTTACTAATGCAATATTAATTAGTTTCAGATATCTTTGCTGTTGTCGCCGTGAGGACCGTTTACGTAGATAAAAGTCTGGACTTCTCTACTGCGTTCACCCTTCACGAAGACATGAATACATATTATTGTAGTTGTAGTAGTTTATATTGTGTAATTTATTTCCACAACGCTGTGGCGGTTTTCTGCAGTTTTCCGACTTCTCCACCATAGCAAGGAATCTTGGCGTTGGGTTCAAAATTCAAAATTGGGTTTGTGCTGCAGAACATTCCCCCCCTTTACCAAAGGGAGTACCCTAGACTTCGGCGAAGTTCGGTACTACCCATTTTGGCCTGGTGCTTCACATCTATTTTTAAAATTCATAGTACCACTTTTGAAATTGTATGTTTAAAAAAATTGTATTAATTTATTTATATATGTATATCTATGTGATGTATCAGAGAATGACAATAAATAATAATAATAATAATAATAATAATAATAATAATAATAATAATAATAATAATAATAATAATAATAATAATAATAATAATAATAATAATAATAATAATAATAATAATAATAATAATAATAATAATAATAATAATAATAATTTATTTACGACCGTAGTCATTCTCAATAGATACATAGACACAAAATAAAATAGATATACAACAGAAATTTATTCTAACTCAAAAGTAATTCTATCTCTAATTAATCGTTTAAAGTTCTTAATTGAGCAATCAAAATCATCTAACTCAAGATTGAAATTATTAGCCAATCGACACATCCTTGTAAGGGGTGTATTAGCTCCATAGTTTGTTCGATGAAACGGTTCATTGAACGCTTTACTATTTCTAAGACCTTTTTGGGGTACGTTGAAGCCAATCTTCCCAAGCAACTCTGAGCAATCTAATTTATTGGTTAAGATCTTGTAAAAAAAGGTCAAGTCTTGAACTATCCTCCTACTTTCAAGAGTTTCAACTCCAATAACCTCCCTCAAATAACCCAGCTGATCCCTATGATAAATGAGTCCCAACTTATAACAAATAAATTTGAGAAATTTATTCTGCACACTCTCCACTTTATCAATAGATATTTTATAATAAGGTGACCATACCACTGCAGCATACTCAAGATGTGAACGAACATATGCGCAGTAGACATTCTTGAGGCACTGCAGATTTGTGAAGTCTGCTAGACTTCTCTTGAGAAACCCTAACATCCGAAATCCTTTATTTACTGCCGTGTCTATATGGTCAGAGAAATCCAGTTTGCTGTCTAACATGACTCCAAGATCCTTTATATGATTCACCCTATCAAGTCCATGATCATTAAGCTTATAATCAAACTTAATAATATTCCTATTCCGACAAAAACTAATTACGGCACATTTGCTAATATTCAGATTCATTTTATTGTTATCGCACCATGATCCAAAGCTCGTCAAGTCACTTTGAAGTTCAGCACAGTCGGAAACAGATTTGATAATCCTGAACAACCTGAAATCATCCGCAAACAAACCTTTTTTTGACTTCAATAAGCATCGCTGAACGTCATTAATAAAGCAATTAAAAAGCCATGGTGATAAATGAGCGCCTTGAGGGACACCAGATGTGATATCAATCTCTGCCGACACAATATTGTTAATCTTTACAAACTGCTTCCTCCCCGTAAGGTAACTTTTAAACCAGGATAACAGTTCTCCATGCAGACCCATAGCCTCTAATCGGCTCAACAGTAACGAATGATCAACCCTGTCAAACGCTTTGGAAAAGTCCGTATAAGCTGCGTCCACTTGAAACCCTTTCTCCAGCGCATCCGACACAAAATCAACATAGGTTGTTAGGTTGGTCACAGTGGACCGACCCTGCACAAAGCCGTGTTGCTCTGCCATAACATTGTTCTTATATATTGGTTGTAGTTTATCAAGAAGTAAAGATTCGAATATTTTTGGTAAAACTGACAATCTTGACACTGGGCGGTAATTTGCAACATCTGAACGATCGCCCTTTTTAAAAATGGGGAAAATGAATGAACTTTTCCAGCAAGATGGGAATATTCCTTCTTGAATAGATGAATTGAATATCTTAAAGAAAATATTGGCAAAAATAAATTTACAATTTGAAATAATTATGGATGGTACTAGATCAGGGCCGCTAACAGTTGAAAGTTGAAGCCGGTCAAATGAGTTATAAACTTCCGCAAGACTAAAGTCCACAACAGCAACAACATCACTGGTATTTGAGCTATTCTTACTTGCAATGTAAGACCAGAATTGTTTAGGGTTATCACATATAGTACTTTCGAGTTCTCTAATATACTTATCATAGCAAAGTTTGGAATATTGACAACATCTACGTCTTAGATCGGAAAAGATATCATAATCGATATGTAGCATGGTTTCTTTAAACTTTTTGTGTGCCACCTTTTTACTCATCGTTAATGTCTTCAGTTCACTATCATACCAACATGGGAACTTACGATTCCTGCGCATTACTTTGGGTACAAATAGATCATAACCATGGTAAACAACATCATAAAAGATCTGAAGACTAGCCTCAATGTTATGATCTTTGAGCAGTGAATCCCAATCAAAAGTACCCAGATATTCATTAAGACCATCAAAATTTGTTTGCTTAAAGTTATAATATTCTCCCTCATTGCTAAGGAAAATGGCTTCAGGCTCCAAAATATTTATATAAAAAGACAATGCAGGGTGGTGTGCACTACAACGTAAAAGTGGTACATCAGTTACAAGCGCTATAGCATTTTGATTACTACTGAACACTAAATCCAAAAACCTGCCTTCGGTATTAGCTACAACATTCAATTGATACAAATTCAAATAAGCAATCGTATTTGATATACATACAGATTGAGGAGTCAATCTCCCAGAAGGAACTGAACAGAAAACATCATTATTCCAAGTCACATTCGGCAAATTAAAATCTCCGCAACAATAACATTCGTCGGGTTTTAATCTGTTCATAATTTCTTCCAGACATTCACAGAAGTCATTATACACATCGACTGTGTTTAAAACTAAGTAAAATAAATAATAACTCTAAATTGTTTGCACGATGTTCCACAAGATCAGCCGATATCGAGTGCTTTACTGCAATCAATACACCGCCCCCACGCTTATGAACACTTGTATTCACCGATCTATCACAGCGAAAGACGCTATAGTCATACATGCAAAGCTCCGCATCGGCATAATCAGCGGTTAGCCATGTCTCCGTTAAAACAATAATATCCAAGTCCAACGAGTTAACGGTAAGGGAAAGTTCTTTCAGTTTGGTCCTAATTCCGCCTGTATTCTGGTAATAAATTAAAATCTTCTTAGGGTCACTATTACCCTTGTGCAATAAACTGCCATTCACTGAAAATGCCCGTCAGACCTGCCGAGATCAGATGATCTCCGAAAATTAAATCTTCTGAAAATTGTACCAGCCGGCCAGAAACCGCAGTTGTTCAAATCCTCACTAAAAGTTGGATCGTAGCCAATCTTAAAAGCACTAGAATAGCCCGACGTTTTCAATTGGTCAACCACCAGGGAGTTGGACAGCAAGGGAAACTTTTTGAGCATATAATGTTTAACATCCTCCGCATTAGTTGTCTCGGAAGCACGTCCCACGTATAACCAATGCTTCTTCGGCTGGCCCTTAAAGCCCCCAGAATCCACTGACGAAGAGCCTTGTTTGCTGGGTGGCTGTCTGTTCCCTTGTTGCTTTGCTCTATTGTCTCTACTAACCTTTGTCCAATCGGCTTCAGCTTTTTTTGTATCACTAATATGATCATATGTTGGATTTGTTAAGCTAATCACTGAATCCATCACACTTTGTTGCCTTTTTTGCATATTGTTTATTTTCCCATTCACATCATGTTGCTGAAGAACCCGACTGTATGTTGTAGTTTCATCAGTGTTTGAAATTGTGGATTTAATATTCACATTGTTGATCCGTTCTTCAGGATGAAGATTGCTACTATCCGATGTAAAAATTTTCGATTCTGAGTTAATTGATCCCACTACTCTCCCAGAGATGGCGCTCACAATCGGCATGGGCGAGACATCAGTTGAAATATGAGAGATGTCAGCACCAGATATTGTTTTGGATTTTTCCAACCATATAATTTTCTCTTTGAGAAGCACATTGTTCTCTGAAAGGATACTGTTCTTCGCATCTTTCTCCCTTATAATAGCCTTTAGAAGGTCTACTTCCAGTTTTAGCAACCTGACCTCACTCTCAGCAACATCACAGTTAACCTCACTCTGCCCATCTCGGTTCTTTGCTTCACATTCTTTGGATTTACAATGCCTTTTCAAGCAGCTTGGATGGAAAGGGTTATTGCAACCATCACACTTTACCTCTGAGGATACATTATTTTTGCATCGTCCACATACACCCGCACTAAGAGTGATCTCCACTCCATCAACATCTACACCTTCGGACATCTTGCATATCACGCGCATGATGACATCATGCGCAATGGTGAAGTTATAGTCTACAAAATAGGACTCCCTAACAGTAAATTCTTTCACACAAATTTACACAGAGAGGCAAACATTGAATGATCCGAATTCTTTAGTAAATGGAAATCTAAATGGAAATCTTTAGTAAAAGGTGAAACATTTATTCGCAAATGAAGGGAAACTGGAGTACTCCTTGACCGTCAGTTGCAGTCATTCAAGAAAAATTGTGATATTTATAATAAATGACAGACTTAAAGTTCTTCATAAAAGTTATTTCTGCATCAAACGGCTTAAATTCTTTAACAGAAGTCTACACAGAGAAACAAACATTGAACAAACCGAATTCATTAGTAAAAGGAAATCTAAACGAAAATCTTTAGCAAAAGGCCAAATATTTATTCGAATATTAAGAGAAACTAGTATACCTCCAGCGTCAGTAGCAGTCATCCAAGAAAAACTGTGACATTTATAATAAATGACAGATTTAAAGTTCTTTATAAAAGTTATTTCTGTATCAAAGGGATTGAAAGCTTTAAGAGTAACCTATACACAGAGACAAATATTGAATGATCCGAATTCTTTAGTAAAAGGCGAAAGATTTATTCGCAAATTAAGATAAATCAGAGTATTTTTTATGACGAGTAACTGTTATCCAAGAAAAACTGCGACATTTATAATGTATGACAGATTTAAAGTTCTTCATAAACGTTATTTCTGAACCAAAGGGCTTAAATTCTTTAACAGAAGTTTACACAGAGAGATAAACATTGAACGAACCGAATTCTTTAGTAAAAGGAAACCTAAACGGAAATCTTTGCTAAAAGGCGAAAGTTTTATTCGCAAAAAAGAGAAACCATGCTATTTTTTGACGAGTTACAGTCATCTAAAAAACTGTGACATTTATAATAAATAACAAATTTAAAGTTCTTTATAAAACATATTTCTGTATCAAATGGATTAAGAGCTTTGAGAAAAATCTACGCAGAGAGACAGACATTGAATGAACCGAATTCTTTAGTAAAAGCAAATCGTCAGTAAAACGAAATATGAAGGAAAATTTATTCGCAAATTAATATAAATTCGCTGAAACCAGAGTAGTTTTTTACGACGAGTAGCAGTTATCTAAGAAAAACTGTGACATTTATAATATATGACAGATTCAAAGTTCTTCATAAAAGTTATTTCTGTAACAAAGGGCTTAAATTCTTTAACAGAAGTCTACACAGAGAGATAAACATTGAACGTACCAAATTCTTTACTAAAATTCTTACTAAAAGGATTTTGTTTTACTTGTGGTACCTAATGTTAAAAAAAATTGTTTAAAATTCACATCTGATGTATTGTTTGAGGACGCTATCAATATTTTCGGAGATGCCTTTCTATATGTGAAAGATCTGTATTCCCATTGTGGCTGAATATCTTTCTGTTGTGAGACTAATGGATGATTTTTCCTTTCCATATTCCGTATTAGTTTATCGACAGTTCTTGCGTTATATCCGTTCATGGTTGCTAATTCTTTATTATTTTTACCTCTTGATGGTAGTGTTCTTTCTTCTTGGTGATACTGTGTGCTCGATGGACGAGGCTTCGTAATGCTGACATCTTTTGGTTATGGTGGTGAGTTGAGTCAGCTGTTATCAGCGCGCTGCAGGTGGTTGTCTTGCGATGTATTTGGAGGTCGAAAAAGTGCGCATTTTTTGTTATCTTCAGATCTAGGAAAGATAGGTTTTATATTATTGATATACTGTTCAAAACAGTCATGTTCTTCGCGTGTTCCAGACCAAAGGAAAAATATGTCTTCGTCGCACTTTGTCCACCATCTTATTTTGTTGTGGGAAGGGCTGACAGAGTTGTTGATGAAAGAAAGTTCCACGTGGTTCATGTAGATATTCGCGAGGAGACCATAGAGTGGTAACCCTATTGGAAGACCCTCCTTCATATTATATATGTATAATAGAATGGATCATGTGGTAACATATGTACATGAGTAAGTTCTATCGCTCTATGATTTTTCGTGTTTTCTATAGGAAGTTGTGAATAGTTTTTGATGACATTGGTATTGTCGTAAAGCCAAAATTTTGCACAGTTGACTGGTGTGAGAGTTGTCTGTGATTGAAGTTCGGTAGTTCCGGAATTTTAGTGTGAATTCTCAGCGTGAAGCGGGACAAAGTAGTGAAAGTGTTTTTGTCCCATTGCCCGGCACCTTTTGGCGCGCTTGAGAAACCAGACTTTGCGACTCTGCTCCAGTGACCCTCAAACAACGTGCTCATTTTTGGGTTAAATATTGAATCTGAAATTATGGCGGGAGATGCTGGGAGCATTTGCGTTTGCTGCAAGAGCAGTTGCCAGGATCATTTGTCTGTATCCTGTGCTGTATGTGGAAAGGTATACAAGAATACTTGTGTGAATCTTACGCAGTCTGAGGTGCGTGTACTGAGATCAAAGGAGGGAATGTCATGGACCTGCAAGGGCTGTCTGGGTGCGTCAGGTCAGAGTGTTTTGAGCTTGAAGTCGCTGATTACTGATCTGCAGAAGGAGGTTGTGGAGTTGAGAAATCAGATTGCTGGTCTGCGTGGTGGGGGTGCCCTGGATGGTTTGGTGAACTTAAAGGAGGAATTCTTTGAAGAGGTTCTTGCTGAACTGGGGGAGCGCAGACAGCGAGAATGTCATCTGATGATTTTCAATTTTAAAGAGGCAGTGGGCGAGGATTTTCGCGAGGCAGATGGTACAGCCGCGAAGGAGTTGCTTCGTAAGATTGATCCTATTCTTGAGGATTCTCAGGTGACTCAATTGATCCGTCTGGGTCGTTTTAATGGGAGGGATGGTCATCCAAGACCGGTGAAAATTAAGCTTCGTGATGTTGCTTCTGCCAGGCGCGTTCTGAAGAAGTACAACAGTGTGCGTGGTACCCTGGATCTGGGAAGTATCCGCCTCTCGTCGGATCAGACAGCGAAGCAGCGTGGATGTATGCGGAATCTACAGGATGAGTTATCTAGGAGACGTGAAGGTCTCCTAGATAACTCAGGTGTCTGAAACGTGGCTAATGTCTGGTGTAGTTAGTGGGGAGCTGTTCCCCGATCGGTTTTTGGTGTCCGCTGTGACAGGAGACAGGCTTACAAATGCAGAGGAGGTGGAGTTTTGCTTGCGGTGGATTTCAAATATCCAGTTTGTGCGCTTGATTTGTCTGGGTTATGTGAAGTGTGTCTGAGTATAGATATTGTTGGTTGTAAAATAGGTACGGGTGATCAAATTGTTTATATGCTTGTCGTTTATATACCGCCGGATGTGTCTATAACTGACTGTGAACAATTGTTTTGATATCTGGAGCAGCTTCACTGCCTGTACGATGCGAGAGTAATGATAGTGGGTGATTTCAACGCGCCTAATTTTTGTAGTCCGAATGCCGCCGACTCCCGTTCAACGATTATCAATAATTTTCTTGACTTTTATAGTTATAAGCAATTTAATCACGTGCAGAACGCGGGTGGGCGTATTTTGGACCTTGTATGTATGTAGGAGTGGGAGGCACTATGCCAGGCATAGACGGCACTTAGGCCCCACTGGGCCCTTTGTGCCAACCTCCATGCTCAACCGAGTATTATGTACCCGTAGCGAGCAGCCAACTGATGGATGTAGCCATCGCTAGCATACTCGACAGGGGAGCATTTCGCATTCTGTCTAGTGACGGCCATGGATCTTCGAAAGCACTTACCCTATGGTCTTCTAGGGCGGGACAATCACATAATATGTGTCTTACCGTTTCCTCCTCTTGCTTACATGCTCGACAGAGGGACGTATCGCTCAGTTGCATATTATACATATGCTTCCTAATTCCACAGTGCCCCGTGAGTACTCCGGTGATGAGACACAGTTTGCCTCTCGGGAGCTCGTGTAATTTCTTAGCCATCTTGACAGATGGGTAGTTTAGAAGTTCCTTTGCATGAAAACAGCCCGGAATAGTATCCCACCTACGTTTGAATTTTTGGTGGGTGATTTTCCTTACCAACTCTACGAGGGTGGAGGTGGATGGAAGGATGAAGGGGTCGGGTGCCTCAGGCATCCGCTTTGCTGCCCTGCGGGCGAGCTTGTCGGCATGCAGATTGCCCTTGTTGCCGGCGTGTCCCTTAGTCCAGGCCAGGGCGATGGAATTGGACCTAGACGCTTCGACCAGCGCTTGGTGGCACTCCAGAAGTAGCCCGGAGGAGAAACGACATCTCTCCAGAGCTAGGATGGACTGTCTGCTGTCTGTGAGGATCACTATGTTCTTGCCGGACTTGTTGGAGTTAGTGATGACTTCAGCGGCAGTTTTGATGGCGTATAGTTCCGCCTGTGGTACAGAAGGGTATGGGCCAAGTGGAATTGAGCGCCTCACCTGGAAGTCGTGGGAGAAAATTCCCGCTCCAGTACCCTCCTGTCTTTTTGAGCCGTCAGTGTAGATCTTCAGGCTCCTACTCACGTCAGCTGGGACGGCTGCGGAGTGTGTGAGGTAGGGTCTCCTGAAAACATAGTGGGGAGGAAAGATATCCGTAGGACAATCTAAAATAGGCATACTTTTGGTTGCTTCCATCCAAAGTCTGCTCCTCGGACCACCATAAGACCCGGCCCCAGAGTATCCCCCCGTGCGTAGTCTCAGCATCGTGGCCAGCGCCACTTCTTCAATGAAGATGTCAAGGGGCGGCAGATAGAGCATGTTCTCCATAGCAGCGGTGGGTGTGGTGTTCATAGCGCCGGTGACTCTTAGGCAAGCCATTCTTTGGATGTGGGTCAGTTTGGTGATGCAGGATGCTAGCTTGACCCTAGGAAACCATATCACCGCACCATAGGTTAGCATTGGACGGATTATTGCAGTGTAGATCCAAAGGGTCATTTTTGGTGACAGGCCCCAGGTGCGACCGATGATCCTTTTACACTGACCGAATGCCGTGCATGCTCTCTGGACCCTGCTAGTCAGGTGTTTATCCCACAGCAACTTCCTGTCGAAGGTGATTCCCAGGTACCTGACCTCCTCTGAGAGACGGAGAGACGTTCCACAGAACCTCGGTGGGTCAAAGTTCTCGATTTTGTGCTTTCTGGTAAAAAGCACCATCTCTGTTTTAGCAGGATTGACTGAAAGGGAATGGTGTTTGCACCAATCTTCGATCAGTTTAAGCGCGCAGCGCATCCTGTCAGACAGGATGTTAGCGTGTTTGCCTCTAACGAGGATTACTAGGTCGTCAGCATACCCGAAAACATCGAAGTGTAGAGCGCTCAGCAGGCAAAGGAGACTGTCCAACGTCAGGTTCCACAAAAGTGGCGAGAGTACGCCTCCCTGTGGGCAGCCTCCAGCGACTCTGCCTCTCAGTGTGGAGTCGCCGGCTCTAAGGTTCACCGTGCGTTGCGTGAGCATGGCGTTGATCCATCCTCTAAGCACCGCAGGCACGCCCCGCTCAGTGAGGGCTGCTTGGATGCTACGGAAAGTAGTGCGGTCGAAGGCGCCTTCGATGTCGATGAACACTCCCAGGGTAGACAACTTGGCCTCCAAGGATTTCTCTATGTAGCCTACAACGCAGTGAAGCGCTGTGTCAGTGGATCTACCCTGGGTGTAGGCATGCTGGCTAGGGTGCAGTGGTCTATCAGTCAGTGACGTATCCCTAATATGTCGGTCGCACAGCCTCTCCAATGTCTTAATGAAGAAGGAGGAAAGACTGATTGGCCTGAACGATTTGGGGATGGTATAATCCTGTCTTGCTGGCTTTGGGATGAAAGTGACTGCTACATCACGCCAGCGAGTAGGAATGTATCTCAGCGCAAGGCTGGATCGGAAAAGTCCCACCAGGTGAGGTTCAATCAGGTCCAGGCCCCACTCTAGTAGGGCTGGTGAGATGCCATCAGGGCCCGGGGACTTGAAGGGGGCGAAACTCCTTATGGCCCATCGGATTCTACTCCTGCTGCTGACCTTACTGGCGGTGATCCAGTCGTCATCAGTTGGAGTGCAGCGATCCTCCACCAACGTCGTACTGGGAGGGGAGGTGACGCCAACTGAACCTGGAAAATGAACATCCATTAGCAGCTGTAGGCTATCGGAAGGTGATTTGGTATACTGGCCGTCCGCCTTCTTAAGAATACCAATATCACGACGAGGATCGCTGGAAACGAGCTTCTTAAGTCGTGAGACTTCAGAGACGCTCTCCACATCCTCGCAGAAGTTGCGCCAGGACGTCCTCTGTCGTTGACGAATTGTCTTTTTGAACACAGCGAGTCTAGCCTTGTATGAGGTCCAGTCGTCGCCGGATTTAGAGCGTTTTTGGACCTTATTGTAGGCAACGTTATTTATGCTGTACAGCGTGAGAGTTTAGCCCTTGTCAAGGAGGATGCGTTCCATCCATCCCTTGAAATAATTATTAATGTCATGCCTGTTGTTGCCGGTAATTTTGCTAATTGTGTCAACAAAGTTTATAATTTTCGTAAGGCAAATTTTGTGGATTTGTATCGAGCTTTGTCTGGCGTGGACTGGTCGCCTGTGTATGCAGTTGAAAATGCCCTTACCTACTTTTACTCGATTCTCAATGAGACTTTTGATAAACATGTACCTAAGAAATTTAATGGCTCGGGATCGCCGGAATCATTTCCGGAGTGTTACACAAGAGAAATAATAAATGATATAAAATACAAGAGCTATTTGCATAGAAGGTGTAAGCAGTGCAATTCAAATTATTATCGTAATTTATTCAGGGTTGTGAGAAGTCGTATAAAAACGAATGTTGCTGAAGCACATAGGGCACATGTCTTGCGGGTGGAGGGTTTACTTACTGATAATCCACGTGGTTTCTGGAGTTATGTGAGCTCCAAACGGGGGAAAACTAGTATTCCTGGTGTTCTCACGGATGGCAATGTACGGGCGGAGGAACCTCTTGGCGTTGTCAATGCTTTTGCTGCATATTTCTCAAGTGTATTTTCGCCGATGTAAAATATAGACCGCACGCAGGAGCCGGGCAGAGGCTTGGATGACTCTCAATGTTTTTGCTGTCTCACATTGATAATTCGGACTTGAGTGAGGCATTAAAATCTCTTAAACCAAAGCTGTCAAGTGGTTGCGATGGTGTTCCTAATTTTTTGATAAGAGATTGCGCTACTGTATTTGAGGAGCCTTTGAAGGTTATATTTAACAGATCCATTTCATCGGGAATATTTCCGGCCCTGTGGAAAACATCCATTATCACACCCGTTTTAAAGTCGGGCGACTCTTCTGACGTAAGAAATTACCGCCCAGTGTCACTTTTGTGCGGCTTTTCGAAGGTTTTTGAGCTGATTTTGCATCGACGGTTTATGTTTTATGCTGCTGGCAGACTCAGTCCGCGACAACACTGTTTTGTGTCTGGTAGGTCGACGGTATTTAATTTGGTCTCCTTTACGCAGTATGTCTCAAGTCATATTGATAATCGTACACAGGTAGATGTAATCTATATGGACTTTTGTAAGGCTTTTGATACCGTCGATCATTGTCGATTGCTCCGCAGGCTGTTATGTTTTGGATTCTCGCCGGATTTGATTACTTTATTGGACAGCTCTCTGGCCGTGTCAACTACGTGGTCGTCAATGGTTTTAGGTCAGGTGCATAGTTCTCAACTTCTGGTGTGCCGCAGGGGTCGGTACTGGGTCCCTTGCTTTTCGTCATCTTTGTCAATGACTTGTTAGTGAATATAAATATGTTGATTAAATGTCAGGGTTACGCGGATGATTTTAAGTTGTATAGGGCGATTTGTGATGCGGGGGATCTTGTCCGACTTCAGGATGCCTTGAGGTTCCTGGAAGACTGGTGTCATCAGAATGGTCTACTTCTTAATGTAAATAAGTGTAAAGTTGTTACTTTTTCCAAATCTGCAGTGCCGATACTACACGACTGTGTACTTGGTGATGATGTACTACAGAGGTTCGATGAGGTGCGGGATCTGGGCGTATTATTTGACACTGGCCTTGCATTTGGTAAGCATGCTGTCGTGGGTTGTGTCTTCGGCTTTGATTTTTCGAAGAAATTGCAGGCAGGCGATTTGTGGTAATTTTTAGATTAAATTTAAGGTCTATAGAATGTATTTTTTGTTTTGAATTATTAATGGCTTTATTGAATATGAATTGTTTGTATGTGTAATTGTACCCTATAATTGGTACATTTCCTGTTGGGTATAAATAAACATTATTATTATTATTATTATTATTATTATTATTATTATTATTATTATTATTATTATTATTATTATTATTATTATTATTATTATTCCAAATTATTAATAATAATAATAATAATAATAATAATAATAATAACATGGTAAATGTTTCCCAGCCCATCAGGCTGAGGAAGTGCAACAACTCCTGATCATAATAATAATAATAATAGTAATAATAATAATAGTAATAATAATAGTAATAGTAATAGTAATAGTAAACTTAAGCCTACAACAATTCAAAGAAGCGTACCTTATGGCGCTGTTGTTGATCATTTATATCCGCACTGTTTTTATTTTTCTGCAGCACTGTCTCATTATAAAATAAAGATTTTGATTGTCTTACGAACTGGGTAATAGTCTTCCAAGTACAGAGTATGAAAAATTTTCTAAGTACGAAAAATTTTTAAAGTCCCACCCTATTGAAAGTCCAAACTCAAAATTGGCGTCGCATGCGGTGATCAACCAGACTGTTCTGCACTGTTTTCAGATTTTCTGCGGCTCTGATTAATTAGATGTGAGCAGATGAAACCTCATTCCACATGGCACTCATTTGGTGGAACAAAGAAAACATTTTTATTAATTGGACGATTTTAACGAAACTCACACTAGGCACTGTGATGTACATTAGCTATAGTATGGTAATGTGACCACAACTTTAATTGCACTTTTTCCATCAAAACTTGACTTTGTTATCGGAGCGATGTTCTTGGTGACTGCACTGGCGCGCGCTCAATATAATAATAATAATAATAATAATAATAATAATAATAATAATAATAATAATAATAAGTAATAGTAATAGTAATAGTAATAGTAATAGTAATAGTAATAGTAATAGTAATAGTAATAGTAATAGTAATAGTAATAGTAATAGTAATAGTAATAGTAATAGTAATAGTAATAGTAATAGTAATAGTAATAGTAATAGTAATAGTAATAGTAATAGTAATAGTAATAGTAATAGTAATAGTAATAGTAATAGTAATAGTAATAGTAATAGTAATAGTAATAGTAATAGTAATAGTAATAGTAATAGTAATAGTAATAGTAATAGTAATAGTAATAGTAATAGTAATAGTAATAGTAATAGTAATAGTAATAGTAATAGTAATAGTAATAGTAATAGTAATAGTAATAGTAATAGTAATAGTAATAGTAATAGTAATAGTAATAGTAATAGTAATAGTAATAGTAATAGTAATAGTAATAGTAATAGTAATAGTAATAGTAATAGTAATAGTAATAGTAATAGTAATAGTAATAGTAATAGTAATAGTAATAGTAATAGTAATAGTAATAGTAATAGTAATAGTAATAGTAATAGTAATAGTAATAGTAATAGTAATAGTAATAGTAATAGTAATAGTAATAGTAATAGTAATAGTAATAGTAATAGTAATAGTAATAGTAATAGTAATAGTAATAGTAATAGTAATAGTAATAGTAATAGTAATAGTAATAGTAATAGTAATAGTAATAGTAATAGTAATAGTAATAGTAATAGTAATAGTAATAGTAATAGTAATAGTAATAGTAATAGTAATAGTAATAGTAATAGTAATAGTAATAGTAATAGTAATAGTAATAGTAATAGTAATAGTAATAGTAATAGTAATAGTAATAGTAATAGTAATAGTAATAGTAATAGTAATAGTAATAGTAATAGTAATAGTAATAGTAATAGTAATAGTAATAGTAATAGTAATAGTAATAGTAATAGTAATAGTAATAGTAATAGTAATAGTAATAGTAATAGTAATAGTAATAGTAATAGTAATAGTAATAGTAATAGTAATAGTAATAGTAATAGTAATAGTAATAGTAATAGTAATAGTAATAGTAATAGTAATAGTAATAGTAATAGTAATAGTAATAGTAATAGTAATAGTAATAGTAATAGTAATAGTAATAGTAATAGTAATAGTAATAGTAATAGTAATAGTAATAGTAATAGTAATAGTAATAGTAATAGTAATAGTAATAGTAATAGTAATAGTAATAGTAATAGTAATAGTAATAGTAATAGTAATAGTAATAGTAATAGTAATAGTAATAGTAATAGTAATAGTAATAGTAATAGTAATAGTAATAGTAATAGTAATAGTAATAGTAATAGTAATAGTAATAGTAATAGTAATAGTAATAGTAATAGTAATAGTAATAGTAATAGTAATAGTAATAGTAATAGTAATAGTAATAGTAATAGTAATAGTAATAGTAATAGTAATAGTAATAGTAATAGTAATAGTAATAGTAATAGTAATAGTAATAGTAATAGTAATAGTAATAGTAATAGTAATAGTAATAGTAATAGTAATAGTAATAGTAATAGTAATAGTAATAGTAATAGTAATAGTAATAGTAATAGTAATAGTAATAGTAATAGTAATAGTAATAGTAATAGTAATAGTAATAGTAATAGTAATAGTAATAGTAATAGTAATAGTAATAGTAATAGTAATAGTAATAGTAATAGTAATAGTAATAGTAATAGTAATAGTAATAGTAATAGTAATAGTAATAGTAATAGTAATAGTAATAGTAATAGTAATAGTAATAGTAATAGTAATAGTAATAGTAATAGTAATAGTAATAGTAATAGTAATAGTAATAGTAATAGTAATAGTAATAGTAATAGTAATAGTAATAGTAATAGTAATAGTAATAGTAATAGTAATAGTAATAGTAATAGTAATAGTAATAGTAATAGTAATAGTAATAGTAATAGTAATAGTAATAGTAATAGTAATAGTAATAGTAATAGTAATAGTAATAGTAATAGTAATAGTAATAGTAATAGTAATAGTAATAGTAATAGTAATAGTAATAGTAATAGTAATAGTAATAGTAATAGTAATAGTAATAGTAATAGTAATAGTAATAGTAATAGTAATAGTAATAGTAATAGTAATAGTAATAGTAATAGTAATAGTAATAGTAATAGTAATAGTAATAGTAATAGTAATAGTAATAGTAATAGTAATAGTAATAGTAATAGTAATAGTAATAGTAATAGTAATAGTAATAGTAATAGTAATAGTAATAGTAATAGTAATAGTAATAGTAATAGTAATAGTAATAGTAATAGTAATAGTAATAGTAATAGTAATAGTAATAGTAATAGTAATAGTAATAGTAATAGTAATAGTAATAGTAATAGTAATAGTAATAGTAATAGTAATAGTAATAGTAATAGTAATAGTAATAGTAATAGTAATAGTAATAGTAATAGTAATAGTAATAGTAATAGTAATAGTAATAGTAATAGTAATAGTAATAGTAATAGTAATAGTAATAGTAATAGTAATAGTAATAGTAATAGTAATAGTAATAGTAATAGTAATAGTAATCGTAATCGTAATCGTAATCGTAATCGTAATCGTAATCGTAATCGTAATCGTAATCGTAATCGTAATCGTAATCGTAATCGTAATCGTAATCGTAATCGTAATCGTAATCGTAATCGTAATCGTAATCGTAATCGTAATCGTAATCGTAATCGTAATCGTAATCGTAATCGTAATCGTAATCGTAATCGTAATCGTAATCGTAATCGTAATCGTAATCGTAATCGTAATCGTAATCGTAATCGTAATCGTAATCGTAATCGTAATCGTAATCGTAATCGTAATCGTAATCGTAATCGTAATCGTAATCGTAATCGTAATCGTAATCGTAATCGTAATCGTAATCGTAATCGTAATCGTAATCGTAATCGTAATCGTAATCGTAATCGTAATCGTAATCGTAATCGTAATCGTAATCGTAATCGTAATCGTAATCGTAATCGTAATCGTAATCGTAATCGTAATCGTAATCGTAATCGTAATCGTAATCGTAATCGTAATCGTAATCGTAATCGTAATCGTAATCGTAATCGTAATCGTAATCGTAATCGTAATCGTAATCGTAATCGTAATCGTAATCGTAATCGTAATCGTAATCGTAATCGTAATCGTAATCGTAATCGTAATCGTAATCGTAATCGTAATCGTAATCGTAATCGTAATCGTAATCGTAATCGTAATCGTAATCGTAATCGTAATCGTAATCGTAATCGTAACGGTAACGGTAACGGTAACGGTAACGGTAACGGCAACGGCAACGGCAACGGCAACGGTAACGGTAACGGTAACAGTAACAGTAACAGTAATAGTAATAGTAATAGAATAGAATAGATATATTTTCAACACAAAATACATAATACAGAACAACTTATAATTATAAAGCATGATGTACTGTGGAGCGTCATGTTTAGGAATGATCAGATGCTAATATTTAGCCTCATATGAGTCTTGAATTCCTGGACATCGTAGAAGCATTCCTTCTCGAGGAGCGCTCTTATATCTTTCAGAAATTGACCATGGCACTTCGATAACCATTTCGCAGGAAGGACGTTTAACAATTCTAAATGTCTATGTTGGACTGATGTTGCCGATGTACGGTGGTATGGATTCGTTACTTTCTGAGCATTCCTCAGGGAAAGCGATGTGGACTAATGTCTCCGCTCCGATAGTGGTATATTTTTGTGAGCTCGCTGCAATTGAGCGTAGATGTACTGACATGCCAGTGTCAGTATTCCATATTTTCTGAATAGCGGCTTACAATGCGTCGTGGAAACGGCTTGCTCTATTGCTCTTACAGCTGCCTTTTGTAAAATGCTAACTTTGGTGGCATGTGCCGACTCTCCCCACAGCCTCACGCCGATCCGCGTGTGGAACATAGAATGATATGCAATTAAGGCCGCTTCCGTGCCCACAATCTGTCTCACTCTGCGTATAGCATAAATTGCCGAGGCGAGCTTTAGTGATAAGATTTCTATGTGCTTTTTCCATGTTAAACGCGTGTCGATCGTGATTCCAAGCATCCTAGTGGATGTTGCCTCGATTGTGGTGTTTCTCTTATTTGTAAATGTTATGCAAGCTGTTTTTTCGCCATTTAGAAGCAGGCCGTTCTCTGCAAACCAAGTTTTTGCCTTTTCTAGCACATCAGTAGCTTTTTGGGTTAGAGCTTCCTGATTTTTGTCTCTAGTGAGCAGAGTAGTATCGTCGGCGAAGAGGATAACGGCTTCGTCTGGTATACTGTCGGGGAGATCGTTTATATATAGACAAAAGTCAAGAGGTCCGATCAAAGATCCCTGACCAATGCCTGTTTCGTTTTCCAGAAACGTACCAAGAATCCCATTGGCAAACACTGCTTGTTTCCGGTTGGTTAAATAGGATTGCATCAATTTCAGCGGTCGGCCTCTCACACCGTACCGCTGTAGCTTATCTAGAAGAATCGAGTGCTGCAAGCAGTCAAAGGCTTTTGACAGATCACACAGTATCGCCAGAGTGGCGGTCCATATAAAGTCTAGAAGTGCCTGGACGGCATCGATAGTACTGCGCCCTTTTCGGAACCCATATTGTTGATTCTTAAGTATTCCTTGGTTATCTATAAACCGGACCAACCTGGACAATAGCGCCTTTTCCAATACCTTTGAAAATACCGGGAGTATTGAGATCGGACGATAATTTGCGCAGTCATTTGGATCGCCCTTTTTATAAATAGCTGTTACTTTCGCCACCTTCATTAGCGCTGGAATTTCTCCCTGCTCAAAGCAAGAATTGATTACTGAGCAGAGCGCTGGTAAAAAACTGATTCAGTTCATCTGCTGGTGGTGTTGGACCATGCGATCCCCGATTCTGAGTTTCGTTTTTGATAATTTTCCATATTTCTTATTGGTAGTTGTTGGTGGTCAGTAGCTGGTTGTTCAGTTTAGATCTTTTTTCATTTTGCATATACTTAAGATAAAATTCTTTGTAGCTTTTGTAAATAGTTTTTAATTCTTCTCCTCCTTTTATGTTATAAGTTTCTTGAAGCAGGTTCATGGTGTTTCTTATTTGTGTTGCTTCATATGATTGACGCTTCTTATTCTTTTTGGTTGGTTTTTGTTTGGTTAGAGGTAGGGCTTCATTTGTGAGAGACAAATAACGTTTTAAAAATTTGTTGTACTTTTCTTCCGCCCTATCTTCCCCATAGTAATAGTAATAGTAATAGTAATAGTAATAGTAATAGTAATAGTAATAGTAATAGTAATAGTAATAGTAATAGTAATAGCAATAGCAATAGCAATAGCAATAGCAATAGCAATAGCAATAGCAATAGCAATAGCAATAGCAATAGCAATAGCAGTAGCAGTAGCAGTAGCAGTAGCAGTAGCAGTAGCAGTAGCAGTAGCAGTAGCAGTAGCAGTAGCAGTAGCAGTAGCAGTAGCAGTAGCAGTAGCAGTAGCAGTAGCAGTAGCAGTAGCAGTAGCAGTAGCAGTAGCAGTAGCAGTAGCAGTAGCAGTAGCAGTAGCAGTAGCAGTAGCAGTAGCAGTAGCAGTAGCAGTAGCAGTAGCAGTAGCAGTAGCAGTAGCAGTAGCAGTAGCAGTAGCAGTAGCAGTAGCAGTAGCAGTAGCAGTAGCAGTAGCAGTAGCAGTAGCAGTAGCAGTAGCAGTAGCAGTAGCAGTAGCAGTAGCAGTAGCAGTAGCAGTAGCAGTAGCAGTAGCAGTAGCAGTAGCAGTAGCAGTAGCAGTAGCAGTAGCAGTAGCAGTAGCAGTAGCAGTAGCAGTAGCAGTAGCAGTAGCAGTAGCAGTAGCAGTAGCAGTAGCAGTAGCAGTAGCAGTAGCAGTAGCAGTAGCAGTAGCAGTAGCAGTAGCAGTAGCAGTAGCAGTAGCAGTAGCAGTAGCAATAGCAATAGCAATAGCAATAGCAATAGCAATAGCAATAGCAATAGCAATAGCAATAGCAATAGCAATAGCAATAGCAATAGCAATAGCAATAGCAATAGCAATAGCAATAGCAATAGCAATAGCAACAGCAACAGCAACAGCAACAGCAACAGCAACAGCAACAGCAACAGCAACAGCAACAGCAACAGCAACAGCAACAGCAACAGCAACAGCAACAGCAACAGCAACAGCAACAGCAACAGCAACAGCAACAGCAACAGCAACAGCAACAGCAACAGCAACAGCAACAGCAACAGCAACAGCAACAGCAACAGCAACAGCAACAGCAACAGCAACAGCAACAGCAACAGCAACAGCAACAGCAACAGCAACAGCAACAGCAACAGCAACAGCAACAGCAACAGCAACAGCAACAGCAACAGCAACAGCAACAGCAACAGCAACAGCAACAGCAACAGCAACAGCAACAGCAACAGCAACAGCAACAGCAACAGCAACAGCAACAGCAACAGCAACAGCAACAGCAACAGCAACAGCAACAGCAACAGCAACAGCAACAGCAACAGCAACAGCAACAGCAACAGCAACAGCAACAGCAACAGCAACAGCAACAGCAACAGCAACAGCAACAGCAACAGCAACAGCAACAGCAACAGCAACAGCAACAGCAACAGCAACAGCAACAGCAACAGCAACAGCAACAGCAACAGCAACAGCAACAGCAACAGCAACAGCAACAGCAACAGCAACAGCAACAGCAACAGCAACAGCAACAGCAACAGCAACAGCAACAGCAACAGCAACAGCAACAGCAACAGCAACAGCAACAGCAACAGCAACAGCAACAGCAACAGCAACAGCAACAGCAACAGCAACAGCAACAGCAACAGCAACAGCAACAGCAACAGCAACAGCAACAGCAACAGCAACAGCAACAGCAACAGCAACAGCAACAGCAACAGCAACAGCAACAGCAACAGCAACAGCAACAGCAACAGCAACAGCAACAGCAGCAATAGTAAGAGTAATACTAATAATAATAATAATAATAATACTAATAATAATAATAATAATAATAATAATAATAATAATAATAATAATAATAATAATAATAATAATAATAATAATAATAATAATAATAATAATAATAATAATAATAATAATAATAATAATAATAATAATAATAATAATAATAATAATAATAATAATAATAATAATAATAATAATAATAATAATAATAATAATAATAATAATAATAATAATAATAATAATAATAATAATAATAATAATAATAATAATAATAATAATAATAATAATAATAATAATAATAATAATAATAATAATAATAATAATAATAATAATAATAATAATAATAATAATAATAATAATAATAATAATAATAATAATAATAATAATAATAATAATAATAATAATAATAATAATAATAATAATAATAATAATAATAATAATAATAATAATAATAATAATAATAATAATAATAATAATAATAATAATAATAATAATAATAATAATAATAATAATAATAATAATAATAATAATAATAATAATAATAATAATAATAATAATAATAATAATAATAATAACTTCACATCTATTTTTAAAATTCATAGTACCACTTTTGAAATTGTATGTTTAAAAAAATTGTATTAATTTATTTATATATGTATACCTATGTGATGTATCTGGCACTTGCCGCCAGAGGAGTGTACCGCAAGGACTAAGTCTATCATAATAATAATAATAATAATAGGCGAATACATTAGTAGAGTTCGAAAGATTTTAAAATCAGGGTTAAACGGAAAATTTAAGATACAAGCAATTAACACCTATGCTATACCTATTTTTCGTTACAGTGTTGGAATTTTGAACTGGACTAAGAAGGAAATTCGTGATTTGGATGTTAAAACCAGGAAACAGCTTACCTTAAATTATATGTTTCACCCAAGATCAGATGTATGTAGACTATATTTGCGTCGACAGGATGGAGGTCGTGGTTTACAACAATTAGAAAATATTTATGATTTGGAAATTTTAAATTTAGGAAACTCTTTAAAAGCTAATAAAGATGATAAAATAATTAAACAATTAAATAGAGACATTTGCGGTAAGTCCATAATCAATAATCATAAACTTATTTTAGAAAAATTTCAGGTAGAAGAGTTACCGGATTACAATAATAAAAATACGGTGAAGAATTTAAAAAAGGAAATTAAATGTAAACAAAATTTGAAGTTAAAGGAAGAATTTATTCGAAAACCTCTACATGGTCAGTTTTTGAGAACTTTCCAGGATGATGGTTTTTCAAAGTATGGTTCATTGCGTTGGCTATTACATGGTAATATTAAGGCGGAAACGGAATCTTCGATTATGGCTGCCCAAGAACAAGCACTACGCACGAGATACTACGAACAAAAAATCCTGAAAATTGCTCATGACGGTAGATGTAGGTTATGTCATTCTGCTGCGGAGCACGTTCATCATTTATTGTCGGCGTGTCCGGTTCTAGCTGAATCGGCTTACATTGTTAGACATGACAGGGTGGGTGCATATATACATTATAATTTATGTTCTCAACTTGGTTTTGATATGAACGTGTCTCGGTGGTATGAACATACTCCGTCTACTGTTATGAGCAATGATCATGTGACAGTACTATGGAATATGCCAATTGCTACTGATAGAATGCTGGACGCAAATAAGCCAGACATAGTAGTAAAGGACATCCAAAAGAAGAGCTGTACGTTTATAGAAATCTCGGTGCCGGCGGATTCGAATGTTTTGAAGAAGGAGACAGAGAAGAAACCAAAATATAAAGACCTCTCCATCGAGGTGAGCCGAATGTGGGGCATGAAGGTTACGGTCGTTCCGGTGATTGTGGGCTCATTAGGAATGGTATCTAAAAATTTTGAGAACCATGTGAAGGAATTGCCATGTAAAATTTCGCCATGGGAAATTCAGGAGATTGCTATCTTGGGAAGTACTAACCTCTTAAGGAGTGTACTATCGACATAATATTATTTACTAATGCAATATTAATTAGTTTCAGTTATCTTTGCTGTTGTCGCCGTGAGGACCGTTTACGTAGATAAAAGTCTGGACTTCTCTACTGCGTTCACCCTTCACGAAGACATGAATACATATTATTGTAGTTGTAGTAGTTTATATTGTGTAATTTATTTCCACAACGCTGTGGCGGTTTTCTGCAGTTTTCCGACTTCTCCACCATAGCAAGGAATCTTGGCGTTGGGTTCAAAATTCAAAATTGGGTTTGTGCTGCAGAACATTCCCCCCCCCCCCTTTACCAAAGGGAGTACCCTAGACTTCGGCGAAGTTCGGTACTACCCATTTTGGCCTGGTGCTTCACATCTATTTTTAAAATTCATAGTACCACTTTTGAAATTGTATGTTTAAAAAAATTGTATTAATTTATTTATATATGTATACCTATGTGATGTATCAGAGAATGACAATAAATAATAATAATAATAATAATAATAATAATAATAATAATAATAATAATAATAATAATAATAATAATAATAATAATAATAATAATAATAATAATAATAATAATAATAATAATAATAATAATAATAATAATAATAATAATAATAATAATAATAATAATAATAATAATAATAATAATAATAATAATAATAATAATAATAATAATAATAATAATAATAATAATAATAATAATAATAATAATAATAATAATAATAATAATAATAATAATAATAATAATAATAATAATAATAATAATAATAATAATAATAATAATAATAATAATAATAATAATAATAATAATAATAATAATAATAATAATAATAATAATAATAATAATAATAATAATAATAATAATAATAATAATAATAATAATAATAATAATAATAATACGGCCCTGACCGTGTATAGAGATACACGTGATTTTTCGAGCTACCAGTGAAAACTAAAGTTTCAGCAGAAACCCCCAAATCTGAAGCCGGAAAATCCAACAGGGGAACAACAACAACAATAGGAACACAAGGAAGAAAAGAAAACGAGCTACAACAACCGCAAGTACCATTTTTCCTTAATAACTAAAATATTCGATTAAAGACAGACAGAAAGTCTAGCCGGGCGAGGATGACCAGTTTTTTACTTTACAGCCACTCGCCCGAACATCGAATTCCCCATGCAGGACCGGCTTCAGCGGCCCACTAATATTTACAGGCATATTACAACTTAGCCAAATTCTCCGTTAAAAGTAAACTTTTACGGACGTGTTTCCCCAAACGTGAAACGCATAATTACCCATGCAATGGAGACTAGGAGAAGCAAAAGAAAAGCTACAGTACCGGACGCCGAAATGCAACCAGGTACATCAACACATACACAGGACGAACGACAGCAAGAACAACAAGGCGAAGCTCAGGAAACAGTAATTGATGTTGTGGCTAGACCGCAACCCACTACTGCGAACAAAGACAAACCCAAAAGAACAAAATGGACAAAAGAGATGAATATGTACATTAGGGTGGATCGAAAATATGAAAATTGGAAATTGAGAACTGCTTGGTGGGGAATTGATGCTCTGTGATACGTAATTATTAAAAAAAAAAAACACACACATTTTTACCTTAATATTTTGTACTGCCCCAGGGGGGTTAAAAATAATGAAAGAGAAAACAAATTTCTAAGATTTTTTTTAAATTTTCTAATATAATATATAACATAAATATAATATTTTGACAAAAACACATTAAAAAAAAACATTTAAATAGGAAAACAAACTATAATTAATTGTATGGACTATAATACATATGATTACTTAGTGAGCTTATATTCGCTTTTAGTATTGAACGATGGCATTATGTCCCTGGAGTTTATCTTGGCTCTAATGAAACCGTCTCTATTAGATGAACCACACACAGCGAGAGATGCTTCGGTGACCGATTTTACACACCTTTCCACCGCCTGTGTGTGGCATGAAAAACCAGTTGTAATCGAAAGCACTTTTTCCTCTTTAAACGCATTTAAAATTACATCATCTTTCAAAAATTTCGTCAATGGTGGTTCTGTTATTTCAACAGTCTGCCAGTCTACTAAGTCGGTGTAGTCGTTTGCCTCGAAGTTAAATTTTGGCAACGTAAATATTCTAATACAGTTTGTATCGCCCATTGATCTTGATTTTTTTCTAAGTTTCATGATACGTTGCAATGCTAGTTCTCTTATTGTAAATCGTGAATCATACAACATACATAATAAAATGTTTTCGGGATGCCCAAAGAATCCATTCCGTTGAATCACTGGATCTATTATATGTTTTAATTCTTCTGATAAATACCGAGATCGAGCTATACAATTGTAGAAATGTTTCGATCCATTGACACATGAGGGTTTCGTCTTAATATGGAACTACATAGGAGCATAAACTTTTAAAATGAAAGTTGTTAAAGTTACCAGGTTTTTTGAAGGTTTATCAGAAGCCACATACAATCGCAGAATTCTATTTCCTGTGGTTAGCCACCTTGAGTGTACCATTTTTCCTGGATTGCGTTTTTGTAAACTACTAGAGCATTCTCCTAAATCAATTGCTCTACAAATATCTAAGAGGTATTGCTGATCAGTACTTAGATCGTTGCTGCTTACAAAAGAGAGGTCACATTCAATTCTCTTAAATTGAACAACCGGATGAACTTCGCATTGCTGTAAATCTTTTCCTATAAGCCCAGCAAAAGCTCGCGGACCAGTTGTTGATCCATCTAAATATTCGAAGAGATGACGCAGTGGGAGTTCGTTTGCGTGTAATAAACAAATAAACCATTGCAGTGGCTTTTTCATTTGTACTTCTAAAAGCCGTATCACACCACCTTTTTGGCCAGTATTGGTCACCGTGCCATCACATCCCACTGCCACAATGTTTTGTGAGTCTATCAAGTTCTCATTAAAAAACACTTCAAAGCTTCTTTTAATAGAAAGAGCTGTTCCAGATGATAACGAAACGTGTCCGATATAAACCGAACCTGGTTCCTTTAACAATGATATGTGCTCTTCTTTGATAACTTTACGTCGATTTTCAGTTGTCGTAAGCGTTTTGTCTTTCCGACCATCAAAATAAAGTCCGAACATATTATCGTTGAATGAACCCAATGCTTCACTTTTTAAAAGATTTCGTTTACTCACTCGTGACCGACGGATTAGATTTCTGTCTACTACCTTAGAACAGTCTTCTTTGCTTATTAAACCAATGTCTTCTAACGTAGCAGATACTATAGCAGCTCCTGCTCTGTCTGAAATTCCATAGCGATCCAGCGTCCTAGCTACCACAGGAAAACTTCTTTTACTACGTACGGTTGTCGCGGCCACGCCTTCTGCAAGAACTTTTCCTTCTGGGTTAAAACTGACTTCAGCAGAATACTCTTGTAAAGAAGTACTTGCTGTTTCTGAAACAATATTTTATATTGAAATCCATGAAAAATTATTTGAACTAATACCTACCAAAGGTTGAAATTTGTTCAGTGCCACTTGTACTTGCATCACACAGACTCTGGGTGTGAAGGAGTTTGGAGGGTGATTCTTTTGACCGTTTATACGCCTCGCTTTTACGTGTTCTTTGAACTAACAAATTTGCTTTTTTAGTTGTAATTTTATCGACTCCTCCTATGACCATCTTTCTTTTATTCCGTTGATCAGCCAAAAACTGTCGCTCAATCATTGAAATTTTTCGGCTTTTTTCACAATTGCAAGTCTGTTGATTAAAACACTTGCAAGTTGCAATGTCAAAAAGTTTTTTACTATTTTCCAAAAAATCTTTCAGCTTTTGACGATAACTCTCAACAAATTGTCGTTTTTTGTAGGGTTTCATTAAGTTTCTGTATTTGCTGTAATATTCTTTGATCCGCTTTACTACAACTCGATGTTGAATTGTTGAAATTGATGCCCTATTCCAAATTTTTTTAACTTGTAACGCTACAGTTTCCGAAGTCTCACCAACAAGATCTTTAAAATGCCTCTTTTTTTGTTGATTAAATTTGCATGTCCAAAAATAATGTTTCATAATACTTTCGTATGTAGGTAAAACATTATTTGCCATTTCAGCGGCACATCCAAATACAGGGCACACCGTTTCTCTTCTTAACAGTGCCATAATACAAGTTAGGTACGTAGATAACACTTTACATCAAACGGTTCCAATCAGACACCTGCCTGCACTGAGTCTAACCTAAACAGTAAACAAACTTGCTTTCGTTACTGTGCTGAATTAGCGCCAAATATCCCGCCCGACTGTCTTAAAAGAACGAGTATATTACCTGTTCTAACATACCCCAACGGTACATAATACGTATATTGTATTTTCTGATAAAAACGGTTACGCTATAGTTATTTGCCGGCAACAAATGTTATTCCGTATTCAAATTATTTTAGCTATAATTAAACCATCATGTAAATATAAATGTAATATAACTATAATGTGTTTATACCAAGCAGACTGTGATTGTGTTCTGAGTGACAAGTAAAAGTAAAACCAATTCTTGCACTTTGCAGTATTTTGTCAGCTTTGTATTTTTGTTCACGTTGGGGCAGTAGAAGTTATTAATATTTTTCTCTCAAATTTTTACACGATACCCTTAACACCACAGAGCACCGACTTTGCAGCAAGCAAATTCGATAAGTAAAAAAAAATTTTTCATAGGTATAAAAACGATCCACCCTAATGTACATAGTTCAGTGCTATCTACAAGTCACAAAATTCGAAACTTCGAACGAGCCATACGCCAATACCCTACACGACATGTTCATAACTAAATTTCCGGAATTAAACATGAAGACCCCGCAAAACATAGTAGACCAGCGGAGAGCTCTTATGACTGGTAATAGAATATCACAAATAGAAATGCTACAGATAAAAGAAAGAGCGAAACTAGCACTTGGACTCGAAACTGAACAAGAACAAGAACAGGGGCAAACGCAGCCACAAGAACAAGAGACAGATCAAGCACCAATACAACACCACGATCAAAATATTGACATGCAGCAACAAAATCAAAACGCTGATATCCAACAGCAACATGAAAATGATCCACTTTCTGCTGAAATAGATGAACAGCTAGAAACTATGTTGGCAAAGTTTCAAAACACGCACCCTATACACAGACCAGTCCTCCCAAAACTGAAAGGAAATCGGCAAACGAACAAGATCATACATATAACAAACAAAGCCATCCAAAGAGAAATCAACAAGATCAATAGCATGGACCTGACACAACTACACACCTTAGTATATGCGGGAGCCGCTGCAGTACTAACACAGCACCAACAAAAAATCAAGGACGACACACCAACCCCAAGCAGGAGGAGAGCGGCTGCTGAACAAGTACCACCATGGCAAAGAAGATTGGAAGAGAAAGTTCAATATCTTAGAGCAATCATAGGCAGGCTCACTGCAAAGAAGAAGGGCAGAACTGGGCAACACAGAAAGAAAGAAATCAACAGAATATTGAAAAAACACCAAACAGGTGACGACACCAATCTTGAGGAGATCCTGGACAGGCTGAAACAACAACTTGCAGCAACAGCAAAAAGGCTGTCTAGGTACAAAAAAGTTAAAGCACGAAAGGAGGACAACAAAAAATTCCGAGAAAGCCAAAAATACTTCTACCGAGAACTCGAGAAGGGAGCTGCCGAAGATGGACAATATCCTTCTAAGACGGAAGCAGCCAAATACTGGGGAAACATATGGGAGCAGCAAACCAACCACAACAACATACCAATTATAGCTGCTATAAAATCAACACACACAAACGTACCTAAAATGAATTTCCACCACATAACCCTACAAGATATCCAACAAGCTACAAAATCCACTCATAACTGGAAAGCACCAGGCCCAGATAAGATCCACAACTTCTGGTGGAAGAAATTCACGGCTGTACATGACCCAATGGCACAAGCATTCAACAAGATTATAGAGAAACCTGATGAGATGCCTCAATTTCTGACGCAAGGAACTACATACTTGCTACCAAAAACACCCAAACCAGACCAAGATCCGTCAAAATACAGACCAATCACATGCTTACCTACAGTATACAAGATTTTAACTAGCGTTATAAACAGCAAGATATATGCTCACGTTACCGAAAATGGTCTACTCGCTGAGGAGCAGAAGGGGTGTCGGCGCGGATCGAGAGGGTGTAAAGAACAATTGATCATAGACGGGGTTATTACTGAGCATGCCAAAACAAAGAAAAAATCGCTATACACCGCCTACATCGACTATCAAAAAGCGTATGATAATATTCCACACAGCTGGCTGATAGAGATACTAAAACTATATAAAATTGACGAACAACTGGTTAATTTCCTCAGATTTGCGATGACATCATGGAAGACAACACTGACGATGAACGCACTCAACGTTGGAGAGATCTGCATAAAGCGCGGCATATTTCAGGGCGACGCCCTAAGCGCTTTATGGTTCTGCTTGGCGATAAATCCACTCTCCGGACTGTTAAACGAGGAAGGAAGAGGTTATACCGTACCACCGAAACAAATAACACATTTAATATATATGGATGATTTTAAACTATTCGCAGCCACTGAGGTTAACCTAAGACACCTCATCACAACTACAGAAACATTCAGCAACGACATTGGCATGCAATTCGGTATTGAAAAATGCAAGATACACGCGATGAAGAGAGGGAAGTGGCAGGATATGGGAGGATATGAGGTGGAAGAACAGGAGATACAAACAATGGCCCAAGATGAAATGTACAAATATCTCGGATATATGTAGGCAAGAGGTATAGACCATCAAAAAGCAAGAGAAGCAACAAAAACTAAATTCATGACTCGACTAAAGATGATCCTCAAAACGCACCTTACGGCGCGGAATAAAATTACTGCTATTAACACCTATGCTGCCCCGGTACTAACATACAGCTTTGGAGTTATCAAATGGTCGGACACCCAACTACATGACCTTAACAGAACAATAAGAACAACAGCCACTAAATACTTGATCCATCACCCTAAAAGCACCAAGGAAAGGTTCCATTTACCGAGAGAAGAAGGCGGAAGAGGAGTCATAGATCTGCAAGCACAACACGCCAGTCAGGTGAAGGGAATGGAAGAGCACTTCAGAGCCAATGTACAGCAAAGTCTATGTGACATAGCCTGCCGTCTCGAATTTGTAGGTACACCTCTACACAGAGTAAATGAAAACCAACAACCCAACATCCAGGAAACCGTAAATATATGGAAGGGTAAAGCCCTACATGAGAGATATCCAATCAGGCTAGATGAGCCTCACATAAACAAATCAGCGTCGCTTGCGTGGCTTAAAGATGGATATCTTCATACGGAAACAGAGGGCATGATGGTGGCGATCCAAGATCAGGTAATGGCAACAAGATATTACCGACGACGAATAATGGGTGAGGACACTACTACCACGTGTCGACTGTGCGGACTCCATGACGAAACAATCGATCACCTAACTGGAGGATGTCAAACACATGCACCAAGAGAGTACACCGAAAGACACGATATGGTGGCGAGAATCATACATCAGGAACTGCTAACCCAATATCAACCAGCTACAAAACCTCAGCCTTACTACGCATATATTCCGGAGTCGGTTGTTGAGGAGCCGGATTACAAACTGTATTGGGCGAGAAAAATTACAACAGATAAGACAGTGACAAATAATATCCCGGATATTGTACTGACAGATAAAAAACACCAAAAAACATACATCATAGACGTTGCCATACCAAATACTCCCAACATTGAAAAGACCCGGGCGGAAAAAATTAGAAAATACCTTCCACTTGCGGATGAAATAAAAAAAATGTGGAAACAGGAGCGGGTCGAAATCGTTCCCATTATTATAGCAAATACAGGCGAAATTCCAACTACGCTAAAAAAATCTCTGGAAACCCTCCGTATACCATGGGAAACTTACAAACAAATGCAGAAGGCTGTTATCATCCAAACCTGTGGCATCGTAAGAAAGGCCCTCTCTGCTACATAATGATAAAAGTCGAAAGATCTAGCCTTAACCGTTGGTGTAATCACCCCGGTTAGGGTGTGTGTAATCCTCACCCTTACTCCCGCGCCGCTGATCACGCCACATCCAACAACGCATACATGCAATACCTACACTCATACATTGTACTTCCACAACATCACCACACTACCTTAAACAAATCAGTAAAACAAATAATGATGTGACCGGTGACGCGTAGGAGACCGGGGGTGAGAGGATCGGGAATAATAATAATAATAATATTAATAATAATAATAATAATAATAATAATAATAATAATAATAATAATAATAATAATAATAATAATAATAATAATAATAATAATAATAATAATAATAATAATAATAATAATAATAATAATAATAATAATAATAATAATAATAATAATAATAATAATAATAATAATAATAATAATAATAATAATAATAATAATAATAATAATAATAATAATAATAATAATAATAATAATAATAACAATAATAATAATAATAATAATAATAATTTTTTTTATTAACCAACAAGAATATGACATGTAATATGTACAACAGCATTATATACATAAAAACGCACACAACACACATGACGAAGTTATCTCCAGTTCTTCTTCCTCCGGGACCACCGCTTCCGGTATTACTTCAGAGGTCGTTGAACCGGAGAGCTTCGCTTCAGATCGGCCTCGCCGTCGTCGTCCTTTGTTGGCTCCGCCTAAACGGAAGCTGTTCCATTAGATGCCTTCTCCGGGTTCTCGTCGTTTTATACGTACGGCGGGAGGGGGGTCCTGCTGTGGGTCCCCCCCCCCGGTTTCTTCTTTCCCGCAGCGGCCCATTTTGCAGTGACGTCACGTGAGCTGCAGTGGGATGAGGATTTCCGCATTCGGTCAGGATATGTCCAGCTGTTCCGTCGTTCACGTAGTGCTCCCGCTCGGCTGTTGCTAGGCGAGTATACAGAAAACAACGTTTACTTTTTCAGATATTTTCTCTTATGTTATTAACTTACATGGGTTGGAGGGGAGGTTCTTCATCCCGGCAAGGGGCCTCCCCTCCATTTCTGCTTCATCGCCCTGGGTTCATCTGCGTGCGGCTGCATCCATTTCCCGCTTCTTTTCCTTAAGTACTTTGGTTATATATTGACTTATCTTCGTCCAGGATTGTTCACCACTCAGCATTATGCCGACAGCCGAGTCAGAAGTAAAAGCACCAACATCCGCCACCAGCTCCTGCCTTTCAGTGGTCCACCTCTCGCAGTGAAAGGTGTGCTCTGCGTCGTCGGAAGCCGCGTCCGCGTAGGAACAGGACGGGCTGTCCGCCTTCCCAATCGTGTGTAAGTATTTGTTGAAGTACCCGTGTCCCGTAAGAAACTGGGTAACGTAGAAGTTTACTTCGCCGTGTTTGCGGTCACTGAATTCACTAATAACCGGGATGAGCCTGGCCGTCCACCTTCCCCTCCGTTCCCGGTTCCACCTGTCCTGCCACAACCTGCGGGCTTGTTGTGCTGCTTCTCTTCTAGCGTTGTTTGGTCCCAAAGCAGCTCTGGTCTCATAGACTCTCGTTCTTTCCAGAGCGAGGAGATCAATGGGTAGGGTACCTGCCACGACTTGCACCGCCGGCCCCGATACGGTTCTGTACGCGCTGGCTATTCGGAGAGAACCTCTTCGCTGTACAGCTTCGAGTCGCTTCCACTTGTCGGCTGTGATAGTTTTAGACCAAACCTCACAGCCGTAGAGTAATACTGAGTGAGTGACATCCATCAGCAGCTTCCGCTTTTTGGCAGATGCCCCCCCAACGTTCAGCATAAGACGTGACAGGTTTGTTATCATCTTAGCCGCTCTGTCGCACGTTGTCTTGATATGGGACATGAAAGTGACTTTGCTGTCAATTGTTATGCCCAAGTATTTTAAATTGGTTTTGGTGGTAACTTCTGTGTCACCCATTTTAAGGGTGACTTCCAGCGGTACACGCCTCCTAGTGAGAAGTACTATTTCGGTCTTCTCCGTAGCCAGTGATAAACCTCTGCCATCCATCCAGGTGAGTATACGTCTCATTACTTGATTTATTTTTAGTTGCATTTCAGCTACGTTCCTGGCGAGGATGACAACACCCAGGTCGTCGGCGTATCCAAGTAAGTAGCAATTTTCCGGCATGTCAATTCGTAGTAACTCGTCGTATGAGGCAATCCAGAAAATAGGCCCGATGACGGATCCCTGACCTACTCCGCAGGACATCGACCTCGATCGCTGACCTTCAGAGGAATTGTAAAGAAGGCGTCTGTTAGTGAAGTAGTCCTCTAAGACTCTCATCAGGTAGGGAGGTGTATCAAAGTCGCTTTCCATTGCATTCAGAATGTCCTTCCAGCGCACTGAATTGAAGGCGTTACGTATGTCCAAGGTCACAAGGACTACCATCGGTCTTGAGTATGCGTTTACGCGCTGTGCCCTATGGAACGTTGTCAAGATGTCGTCGGCGGCATCCAAGGTTGACCTACCGCTCCGGAAGCCATACTGCTTATCTGAGAGCCCTCCCGCGTTTTCGATGCACTCCTCCAAGCGAGTTCTAAATAGTCTCTCATATAGCTTTCCGGCGGTGTCCAGCATGCATAGTGGTCTGTATGAAGATGGAGTGAAAGACTCTCCTTTCTTCTTGTGTATAAGTACTAACTTCTGTTGCTTCCAGGTGTCGGGGAATATGCCTTCTCTTAAACAGGAGTTGTACATGTTGAGAAGCAGCCCCGGCGAAGCGTCCGCCGTCACCTTAAGTGCCTCTGAAGGTACGCCATCCGGGCCAGGAGCCTTTCGGTCTTTCATCCCATTAACTGCGTTGAGTAGCTCTTGCATTGTGAAGAGGGGAGCCTCCGTGACGGTTCTCGTTGTTGTCTTCTTTCTTAGTGGACACTCGGGAAACAGGGCGTCGACAATTTCTGACATTTTTTCTGGGTCGAGTTCAGCGGGTGCGGGAGTGTTTCCTAGCTTCTTCATTACGAGCTTGTAACCTAAGCCCCAGGGATCTCGGTTAACGTCGTCTCGAAGTTCGTCCCACTTTTGCCGCTTGCTTCTATTTATAGCCTTCTTTAGATCTTTCTTGGCTCTCTTGAGATCGTCGGTTTCGGTTTGTGCATGCTGGGGGTCACGTCTTCTGACTCTGGTAACTTGCCTGCGGCATTCCACGCATCTTCTGCGGAGCTCAGCGATTGCAGGTGTCCACCAGTATGCAGCGCCTCCACCATTTCTCTTCTTTCTTTTCCTAGGCATGCTGTTTTCGCAGGCCTGTTTGATGATGGTCATTGTGGATGTCACGGTAAGCTCCGCACCGCCCCCGTTCATAGAAGTTTCAACGTTGCCTTGGCTGATGACAGATGTAAAGGCTTCCCTGTCGAGTTTAGCCACATTCCATCGTGCTTCCTTTGTGTTTGAGGACTGCGGAGGCGCTTGCTGTCTGCCGGAAGTTAAACTAAAGGTGATGTACTGGTGGTCACTGCCGGTGTAGTCCTCAAGCACTTTCCAGTCACGTACATAACCCGCGATGCTGTCTGAAGCGAGGGTAACATCTGGTATAGTCTCGCCATATCCTGCCCTTCGAAATGTGGTTGCAGTACCGGTGTTCATCACTGCCAACCCCACCCTGGCAGCCATTTCCAGGATTCTGCGTCCTCTGGAATCTGTTCGGTCCATCCCCCACTCTACAGCTTTCGCGTTTAGGTCTCCAGCGACCACAATGTTTCCTTTCATTTCTCTGACCTGGTCTTCGAGGTCATCTAGTTTTCGCTGAAAGCTATCTATACGATCGTTCGGAGTCAGGTAGCAACTTACTATCGTAGTGTTTCCTATCTGTACCCAGACAAACCCTTCTCTTGCGCCGTGGTGTCTCATTAAGGTTCTCAAGCTGCCAGTGACACAGATTGCCGAGGTACCTAGTGAATCTGCCCACCAGCCGTCTCTGACTCTGTATGGTTCGCTTATTACCAGCAGATCGATCTGGTGTTCTCGCTATAGTTGCGAGAGAAGATCGTCCGCTGTTCTGCTGCGGTGTAAGTTGGCCTGCATTATCTTGAAGGCGCAGGTGGTATTCTCTTGGCTGAACGGAGCGCCTCTCTATACGCCTTACAGCGTCCTGATCCTGAGCGGTGGTCGAAAGGTTCTCCGGATGCCTCGCAAAGAAAGCACTTTGGGTCGTTTTTGCAGGCATTTTTTACGTGCCCGGCCTGGTCACAGTTATAGCAAGTGCCTAAAGACCTTCTATCGGTGTTGCTGCAGTCAAACTGGCTGTGGCCGTAGCCGAAGCACCGGTAACACCGTTTTACTTCCAATGTCATGCGGATTCTGCTGTTAACCCAACCCACTTTGATTCGACCGGCTTTAAGGAGTGCATTGCCGACACTCTCGCTGATGTGGACATAAGCCTTCTTCAGTTTCTGTTTGTTCTCCGCTGTGATGTTGATTCTCATGTCCGGATTGTCAGTTAGTTTCAGTGTTTCCTGGATTGCTGCTTCGACTTCCTCCTGGGTTGTGATACAGTCCAGATCCAAAAACTCAAGTGTTATCTTAGGTTCCAAATCGGTAACCCTAGCTTGGTCGCCCAGTACATCTCTGATCTTTCCTCCGAACGCTGCTTTGTTTTTCGCATTTCCCCCGAGTTCCAGGAGAATAGCACCACTTCTGGTCTGTGTCACCATTTTAATGGACGTAGCCGTTTCTTCTGGCTTGGTATCCGCGCGGATTTTTCGCAGGATATCAGCGTATCCCTTGCCCTCTGCGGGTGTAATAAGGAAAGCCGGGTTCCTTGGTTTAGGCTGTTTTGTCCTTTCTTTAGGTTTTTGCCCCTTCTGCTTTACATTTGTCTCCAGTTTTTGAAGGATATGTTGCGTTCCAACTGGACCTTCCTGTACTACTTTTTCTTTATCTTTTTTCCCCTTTTGTCTTCCTCTCCGGACAACTTCTACCCATGTGTTCTGCAAGGGTTCGGGTGTCTGGTTTCCGCTCTCTATGCTTCTTTCTCCTCGCCGTCTTTTGTCATCGCGCGTGGCAGGGCTGCTCGCCTGCCGTTTTTTTGGATAATAATAATAATAATAATAATAATAATAATAATAATAATAATAATAATAATAATAATAATAATAATAATAATAATAATAATAATAATAATAATAATAATAATAATAATAATAATAATAATAATAATAATAATAATAATAATAATAATAATAATAATAATAATAATAATAATAATAATAATAATAATAATAAAGGCGCGTCAGGCCAGTCAGAATGACTGCTACGGCACACGAAGGCGAAGCCGTACAGCCTGTAGCCAAGGGAAGGGCCGATCTCACCCCCCGATGGACTTCAGTCGCTTGCTCCCCGATAGGGAAGTCTGAAAGAAGAGCTAGCGCCCAACTTGAAGGGCTACACACCCGTAAGTTGGAATAGGATCGTGTTCCTGCAAGAAGACGCGATAAAGCTACCCACAACGCGCCCGACTCGGATGGGGCGCAGGGGACAGTTGGGAGTAGTCAAGAAAGGGATCCCCACGCGAAGAAGGATTCCGGGAGATCAATATGGACAGAATCGGTGTGCCAGGATCTGATGTCCTGTTACAATGCTAGTGAGCCAAACAACAGAGGCTATATGGCCAGAATGCACACACTGTGGAAAGAGTTACACCCCGAGCTTGGACGTCTCACCACGCAGAATCTCAGAAATCAAGTAGCAGCGCTCAAAAGGAGAGGTTTTAATCCCCGAGATGTACATCAAAATGACGAAAATACGGAAAAGAGCTCAGACGACGACATAGAGCCACGGGAAACGCACGACGAGCTCAGGAGAATTTTTCACACGCAACTCCAGGACGCGCAAGCACCAAGACGCAAGCGCAACATCCACCACAAACAGAAAATCCCGCCGAAGCACCTAAAAAATATAAATGCACTATTAGTGGAGTACCTGCCGGAGGGCTGTGACTTGTGGTCTGTCGACTGCGCCGTGTACGCCGCTGCCCAATCCGTGATACCTGAAAACAAACAAGATAGTAAGTATCTGGCTAAACTTAAGAACAGATACAAAAGCGTTGAAACCAAAATAACGATCTGGCGGAAAAAAGCCTCGCAAACGGAAACGCTGCTACAATATATCAGGGAGGGAAAAACGTTCACCAAAAAGGTTAGAGCTATAGCCAGAGACATTAAGGCAAGACACCACACACTAAATAAAACCATCATCACCCTACTCAAGGAGCAAGCGATAGACAAGCTAAGATCCCTCAAGGTCATCCGGAAGAAAATAGAGAGCCAAATCGCTAGATACGAACAAAATAGGAGATTCGCGACGGCGCCAGCGAGATTTCCCAACACCAAACCGCCAAACCAAACTGGCTTGCCGAGGGAAGAACCATCCTGCTGTACAAGAAGGGAAACCCCACACGGCCCGAAAACTACAGACCAATCACCTGCCTGAATATCATCTACAAGATATTTACCACAATCCTACAGAAGAGAATTATGAAGAGGATAAAACCAATGTGGGAAAGCCTATACGAACAGAGAGGCACTAAGCATGGGGTCGCGGGAACCCGTGAAAATCTCATAATCGATAGATCCACGTGCCAGGACGCAATACACTACAAACGAAACCTTTCAATTGCCTGGATCGACTACCGGAAAGCATTTGATTGCACACCACATGGACTCCTAATAGAGATGCTGCAAATGATGTTTGTCAACCCTACTATAATAAACGCCCTGAAGAAACTGACGACAATGTGGAAGACCCGGGTAATTCTAAAAGAGGGAAGACAGGAGAAGGCTTCAGAACTAATAACGTACAAAAGGGGAGTTTATCAAGGAGACTCACTCAGTCCACTATTATTCTGTGTGTCGATGATGCCGCTGTCAATACAGTTAAGGGGATGTAAAGGATACCTCGCAGGCCCACCAAATGCGAGAAAGAATAAGATCACCCACCTCTTCTACATAGACGATCTCAAATTGTATACCCAGTCGGAGGCAGATATGTCAAAGACGTTAGAACTGGTAAGGAGATACTCAGCGGACATCGGGATGAAATTTGGAATTGAGAAATGCGCTTTCTTCAATATACGGAGAGGAAAAGGAATGGTGGAGGGGGAGGACATCATACTGGCAGACGAACTTGCAATTAGACACCTACAAGATGGAGAAGCGTATACTTACCTAGGAGTACCACAGAATAGGATGCACTGCGAAAAAGACCTGAAACAAGAAATAGAAAATAAGTACATGAAAAGTTTAAAAACAATCTGGGGCTCGGAGCTGAGTGGGAAAAATAAGTGCCCTGCCACGAACAGCCTAGCGGTTCCCCTTGTGACGCATACGTTCGGAGCGATCGCCTGGAAGAGATCAGAATTAGCAAAATTAGATATAGACACCAGAAAGGTGATGAGAAAATATAGAAGTCTTCATCCAAATGCATCGGTCGACCGGATTTATGTGCCGAGAAGCGGGGGAGGCAGAGGAATGACTTCTCTGGAGGATGCGTATCGCAGGCTGGTGATCACGGCAGCTTGCAGGATCTATACTTCCCGGGACCCACTGTTGAAGCTAGTGGCAGCTCACGAGAGTAGAGGGAACGGAGCGTTCATCTTCAAGGCAGCACAGACAGCGGCAGAGGAACTGGGACTGTCATTACGGCTGGGAACGCGCGCCACTGGGGAGATGCTACAATGGTCACCTGAAAAGCAAAAGACTGTATTCAAACAGAAAACATTGGAAAAACGGCAAAAAACCCACACGGAAAAAGCTATGCATGGCGTTTACTATAAAACAATGAAAGATCAAAACATGGCAATATCATTGACATTCGCTTTCCTGAGGTCAAGTGGACTCCGCTCGGAGACTGAAGGCTATATAACGGCTGTCCAGGATGGAGTTTTCCATTCCCAGGCATATAGAGCCAGAGTGATGCGAATGCATGTAGACGATCTGAGGTGTAGAGCCTGCAAGAAGGATGTTGAGACAACGATGCACATACTAACAGCATGCAGCAAGTACCTTCCGTCAAAATACGTACAGCGGCACGACGCGGCTCTCAGGGTACTCTACTATGAAGCAAGATTATACTACCAGATAGATACTAGCAGAAGGGCACCGTACGCGGAGGTTGAAACCCCACCGGTTGTATCCAACAGTAGATGCAAAATCTTATGGAACTTCCCATTCAGCACAACGAGTCAGCTCCAGTCCAATCGCCCGGATATGGCGATCATGGACCATGAACAGAGGGTGCTGTACGTGGTGGAGATGTCGTGTCCTGGAGATGGTAAGCTAACAGAAAAGGAAGAGGAAAAGGAGGCTAAGTACAGACCACTATTATTTGAATTGAGCCGTACATACCCGCAATATAAGACATGTTTTATACCACTTATCATTGGCGTGATGGGGGGCATTAAGACCAGTTTCGGACAATACCTCAGTAAACTGAAATGTGCAGAGAAGAACTGGACAAGAATAGCAGCAGACATGCAGAAGGCCGTAATCCTGGGCTCACTGAGAATCCTGAGATCTCATGAAGCCGGCCACCCACGACCTTAGGGCCGGACGATTCCACCTCCAATCACCATTAGGCGACGAGCTGGGATCCAAATGGGTGGGTATTCGCGAGCTGCCTGTCGTCGCACATCGCCTTTTCGATTAATAGCTTGTAACATCAAAAATCTGTATTATACATAATTAATAAACTAAACCAAAAACAAATAATGCAGGGTGCTGTGGTCTGCTGGCGGCCTAGGCTGGATGCGGATCTCCCGTCTCCAGTGTGGGGCGTAGGCGGCTGCGGTGGGCTGACGGAAGGGTGGTCTATCAAAAAAAAAAAAATAATAATAATAATAATAATAATAATAATAATAATAATAATAATAATAATAATAATAATAATAATAATAATAATAATAATAATAATAATAATAATAATAATAATAATAATAATAATAATAATAATAATAATAATAATAATAATAATAATAAAGAAAGTAATGGGTATGCTATAAAATGCATACCCATTACTTTCTAATGGAGACACGGAATTCACGTAAGAAAGCCTCGGATGCAGGTGGCGGTGAGGCCCTGCCACCTGCTGATAGTCGGCCTCAGGCAAAACTACCACAGCAAACACGGTTAAGAATACTCACAGAAAGCTGCACCCAACATCGTCCCTTAGCAGCCGCCGTAGCGGATGTTGCTGATACTCCTGCAGATCAGCCCACCACTTCGGCCAATAGCAAGAAGCATAGAACCGCTTGGACTAACGAGATGAATGAATTCGTGGTTCGATGCTATTACCGATTGACTAGAGTTGAAACAGAAAAGGGTGCGTACGGCAGGGAGCTGCATAGACTGGTACTCGACCGGTTCCCAAACCTCACACACAAGACGATGCAAAACATACTAGATCAACGCAGATCCATTTTTATTAACAACAGACTGCCTGCAGACACTATTAACAGGATTAAGTGGGAGATTGAAATAGAGTTAGGAATGAGAGAGGAGAGACAGGAAGAGGCGGTACATGAGGAGGATGTAAGACCAGACCCTCCAGGAGAACTGGAAGAGGAGTTTATCACGCAACACATGCGTTTTGGCGGAATGAGCCCAGCTGCCAAACCACAAATACCACATATTAAAATGAAACAGAACACCAACAAAATTATTGGCGAGATCAACGACATAATAGCAAGAAGGATTAACAACGACACCACCATTGAACAGCTGCACAGCCTTATCTATACAGGCGCATACATGGTGATAAAATCTAACCAACCTGATGACATGAAACCAAACCTCAGTGAAAAGGTGTTAAGGAAAGGGATGATTATAATGCAGGGATTAAAATCGACGGAACACCCGGATACCACTGCAGTTCTGGATCTGTTAAAACAGCGGCTGGCAGTATACGCAAAGAGGATAAATCGGTACAGAACTAGCAACCTACGACGCAAGCAAAATAAACAATTTAACGCCAACGAGAAATTGTTTTACAGAGAATTGCGCAGTACAGAACCAGCAAGGGACAACGAACCACAAAGAACCCCGTCGGTCGAATCGATTCGTGACTTTTGGGCTGGAATTTGGAGCGTTCCCGTAAACCACAAAAGAACTCAATGGGTCTACGAAGAAAGCAGTAAATCATCTAAGCTGAAAACCATGCTGAATTGGGAAATAACAGGTGAAGAGATAGCAGCGGCAATAAAGAAGTCACAGAGCTGGAAATCGCCTGGCCCGGCCAAACTACAGAATTTTTGGTTTAAAAAGTTTTCGGCAGTCCATCATGCCCTGGCAAGATGCTTTACATACCTACTTAAACACTCTGAAGAAACACCTGCATTCATGACTTCGGGAAATACTTACCTACTACCAAAAGGCGATACTTATACAGATGATCCCCGATGCTACAGACCAATCACATGTCTTCCAACCATATATAAATTACTAACATCTGTAATATCCGAGAAGATCTACGAGCATCTGAAAACAAATAAATTATTAGATGAAGAACAGAAAGGCTGTAGGAAGGCCTCAAGAGGGTGCAAGGAGCAGCTGACTATAGATAGTAGTGATGGGAAGTTCGACTCTTTTAGGTGATTCGTATCATACGAATCAATTCCGAAAAAGATTCGTATCAAAAGATTCGTTCATTCGTTCAGTTCGTTCAGAACAAAAGATTCGTTCACTGAATCAACCGACTCGTTCAGTGATTCGTTTAGTGATTCGTTCAGTGATTCGTTCAGTACGAACGAATCACATGAATCGTTCAATTCGTTCATTTAATGGGTCTCTCGAACGAGACACCACCCGTATAGGTATATGGTTTGTCCCACGACTGGTGAGAATTACTTATCGCTTAAAATCGTAAGAACAGACGCATGAAAAGGCGTTCTAACGTATAGGATGTCTTGCAACGTATGCGCAAAATAACAGCTGAACTACGCAGCGTGAACTACGCAACTGTTGGCACCACAGCAACATAAAATAACTATGCCCTTATGACGTCTCAAGTAGGATTTTTATTTAAAATTCCAAAAGGTGTTTTCTCCTAAATTAAAGCGTTGTTTGGCATTTCATAAACTATACGTACACTGTATTGACTGTATACTGTGCATAGTTGTGGAGACGGGATCTGACAAGTCGGGAAGCCGTTGTGACTGGTTGTGACCTGTGTGCGTAGTATGTACACACTACACAGTAGAGATGGGCTTATTAGTTCTTTTTAATGAACTAGTTCTTCCGGATTAGTTCACAAAAAGGAACTACTTTGATCCTGAGACATATTACTTCGATAAACGTGTCTTTGTGTGTTCTAGCACGTTTATATCTCGTTCCAAACGAAACTAGGATCTAGTTTGGACAGAATCGATGTCTGCCTTCCCACTTTGTCTTTTTCTTGAAGAATCGTTATTTTGTTTTGAAAATAAATAATTATTTATAATTATATTGATCCAAGAATCGTTGTCTTATTTTATTTAGGTATATTTCTTAAATATTTATTTAATAAGGCATAAAAGACATATTGCTGCACGTATTTTAGCCTTATTCATACTGCAATTTTAGGTGGAATTGGGGTATTATTTATAAATTATAGTATAACACATACTGGCGAAACTACTATTAACGGTGTAATCCATTATCCAATAGGAAAAAAAACTATACTCTAATTATATTTTTGACATCCGCCGTTAGGTAAAGAAACAACTGGCGGGCAGGGTGTTATGTCGCTCGTTTGATGTCGTCACAACTCGTTCACTGAATGGGATATGTTTCACCAAAGGAGGACTTTCGAACTAGATTTCATGTCCCTACAAGTCGTTCACTGAATGAGATATGCATAGAGATATGTTTTAGCAAAGCAGGTCTTTTGCGAACTAGTTCTTTTTATTTTAAAGAACTAGTTCTTTTGTTCTAAGCCGGGAGCCATTCTCTCGGACTAGTTCGTTCACGAACTACCCACCTCTACTACACAGTACGAAAGTAGGTACTGTGCAAGTCGACAGTCGGAAGGGTTCGTTTAGAGTCATTCAACTAGTTTGATTTCGCCCATATAGTACCGATCCCGGTGTGAACGACTCAGTACGTACGAGTCATACGAACGAATCAATGCGTACGAGTCATACGAACGAATCAATACGTACGAGTCATACGAACGAAGTCAGTACGAATCTAGTGATTCGTATCATACGGTTCTTTTTAAAGATTCGTTCAATTTGAACGAATCATACGAACACCGGCCACCTCTAATAGATAGCATTATTACCAACTACGCGAGGAGATGTAAAATCTCATTACACACCGCATATATAGACTATCAGAAAGCCTATGATAGTGTACCACACTCTTGGCTTAGCGAAGTACTGGCAGTGTACAAGATAGAACACCACATAATCCAGTTCCTGACACACATGATGACCTTGTGGAATACTAACCTACTGCTGCGAGGCCCCAATGGAACCCTGGAAGCTGGCGAAGTTGACATCCGAAGAGGGATATTTCAGGGCGATGCACTAAGTCCTTTATGGTTCTGTTTAGCCATCAAACCGCTTACCTCCATATTACGTAAACTTAGGAAGGGTGTCGTCCTTGGCAGATCCAAAGTTTGCATAAACCATTTGTGGTATATGGATGACTTGAAACTGTATGCTACTAAGAAAGATCATTTACGTCAACTAATTGATACAGTACAACGATTCAGCGATGACATCCTAATGAAATTCGGATTGGACAAATGCAAAACGAACTCGATGGTTGGAGGTAGGTGGGCGGCGCATGAAGGATACGAAGTGGAGGGAGACGAGCGTATACAGGGAATGGATGAGGAAGATAGATATAAATACCTTGGATATCTGCAGGCGCAAGGCATAGACCACAAAAAGGCTAAAGACACATTAACAAGTACTTACCTCCGCAGAATAAGAGCACTCCTGAAATCCCGGCTATACGCACAGAATATGGCGAAAGCTGTGAATACATACGCAACATCAGTTTTAACATACAGCTTTGGAGTAATCCATTGGACCGATACTGAGCTGGATGCCCTAGACACAAAAACACGCAAGGAGTTCCGTACACACAGAGCTCATCACCCGCGAAGTGCAGTTGAACGATTTCACTTACCTCGCAAAGAAGGTGGAAGAGGCATTCCCAGCATTCGTGAGAGACACTACCGGCAAGTTGACAACCTGCGGAAATACTTCCTTACCAAATCTGAAAACAGCCCAATCCATAAAGCCATCGTAGAAGAGGAAAGTATGAAAACACCACTGAAACTGGCAGACCCACCGTACAATCCAAACTCGTACTACCAAACCACAGAGCAACTGCTGCAGAAGTGGAGGAGCAAACCGCTTCACGGGCGATACAGGGCTACTCTGGAAAGTGATGAGGTCGACAAGAATGCCAGTGTAGAGTGGATGCGCAGGTCAAACTTATTTGTGAAAACAGAAGAATTTTTACTGTCAATTCAAGATCAAGTTGTCCCTACAAAGTCATACAGGCAAAGGACAGTAAAAGAAAACCTTAGCTCTACTAAATGCCGAATATGCAATGACAAGGAAGAAACTTTGGACCACATACTTGCTGGCTGTACAGTAATGGCTCCAAAGCAATACCTCGACAGGCACAACAGCGTAGCCAAGATCTTGCATAAAGCACTTGTAAACAAGTACATGACTGAAGACGCCGTAAACACCCCATACTATGAGTACGAGCCAACACCTGTACGGGAAAATGATAATATTAAAATCTACTGGGATAGGCAAATACTCACAGACCGTCGCCTACAACACAACAAACCCGATATTGTGGTAAACCTGAAAAACGAGAACAGGGTAATTATAATAGACATCGCGGTCCCCTTACCTGCCAACATCCGTAAGACCATCTCTGAAAAGATCACCAAATACCAACCACTCGCCGATGAAATAAAAAAGATGTGGCATGTTGATAAGGTGACGATTGTGCCAGTTGTCATGGGCGCCACGGGAGAGATACCGAAGAGACTGCATGAAAGTCTGGGTAGATTGGAAGTTGCACCATCTCTATATATACCGATGCAGAAGGCCGCGATACTTCATACTTGCGCCATCGTCAGAAGAGCCATCGGCGACTAGCTGCTGCATGCTTCTATATTTGTACGCTACTTTGTAAATTTGTATTTTATAAATAAAGAGTTACCACAGAGCTCAAACTGTTGGCCCTTTAGGCCCCAGTTGAGTGAATGATCCCCTGGCACTTGCCGCCAGAGGAGTGTACCGCAAGGACTAAGTCTATCATAATAATAATAATAATAATAATAATAATAATAATAATAATAATAATAATAATAATAATAATAATAATAATAATAATAATAATAATAATAATAATAATAATAATAATAATAATAATAATAATAATAATAATAATAATAATAATAATAATAATAATAATAATTTTTTATTATTAACCAACAAGAATATGACATGTAATATGTACAACAGCATTATATACATAAAAACGCACACAACACACATGACGAAGTTATCTCCAGTTCTTCTTCCTCCGGGACCACCGCTTCCGGTATTACTTCAGAGGTCGTTGAACCGGAGAGCTTCGCTTCAGATCGGCCTCGCCGTCGTCGTCCTTTGTTGGCTCCGCCTAAACGGAAGCTGTTCCATTAGATGCCTTCTCCGGGTTCTCGTCGTTTTATACGTCGTCAGGTGGGTGCCAAAACATAAGATGCATGTTACTTTTAATTTAGTAAGGATTACCTTTTACTTACACGGCGGGAGGGGGGTCCTGCTGTGGGTCCCCCCTCCTGTGGGTCCATTCTGCAGTGACGTCACGTGAGCTGCAGTAGGATGAGGATTTCCGCATTCGGTCAGGATATGTCCAGCTGTTCCGTCGTTCACGTAGTACTCCCGCTCGGCTGTTGATGGGTTGGAGGGGAGGTTCTTCATCCCGGCAAGGGGCCTCCCCTCCATTTCTGCTTCATCGCCCTGGGTTCATCTGCGTGCGGCTGCATCCATTTCCCGCTTCTTTTCCTTAAGTACTTTGGTTATATATTGACTTATCTTCGTCCAGGATTGTTCACCACTCAGCATTATGCCGACAGCCGAGTCAGAAGTAAAAGCACCAACATCCGCCACCAGCTCCTGCCTTTCAGTGGTCCACCTCTCGCAGTGAAAGAAGGTGTGCTCTGCGTCGTCGGAAGCCGCGTCCGCGTAGGAACAGGACGGGCTGTCCGCCTTCCCGATCGTGTGTAAGTATTTGTTGAAGTACCCGTGTCCCGTAAGAAACTGGGTAACGTAGAAGTTTACTTCGCCGTGTTTGCGGTCACTGAATTCACTAATAACCGGGATGAGCCTGGCCGTCCACCTTCCCCTCCGTTCCCGGTTCCACCTGTCCTGCCACAACCTGCGGGCTTGTTGTGCTGCTTCTCTTCTAGCGTTGTTTGATCCCAAAGCAGCTCTGGTCTCATAGACTCTCGTTCTTTCCAGAGCGAGGAGATCAATGGGTAGGGTACCTGCCACGACTTGCACCGCCGGCCCCGATACGGTTCTGTACGCGCTGGCTATTCGGAGAGAACCTCTTCGCTGTACAGCTTCGAGTCGCTTCCACTTGTCGGATGTGATAGTTTTAGACCAAACCTCACAGCCGTAGAGTAATACTGAGTGAGTGACATCCATCAGCAGCTTCCGCTTTTTGGCAGATGGCCCCCCAACGTTCAGCATAAGACGTGACAGGTTTGTTATCATCTTAGCCGCTCTGTCGCACGTTGTCTTGATATGGGACATGAAAGTGACTTTGTTGTCAATTGTTATGCCCAAGTATATTAAATTGGTTTTGGTGGTAACTTCTGTGTCACCCATTTTAAGGGTGACTTCCAGCGGTACACGCCTCCTAGTGAGAAGTACTATTTCGGTCTTCTCCGTAGCCAGTGATAAACCTCTGCCATCCATCCAGGTGAGTATACGTCTCATTACTTGATTTATTTTTAGTTGCATTTCAGCTACGTTCCTGGCGAGGATGACAACACCCAGGTCGTCGGCGTATCCAAGTAAGTAGCAATTTTTCGGCATGTCAATTCGTAGTAACTCGTCGTATGAGGCAATCCAGAAAATAGGCCCGATGACGGATCCCTGACCTACTCCGCAGGACATCGGCCTCGATCGCTGACCTTCAGAGGAATTGTAAAGAAGGCATCTGTTAGTGAAGTAGTCCTCTAAGACTCTCATCAGGTAGGGAGGTGTATCAAAGTCGCCTTCCATTGCATTCAGAATGTCCTTCCAGCGCACTGAATTGAAGGCGTTACGTATGTCCAAGGTCACAAGGACTACCATCGGTCTTGAGTATGCGTTTACGCGCTGTGCCCTATGGAACGTTGTCAAGATGTCGTCGGCGGCATCCAAGGTTGACCTACCGCTCCGGAAGCCATACTGCTTATCTGAGAGCCCTCCCGCGTTTTCGATGCACTCCTCCAAGCGAGTTCTAAGTAGTCTCTCATATAGCTTTCCGGCGGTGTCCAGCATGCATAGTGGTCTGTATGAAGATGGAGTGAAAGACTCTCCTTTCTTCTTGTGTATAAGTACTAACTTCTGTTGCTTCCAGGTGTCGGGGAATATGCCTTCTCTTAAACAGGAGTTGTACATGTTGAGAAGCAGCCCCGGCGAAGCGTCCGCCGTCACCTTAAGTGCCTCTGAAGGTACGCCATCCGGGCCAGGAGCAATATATATAATATAATAATAATAATAATAATAATAATAATAATAATAATAATAATAATAATAATAATAATAATAATAATAATAATAATAATAATAATAATAATAATAATAATAATAATAATAATAATAATAATAATAATAATACATATGAATACATATTATTGTAGTTGTAGTAGTTTATATTGTGTAATTTATTTCCACAACGCTGTGGCGGTTTTCTGCAGTTTTCCGACTTCTCCACCATAGCAAGGAATCTTGGCGTTGGGTTCAAAATTCAAAATTGGGTTTGTGCTGCAGAACATTCCCCCCCTTTACCAAAGGGAGTACCCTACACTTCGGCGAAGTTCGGTACTACCCATTTTGGCCTGGTGCTTCACATCTATTTTTAAAATTCATAGTACCACTTTTGAAATTGTATGTTTAAAAAAATTGTATTAATTTATTTATATATGTATACCTATGTGATGTATCAGAGAATGACAATAAATAATAATAATAATAATAATAATAATAATAATAATAATAATAATAATAATAATAATAATAATAATAATAATAATAATAATAATAATAATAATAATAATAATAATAATAATAATAATAATAATAATAATGTCAGGCCAGACAGAATGTCTGCTACGGCAAATCACAGAGGAGAGCCGTACAGCCTGTAGCCGGGGGCTCAACAACCCAGCCCCAGGAGACCCCAGTCGCTGATTCCCCCGAAGGGGCGGTCTAAAGAAGAATCAGCGCCCACCCTGAAGGGCCAACACACCCCAAGGATGGAAAGTATCGTGTTCAAGACAAAGTACATGATAGGGCTGCCCACGACGTACCCAACTCGGATGGGGTACAAGGGACAGTTGGGAGCAGCCAAACCACGGAGTCCCGCACGACTCAGGATACCGTGAGATCCACATGGACTGTGGAGCTATGCAGAGATCTTTATTCCTGCTACAATTTAAGCGACCCAGACAGGAGAGACTATATGAAAAGACTACACACATTCTGGATCGAGCTACACCCCGAGCTCAGGCACTACACCCCCCAGCACCTCAGAGATCAAGTAGCGGCACTCAAGAGGCGAGGGTTTGAAGACGATCAACCCGTGGACGCGGAAGGCGAACACGCGCAGGCAGTAACAACAGGCGCAGCAACAACAAGGGAAACAAAGAAAAGACAACACACGCTAAATATGAGCGGCCTCACACTCCTCAAGGAGCAGGCAGTAGACAAGCTGCGATCGCTAAAATGTATAAAAAAATAAAATCGCGAAACAGATACAGCGAGCGAAAGAGAACAGAATATTTGCCACATCACCATCTAAATTCATGCAAAACCGGAGGAACATGAACGCAACACCTGACATTGGGGCAGTGGAAGAATATTGGAAAGATCTATACGGGTAGTGTCATCAGCGCAATCGCCATATGGACAAGAAGGTGTGGTCACCTTAGCCATCTTAAACAGATATGAATAAAAGTAGCCGTGACCACTTAGAAATTGCGCTACATAATAATTAACTTCGCCATGTGTGCGTTCCAGCCAAGCAGGCAGGTCGTGCTGTCCATCTTCCGCGCTTCTCGTCTTGCCATTCGGTCCGCCAGACCTCCGCAGTACGAACTTTCTCATTCTTAATGGGAACATTTCGTCCTCCATTGTACATGCGCTTTCTTTCCTGGGCCAACAGGACTATTGGTACCACCCCGGATATGACAAGAGCAGCCGGCTCTGAAACAGTTCGATACGCGCTGCAGATACGCAAGCATGCAACCCTTTGGATGGATCGAATACGACGCAATGATGTAGCAGGCACTCTATCTACCCATATCTCGCACCCATACAGAACTATAGAGTTGATAACACTCATAAGAAGTCGTCTCTTACTAGACACGGGACCACCAACATTAGCCCTCAAGCGGCTCAACGAAGCAGTGACTGTTGCTGCTCTGCTACATACTCGTTCCAAGTGTGCACCGAATCTAAGTCGCAAGTCCACCATTACGCCGAGATATTTTACCGCTGAAGATGTAAAGATCTCTTGGTCTCCGACTCTCAGTGGGGTCTCAAGGGGAATGTGCCGTTTTGTCATAAGGACAACCTCTGTCTTCTCCAGAGCGAGGGATAGTCCGTGGTCCATCATCCACTGTAGAACTCTTCTCATGACCTGGTTTAAGGTAAGTTGGACGCTTACTTCATTTCGACCGAATATCACAACAGCAACATCATCCACATAACCCATCAGTCTTGCCTCTTCGGGTAAGTCTATTTCAAATAAGTCGTCATAGGAAACGTTCCACATATCCGCGCCGAGGATTGACCCCTGCGTGGCACCAGCGGTAAGTAGCTTCTCGTGTAGACCTTCAGTTGTTTCAAAAATTAGTTTGCTTTGTTTCAGGTAACTACGTATGATACGCATCAGATAAGGCGGTAGGTTAAATCGGAATTTCAATGCTACAACCCAGCCCCAGGAGACCCCAGTCGCTGATTCCCCCGAAGGGGCGGTCTAAAGAAGAATCAGCGCCCACCCTGAAGGGCCAACACAACCCAAGGATGGAAAGTATCGTGTTCAAGATAAAGTACATGATAGGGCTGCCCACGACGTACCCAACTCGGATGGGGTACAAGGGACAGTTGGGAGCAGCCAAACCACGGAGTCCCGCACGACTCAGGATACCGTAAGATCCACATGGACTGTGGAGCTATGCAGAGATCTTTATTCCTGCTACAATTTAAGCGACCCAGACAGGAGAGACTATATAAACAGACTACACACATTCTGGATCGAGCTACACCCTGAGCTCAGGCACTACACCCCCCAGCACCTCAGAGATCAAGTAGCGGCACTCAAGAGGCGAGGGTTTGAAGACGATCAACCCGTGGACGCATTCAGAATGTCCTTCCAGCGCACTGAATTGAAGGCGTTACGTATGTCCAAGGTCACAAGGACTACCATCGGTCTTGAGTATGCGTTTACGCGCTGTGCCCTATGGAACGTTGTCAAGATGTCGTCGGCGGCATCCAAGGTTGACCTACCGCTCCGGAAGCCATACTGCTTATCTGAGAGCCCTCCCGCGTTTTCGATGCACTCGCAGGCGAACATGCGCAGGCAGTAACAACAGGCGCAGCAACCGAACAGGAAGCTGATGAGGAGCTACGGCAGAAATTCTTTAGGTGCCTGGGTAAGGCTAACAGCAACAACCGCAGCCGAATCGTACACCACAAACAGTCAATACCTGCAAACAAAATCAAAGAGATGGACAGAATATTGTTAGAATACTTACCACAGAACTGCGATTTGTGGACAATTGATTGCGCAGTGTATGCGGCAGCCCAGGCGATGACCCCTGAAAGAAGACAAAATGAGTACTTGGTAAAGCTGAAAAAAGGCTACAGCTAATTAGGGAGAGAACAGCTACCTGGAGGAGAAAAGCATCACAGGTATAGACCCTCATCCAATACATACGTAACGGTAGGCCTTTCACAAGAAAGATCAGAGAGATAGCAAGGGAAACAAAGAAAAGACAACACACGCTAAATATGAGCGGCCTCACACTCCTCAAGGAGCAGGCAGTAGACAAGCTGCGATCGCTAAAATGTATAAAAAAATAAAATCGCGAAACAGATACAGCGAGCGAAAGAGAACAGAATATTTGCCACATCACCATCTAAATTCATGCAAAACCGGAGGAACATGAACGCAACACCTGACATTGGAAAGAATATTGGAAAGATCTATACGGGCAAACCACCAATCACAACCCGAACAGCCCAATGATCGATAACTTCAAGACGATCAGCCAGCGTATGATAAGCAATGACAACGTCGAGGTGGCGATAACAGTAGCTGATGTGAGAAAGGCCATTGCGGGCAAGCGCAACTACTCCGCTCCGGATCCCGATGCTATCAACTCATTCTGGTGGAAGAAACTGACATCAGTTCACCAGCACATGGCAAGAATCTTCAATCAGTACATGCAAGATCATTACACTATTCCGGCCTGGATGGTGGAAGGCAGAACCATCCTGATCTATAAAAAGGGAAACCCGTTGGAGCCCAAAAATTACAGACCTATAACCTGTCTGAACGCCGTGTACAAAACGTTTACAAGCATACTACACGAAATCATACTAAGCCACATACAACCGGTATGGGAGCACATCTACGAACAGCGAGGCACGAAGAGGGGCATAGCAGGAGTATGCGAGAATCTGCTGATTGATAGATCGGTATGCAAGGACGCAACATACTACAAGCGAAATCTATCCATGGCCTGGATAGATTACAGAAAGGCCTTCGACTGTACCTCGCACAGCTTGATTATCCAATTGCTGGAGGCAATGGGGGTGGATAAGAACACCGTAGCCACCGTGCGAAAACTCCCCTAGATGTGGCAGATAAGGGTAGTGGTCAGAAACGGCAGAAAAGAGACAAAGTCTGAGCTCATAATACACCGACGAGGAGTCTACCAGGGAGACTCGCTGAGTCCGTTGCTGTTCTGTATTTCGCTGATGCCATTGTCCCTCCGACTACGAAAATGCCAGGGCTACAATGCGGGACCACCGAACAACAGAAAACATAAAATAACTCATCTGTTTTATATGGACGACCTAAAACTCTATGCCCAGTCAGAAAAGGAAGTAAGCCAGATGCTGAACGCTGTCAAGGAGTATTCCGTAGATGTGGGAATGGAATTCGGAATTGAAAAATGTGCATACTACAACATCAAAAGAGGCAAAGGAGCGGTGGAGGGTGAAGACGTGGAGTTAATTGATGGTACTGCAATACGCCACTTGGATCAAGGTGAAACATATACCTACCTCGGAATCCCACAAAATCAAACACATGATGTGGAGAGAGTTAAGGAGCAGGTGAAGGAGCGGTACATCACGGCGCTAAAGAGGATTTGGGGGTCTGAACTAAACGGTAAGAACAAATGCGCCGCAACAAACATCTTGGCGGCACCACTGATAACATACACATATGGCTCGGTGAACTGGAAACGAAGCGAAATCCAGAAACTCGACCGAAAGACCCGAAAAATCATGACGCAGAACCGCAGCCTCCACCCTAATGCGTCGGTCCAACGATTGTACCTACCAAGGGCCAAGGGAGGTATAGGTCTGCAGTCGTTGGAAGAACTATACAAACGACTCATTATAGCTACCGCCATGAAAGTTGAGAAAGCAACTGATCCGCTGCTGAGACTAGTCGCCACCCACGAAAAACAAGGGAAAGAAGCATTTTTATACAAAGCCGCCCAAGAAGCAGCGAAGGAGCTAGGGATGGAGCTCACGCTGGGAACTAGAGCCAGAAACAATGGAGAATTACACCAGCTCACTCCAAAAAACAGAGCGCAGCTGCTAAAAACAAAATCAGTTGAGCTACTGTACAAAAAGCACTGTGAAAAACCCATGCATGGCCAATTCTATAAGAATATAACAGACAGGGAACTCTCCACCCAACTTACCTTCGGATTTCTAAGATCATCTGGGCTAAGATCTGAAACAGAGGGATACATCACGGCGGTGCAAGATGGCGTCTACAACTCGAGAGTGTACAGATCAGTTATAATGAATCAGGCCCAGGAAAGCACCATCTGCAGAGCCTGCAAAAAAGGATCAGGAGACAACAATGCACATACTTTCGGCCTGTGAAGTATACGCAAGACATCTGTACGTACTACGACATGATTCAGCTCTCAAAGTTCTCTACTACAGACTGCGGCACATCTATGGAATAGATGAGCAAAGCAAAAAATATTACTGCAACGAGGAGATCTTACCTGCAGTATCCAACTCCAGGTGCAAGATATTTTGGAACTTTCCATTCTCCACAACCCAGCAGATCCAAGCAAATCGTCCCGATATGGTGGTAATGGATCACAAGGAGAAAATCGTCTACGTGGTGGAGATGTCTTGCCCAGCCGACACCAGAATAACTGAAAAAGAGCAGGAGAAAAAGGGTAAGTATCGACCCTTACTCTATGAATTAGCTCGCACTTACCAACCCTACAAAATTATTTTCATACCAACCATCATTGGAGTAATGGGGGGCATGCCACCAAGCCTTATACAACACATGGGAGAGCTGAAGTGTCTACGCAGAGAAGAAGTCGAAAGAATAGCCGTGGACATGCAGAAGGCCGTCATCCTGGGAACGCTCCATATCCTGAGGTCTCACGACGCTGGCCACCCACAACCATAGGGCCAGTCCATTTCCGGCTCCCATCACCTCCGGGAGACGAGCTGGAAACAGAATCCCGGTGTCAGGCAATCGCGAGCTGTCAGGCGCTGGAACCCTTTCCTAAACCCGCGCAAAGTCCTTACCAAAACTAACCCAGTCCCCAGTCCTTCCGGGTCCCGCGCTCTCTTGGCCGCCAGGACGGCCGGCGCCTCGGCGCCCAAGTCTGGGCGGGGAGGGCGGCGCGGGGGGTTGCGTGGCAAGGGAACGCAAAAAATAATAATAATAATAATAATAATAATAATAATAATAATAATAATAATAATAATAATAATAATAATAATAATAATAATAATAATAATAATAATAATAATAATAATAATAATAATAATAATAATAATAATAATAATAATAATAATAATAATAATAATAATAATAATAATAATAATAATAATCATAGACGTTGCCATACCAAATACTCCCAACATTGAAAAGACCCGGGCGGAAAAAATTAGAAAATACCTTCCACTTGCGGATGAAATAAAAAAAATGTGGAAACAGGAGCGGGTCGAAATCGTTCCCATTATTATAGCAAATACAGGCGAAATTCCAACTACGCTAAAAAAATCTCTGGAAACCCTCCGTATACCATGGGAAACTTACAAACAAATGCAGAAGGCTGTTATCATCCAAACCTGTGGCATCGTAAGAAGGGCCCTCTCTGCTACATAATGATAAAAGTCGAAAGTTCTAGCCTTAACCGTTGGTGTAATCACCCCGGTTAAGGTGTGTGTAATCCTCACCCTTACTCCCACGCCGCTGATCACGCCACATCCAACAACGCATACATGCAATACCTACACTCATACATTGTACTTCCACAACATCACCACACTACCTTAAACAAATCAGTAAAACAAATAATCATGTGACCGGTGACGCGTAGGAGACCGGGGGTGAGAGGATCGGGAATAATAATAATAATAATAATAATAATAATAATAATAATAATAATAATAATAATAATAATAATAATAATAATAATAATAATAATAATAATAATAATAATAATAATAATAATAATAATAATAATAATAATAATAATAATAATAATAATAATAATAATAATAATAATAATAATAATAATAATAATAATAATAATAATAATAATAATAATAATAATAATAATAATAATAATAATAATAATAATAATAATAATAATAATAATAATAATAATAATAATAATAATAATAATAATAATAATAATAATTTTTTTTTCTTCAGCGTGGGGGAAAATGTCTACGCACCATCAGCAGCAGACCCTTTGCCGCCGGTGTGTGGGACTCGCACCCACTAACAACCCCCTTTGTTGTTCTGAGCAATTGCTCACCCTGGTACCATTAGGACGACATTGCTTCAGGGTGAGTGCTCCATTCTGTGCCTTATGGCTTCATTACGTTAGGGTCTCTTCGTGCTTCTTGATGAGGATACTCTTAACGAAAGCATCCACAGCTCGCCAGTTGTGTTCGTTTATCAACATTTTTGTAACAATGGTTTCTGGTTCAAGAGCTCCTACCAGTTCAATCAACTCATGGCGCTCCGGCTGCCAGCGCTCGCACTCAAAGAATGTATAATAATAATAATAATAATAATAATAATAATAATAATAATAATAATAATAATAATAATAATAATAATAATAATAATAATAATAATAATAATAATAATAATAATAATAATAATAATAATAATAATAATAATAATAATAATAATAATAATAATAATAATAATAATAATAATAATAATAATAATTAAAATAAAATTAAAATTAAAATTGGGTTTGTGCTGCAGAACATTCCCCCCCTTTACCAAAGGGAGTACCCTAGACTTCGGCGAAGTTCGGTACTACCCATTTTGGCCTGGTGCTTCACATCTATTTTTAAAATTCATAGTACCACTTTTGAAATTGTATGTTTAAAAAAATTGTATTAATTTATTTATATATGTATACCTATGTGATGTATCAGAGAATGACAATAAATAATAATAATAATAATAATAATAATAATAATAATAATAATAATAATAATAATAATAATAATAATAATAATAATAATAATAATAATAATAATAATAATAATAATAATAATAATAATAATAATAATAATAATAATAATAATAATAATAATAACACATTCTTCGATCACACGAAGCTGGCCACCCACGACCATAGGGCCAGCAAATCCACTTCCTCCCATCGCCTTCGGTCGACGACGAAGAGGACACACCAGCGGGGACGAGCAATCGCGAGCTGCTCGCTCCCGCTACAACTCACCGAACAAGGAGATGAATTTTTTTGTTCTACATTAAGATTTACCCACTCATTTAATAAAGAAACCCACCTACCATCCTGCTCCTTGGGTCCCGAGGTTCCCTGGCTCTCTGGGCCCATCGCCCAGTTTACTGGGTGGCGGGTGTGGGGGACTGGAGGCTTCGGGGGGTTGACGGAAGGGTTGTCAAAAAAAATAAAAAAAAAAAAATAATAATAATAATAATAATAATAATAATAATAATAATAATAATAATAATAATAATAATAATAATAATAATAATAATAATAATAATAATAATAATAATAATAATAATAATAATAATAATAATAATAATAATAATAATAATAATAATAATAATAATAATAATAATAATAATAATAATAATAATAATAATAATAATAATAATAATAATAATAATAATAATAATAATAATAATAATAATTTTTTTTTTTTTTTTTTTTTTTTTTTTTTTTTTTTTTTGTTGCCCCAACGCCTCCTTCTCTCCCCCCAGACGACCAAACGCGACCCCGCGAGACGCCACCACGCGCCGCCATCGCGTGAGCGCCCCCGATCACCCGGGGTACCATAATATCTTTATTTCTTTCATTTCAATACACCTCAACATTACCTAATACAGCTTCAACTTCATCTTAAACAAATATAATAATTCCTACGATACTACAGTTATTGTTGTGCGCATAAATAAACTTAACTTCTTAACCGTCATGACCCACTTACATATTACACAAACTTATAACTATATCTTACTAAATCTAAACAATATTCTCCGACAAATTCCTCAAGATCAACTAATAATACTGATAAACTACTCATATACACTAAGCCTAATGGCTTGTCAGTGTGGCAACATGTTACAAACTATTTACATCGACCTAAGTATAACATAACGTATAACATATATAACATAACTCAATCTTTATTTTAATAAATCAAAACAACTATTCCATGAATCGAACGCGCAGCCAATTGCAAAACGCACAAACATATGTCACCTTTCGAATCAATTTTCCCTAATCTCTATTTAAGAACCATTCCTTTAGTCGGAGCTTCAATTTACCCAGAGATGTTATTTCCTTTATATCCCCAGGTAGAGAGTTACATAGCGTCGCCATAACTATTTTTCTTGTTCGTTCTCCATATTTATTTATGCTTCTCTCGACTCTCAGTAATTCTTTCTGTCTGGTATCGTATCTGGTGTCTGTGTTATTTTTGTCTTTCAGTCGGTGTCTGTTTCTCATTATTGTGCGGTATTGATATAGGTCCGATACACGCAGTATCTGCATTTCTCTGTAGTCGTCCCTATCAGACCTTCCTGTTACTGTTATATTTGCTATTGCCGAGTTCTGTGTTTTTTCTAACCGTGTTATTAAGTACTCCGATGCGCAGCCCCAAATTGTTATGCCATAATTTATTATGGATTCGATTAGTGCATGGTATATCATTTTTGCTACCCTTTGTCCACCACTTGTCTCAGCTTATACAGTTTTCCTGTTAGGTGTTGTATCTTTCCTCTTACTCCCATTATGTGTGTTTCCCACGTAAAGTGCTCATCCACTACCACTCCCAGATATTTTTGGGATTTCACCATTTCCAACTCCTCCCTGCATTCATCGTTTTCTTCGTCTTCCATGTTTCTATGTAAACACTCATGTTTGTGGACTACTATCTTGTCACACCTCTGGTCTTCGGAGTGTGGTGATCTTATATGCATGCACTTGGTCTTTTTTTGGTTTATCTTTAAGTCCTTGTCATGGCACCATCCCTGGAATATCTTAAACTCGCTGTTCATGATTTTTGTTGCCTCCTTCATGTTTCTATGTTTTGCGACTATGACGGTATCGTCCGCATAAAGGAAGTATCGGCATCGTTTGAAGCATCGTCCAATATCGTTTACATAGATGAGATACATCAGCGGACCCAGTATACTCCCCTGTACTACTCCCAGTTCCAATATCCACTCCTGTCCTCTCTGTCCTCCTATCTGCACCAAGAATTTTCTGTTCGTCAGGTAGTTATTCAACCATTCTCTCAGCATTCCTCTGATGCCTGCCGCCTCCAGCGCTTCCATGAGTTTGTTTCTTTCTATGCGGTCGAATGCTTTCGTGAAATCCACAAATGTGCAGATCACGTGTAACCTGTTGTTGAGACTCTCATTTACGAGGTCGCTGAAGTTCTCCAGAAGGTCAGTCGTTCCTTTTCCTTTTCTAAATCCGTACTGATTTTCATCTAAAATATTTTTCTCTTCCAGGTATTCAGTCAATTTCGTGTGAATATATCTTTCCATTACCTTATCTATTATTGGGAGTATAGAGATTGGCCTGTAGTTCTTGAAATCTTTTTTACTTCCGGTCTTATATATAGGTTTTACTATTGACGTTTTTAGATGAATCGGTACACAGCTTGTTTCCATCGAGACATTAATGAGCTTCTTTATATGACTTAGTAGTATGTTTTTCGCAGCTTTCAGGTGTTTAGCTTTTATGCCATCGATGCCCGGTGCCTTTGCTTCATTTAGTCCGTCTAGTATTTTCTCCACGTCTTCTTCCTCAGCATCTGGTATGTATATTGTGGTACTGCTATCTCTCGCCGCTTTGTAGCAGTTACGTGCTTCCTTCATTATTGACCTTTGACAGTCACTCTTCAGCGAACCAACCTCCTCTATAAAAGTACGTGCAAACCCGTCTGCTACCTGTTCCTCTTCCATTTCGAATCTCATTTCCCAGTCCACATCATGATCAATCTTTTTTCCTCCTACCATTTCATTAACTATCTTCCATGTCTCCTTCATATTTTGTTCGTTTCTTTTTAGTAGCCTTGCATAGTAAGTTACTTTTTCCCTTCTAATCTCTGCTGTTATTCTGTTTCTTAATCCTTTATATTCCTCCCTCAATCTACGACTCTCCTCCCTTGTGTTTTCATTACGTCTACACCTGGCGAACAAATGATCTCTTTCTCTAAATTTTCGTACCAGTTCGCTGGTTATCCACGGCTTCATAGGTTCGGACTTTCTTTTTCTCGCTCTTACTCTTGTTGCCTGCCTTTCTGCCTCATGAAATGATCTTTTTATTGCTTCATATATTCCGGGTGCGGTTTCCTGCTCTTCAATCTTGGCTTCGCTCAATGCAGTTTCCAGCTCTTTTAAAAATTGTTGCAAATTTGTTGTTGTTGCCATACTATTGTGCTTTTTATTGCCTTTGTTGTCATATTCATCCCTGTATTTTCCACATATCATGTAGTGATCGGACAAGGTTACTTTATATATTGCAGATTCCAGGTTTCTTTTTCCCCTGTAAAATATATGGTCCAAACAGGAAGATGTTATCTTTCCTAGTCTGAACGCCTCTCTTGTGGCCATACTTATTCGTTTCGTGAATCCATGTTCGTTCATTGCGTTTTCGTATTCGTTTTTTATATTCGTTGCCGCCAGTAGATCAATGTTAACGTCACCACAAACTATAAACTCCGCTCCATGCATGTTATGTATTGCCTTCTTTAGCTCCTCTATAAATAATCTTGGATTTTCATTTGGCGGTCTGTATAAAAACATTAAATGCAATTTGATTTCTCTTTGTAAGTCTACCCTAATAATTATTCCCTCTGCATTACTAAAACTACATTCCATCCGCTCAAATCTTATCCCGTTTCTAATGTACATCAATATTCCTCCGCCCGAACTATGTTCTCTACATGTGACTACATTCGTGAAACCATTCAACTCGTATAAACGCCTTAATGCATAGTATTCACAATTTTTTAACTTAATCTCTGCTATTACAATTATATCTAAACTATCTAAACCGTCCTTAATAGTAACGCATAGTTCATCAAACTTTGACTTTATCGAACTAATGTTTAGGTATATAAATGACAGACATTTTTTTCCATCCGCCTTATTTACCCACTCCCTCAAGTTGCCTATTATTTTTGTCTCACACACCGTCGCTATCTCCTCCTCAATATATTCCGTATCCATGTTTGTTATTCCTCCTGCTCTGTGCTAAGCACTCTAACTAGCCTTATAGTCACCGGTTAATTTAACTTTTCCAGGTCCGACAGTTGAGCTATACGTATTATCTTTTGGTCAGTGTCCCTTCTAGCTAGGATATTCGCGTTTTGAACCCAGACAAATTTATGTCCCATTACTTTTGCCTTTTCTTTCGCCTGCCATAACAGTGTCTTTTGTTCTCTTGTCAAATACTCCACAAATCTTATATTCTTCTCCCTCTCCTGCCTCACTGCCGTTGTTCCGTTCCCCGTATATCCTTTCTTCCTTCTGTCCTCCCTAACCTTCCTCAATATCCTATCCTTCAGTTTTCTTGATGTTAGTTCCACGTAGATTGGTGCAATTCCCACTCTGTCTCTGTTGCCTCCCTTCACTCTATAAGCCACATCTATATCTTCCAAATCGACCCCAATATCTAACTTCTTTATTTCCTCCAACACCCTCTCCTCTGTATTTTCTGCTTCTTCCTCCTGCTGCAGGCCGTGTATCTCCAGACAAGTTGCGTGTACTTTTTTGTCTAGATACTCGATCTTATTCTCTAGCTCCTCTATTATTGCATCCTTGCTTTCATTGATCCTTTCCAGCTTTTCTATAGAATTCTCAATTGCCAATATTTTCGTGCAATTCTCAAGTATAATTTGTTCTATTTTATTTTCTAGGCTTTTGATTACTTTATCGCTCTCACTTTGCTTGACTTGTATTTCACTCAATTGGGCTGATATTTTGATGAGTTCGCGTTCCAGATCAAACTCCTTATCTGTCTCCCTCGTCTCTTGTGTTCTCGTTCTCGGTTTGCATCCTTCACACCTCCACTCTGTCTTCCTTCTTCTGGACATGGCATTCCATGTTGATACTGCTATTGTGCAATCATGATGGAACGATTCTGAACATCCATGACATCGTACGAATGTACCATCATCTGGCAAATCTCCCCCGCACTTTTTACAACCATTCACCATCTTCTATATTGGTGATCCTTTGTATTGTAACGTATTGTTTTTTTATTTTCTGCCGCACCGATTAATTAACAATTAGAGAAAATTCCTTTTTAAGGTCTTAGAAATGGGGATGCAAATTGCACAAATACGGAAAAAATCTTAACCTATCCGACTAATACTATTCTTGTCCAAACTTAAGCCTACAACAATTCAAAGAAGCGTACTTTATGGCGCTGTTGTTGATGATCATTTATATCCGCACTGTTTTTATTATTCTGCAGCACTGTCTCATTATAAAACAAAGATTTTGCTTGTCACACGAAGTGGGTAATAGTCTTCCAAGTACAGAAAAATTTCGAGTTGATAATTTTTCTAAGTATGAAAAATTTTCTAAGTACGAAAAATTTTTAAAGTCTTACTCTATTGAAATTCTTCTAAGTCCAAACTCAAAATTGAAAAAAAATCGAAAAAAGGAAATACCTTGGTGGCGTCGCATGCGGTGATCAACCAGACTGTTCTGCACTGTTTTCAGATTTTCTGCGGCTCTGATTAATTAGATGTGAGCAGATGAAACGTCATTCCACATGGCACTCATTTGGTCGAACAAAGAAAACATTTTTATTAATTGGCCGATTTTAACGAAACTCACACTAGGCACTGTGATGTACATTAGCTATAGTATGGCAATGTGACCACAACTTTAATTGCACTTTTTCCATCAAAACTTGACTTTGTTATCGGAGCGAATAATAATAATAATAATAATAATAATAATAATAATAATAATAATAATAATAATAATAATAATAATAATAATAATAATAATAATAATAATAATAATAATAATAATAATAATAATAATAATAATAATAATAATAATAATAATAATAATAATAATAATAATAATAATAATAATAATAATAATAATAATAATAATAATAATAATAATAATAATAATAATAATAATAATAATAATAATAATAATAATAATAATAATAATAAGATACTGAAGCATCAATTCAATGGCTGAAAGACGGACAACTCTTCCCGGAAACTGAAGGTCTAATGGTAGCCACTCAAGACCAAGTTATAGCAACCAAATATTACCGGAAGAGAATAATTGGTGAAGACATTGACGACAAGTGCAGACTATGCAAAAGACAGATCGAAACTATAGATCATATAACTGGAGCCTGTGAACTCCTGGCCCCAACAGACTATACCAAACGACATGATATGGTTGCGAGAATAATACACCAAGAAATTGTCTCAAATTATCAAAAGCAGCATACAGAAAAGACTCTATACTACAAATATCAGCCGGATAATGTCGTTGAAAATGAGAAATATAAATTGTACTGGGCACGACCAATTAGCACCGACAAACCTGTTAAGCACAACATACCAGACATTGTATTACAGGATAAAGATACTAACACCACATTTATAATCGACATTGCCATACCTAACACTGCCAACCTAAAAAAGAAATACGACGAGAAAATTACAAAATATCTACCCTTATCAATGGAAATTCAACAGATGTGGAAGCAGGATAAGGTGATAATAGTTCCAATTATAATTGCCAACACCGGAGAAATTCCTAAAACGCTGAAGACAAGTCTCGACAAACTATCACTCCCATACAGCATCCACAAATATATGCAGAAATGCACTATTCTTGAAACATGTTCTATAATCAGAAAGGTAATCTCAAATATCTGAAACACTGTACTGATGTTAATATATATATCTATTGTATTTATTATGTTTTTTAGGTATTTACTATGTTTGCTATTACTATATATTTACTATGTTAAAGCAGGTTTATTTGTAAATAAAAAAAATATAGTAGCTATGCCGTCCGAGCCTAATCCGTTGGTATTTAAAACCCCGGATAGGTGAATTTCCCTCTCACGAGGAGAAATGTCGAATTCGGAAATAATAATAATAATAATAATAATAATAATAATAATAATAATAATAATAATAATAATAATAATAATAATAATAATAATAATAATAATAATAATAATAATAATAATAATAATAATAATAATAATAATAATAATAATAATAATAATAATAATAATAATAATAATAATAATAATAATAATAATAATAATAATAATAATAATAATAATAATAATAATAATAATAATAATAATAATAATAATAATAATAATAATAATAATAATAATAATAATAATAATAATAATAATAATAATAATAATAATAATAATAATAATAATAATAATAATAATAATAATAATAATAATAATAATAATAATAATAATAATAATAATATTGTGCCAGTTGTCATGGGCGCCACGGGAGAGATACCGAAGAGACTGCATGAAAGTCTGGGTAGATTGGAAGTTGCACCATCTCTATATATAGCGATGCAGAAGGCCGCGATACTTCATACTTGCGCCATCGTCAGAAGAGCCATCGGCGACTAGCTGCTGCATGCTTCTATATTTGTACGCTACTTTGTAAATTTGTATTTTATAAATAAAGAGTTACCACAGAGCTCAAACTGTTGGCCCTTTAGGCCCCAGTTGAGTGAATGATCCCCTGGCACTTGCCGCCAGAGGAGTGTACCGCAAGGACTAAGTCTATCATAATAATAATAATAATAATAATAATAATAATAATAATAATAATAATAATAATAATAATAATAATAATAATAATAATAATAATAATAATAATAATAATAATAATAATAATAATAATAATAATAATAATAATAATAATAATAATAATAATAATAATAATAATAATAATAATAATAATAATAATAATAATAATAATAATAATAATAATAATAATAATAATAATAATAATAATAATAATAATAATAATAATAATAATAATAATAATAATAATAATAATAAGACCCGGGTAATTCTAAAAGAGGGAAGACAGGAGAAGGCTTCAGAACTAATAACGTACAAAAGGGGAGTTTATCAAGGAGACTCACTCAGTCCACTATTATTCTGTGTGTCGATGATGCCGCTGTCAATACAGTTAAGGGGATGTAAAGGATACCTCGCAGGCCCACCAAATGCGAGAAAGAATAAGATCACCCACCTCTTCTACATAGACGATCTCAAATTGTATACCCAGTCGGAGGCAGATATGTCAAAGACGTTAGAACTGGTAAGGAGATACTCTGCGGACATCGGGATGAAATTTGGAATTGAGAAATGCGCTTTCTTCAATATACGGAGAGGAAAAGGAATGGTGGAGGGGGAGGACATCATACTGGCAGACGAACTTGCAATTAGACACCTACAAGATGGAGAAGCGTATACTTACCTAGGAGTACCACAGAATAGGATGCACTGCGAAAAAGACCTGAAACAAGAAATAGAAAATAAGTACATGAAAAGTTTAAAAACAATCTGGGGCTCGGAGCTGAGCGGGAAAAATAAGTGCGCTGCCACGAACAGCCTAGCGGTTCCCCTTGTGACGCATACGTTCGGAGCGATCGCCTGGAAGAGATCAGAATTAGCAAAATTGGATATAGACACCAGAAAGGTGATGAGAAAATATAGAAGTCTTCATCCAAATGCATCGGTCGACCGGATTTATGTGCCGAGAAGCAGGGGAGGCAGAGGAATGATTTCTCTGGAGGATGCGTATCGCAGGCTGGTGATCGCGACAGCTTGCAGGATCTATGCTTCCCGGGACCCGCTGTTGAAGCTAGTGGCAGCTCACGAGAGTAGAGGGAACGGAGCGTTCATCTTCAAGGCAGCACAGACAGCGGCAGAGGAACTGGGACTGTCATTACGGCTGGGAACGCGCGCCACTGGGGAGATGCTACAATGGTCACCTGAAAAGCAAAAGACTGTATTAAAACAGAAAACATTGGAAAAACGGCAAAAAACCCACACGGAAAAAGCTATGCATGGCGTTTACTATAAAACAATGAAAGATCAAAACATGGCAATATCATTGACATTCGCTTTCCTGAGGTCAAGTGGACTCCGCTCGGAGACTGAAGGCTATATAACGGCTGTCCAGGATGGAGTTTTCCATTCCCAGGCATATAGAGCCAGAGTGATGCGAATGCATGTAGACGATCTGAGGTGTAGAGCCTGCAAGAAGGATGTTGAGACAACGATGCACATACTAACAGCATGCAGCAAGTACCTCCCGTCAAAATACGTACAGCGGCACGACGCGGCTCTCAGGGTACTCTACTATGAAGCAAGATTCTACTACCAGATAGATACTAGCAGAAGGGCACCGTACGCGGAGGTTGAAACCCCACCGGTTATATCCAACAGTAGATGCAAAATCTTATGGAACTTCCCATTCAGCACAACGAGTCAGCTCCAGTCCAATCGCCCGGATATGGCGATCATGGACCATGAACAGAGGGTGCTGTACGTGGTGGAGATGTCGTGTCCTGGAGATGGTAAGCTAACAGAAAAGGAAGAGGAAAAGGAGGCTAAGTACAGACCACTATTATTTGAATTGAGCCGTACATACCCGCAATATAAGACATGTTTTATACCACTTATCATTGGCGTGATGGGGGGCATTAAGACCAGTTTCGGACAATACCTCAGTAAACTGAAATGTGCAGAGAAGAACTGGACAAGAATAGCAGCAGACATGCAGAAGGCCGTAATCCTGGGCTCACTGAGAATCCTGAGATCTCATGAAGCCGGCCACCCACGACCTTAGGGCCGGACGATTCCACCTCCAATCACCATTAGGCGACGAGCTGGGATCCAAATGGGTGGGTATTCGCGAGCTGCCTGTCGTCGCACATCGCCTTTTCGATTAATAGCTTGTAACATCAAAAATCTGTATTATACATAATTAATAAACTAAACCAAAAACAAATAATGCAGGGTGCTGTGGTCTGCTGGCGGCCTAGGCTGGATACGGATCTCCCGTCTCCAGTGTGGGGCGTAGGCGGCTGCGGTGGGCTGACGGAAGGGTGGTCAAAAAAAAAAAAATAATAATAATAATAATAATAATAATAATAATAATAATAATAATAATAATAATAATAATAATAATAATAATAATAATAATAATAATAATAATAATAATAATAATAATAATAATAATAATAATAATAATAATAATAATAATAATAATAATAATAATAATAATAATAATAATAATAAGTCACTCACTTACCATATCACACGAGGACTGCGCTTCACCAGGAATATAGCAAACATCGCTAAAGACTTGAAAACCAGACACCACACCCTAAACAAGAATGTCCTAATATTGCTAAAAGAACAAGCGCTGGACAAGCTGAGATCACTCAAAGCGATCCGGCGCAAAATAACGACACAGATAACCCGACATAAACAAAATCGAACGTTCTCCGTTACTCCCGCTAGATTTCTACGAAACACAGAAGCCCAGAGTAAACACCCGCCAATTAATGAGACCGAACGTTTCTGGAAAGAACTTTATGGAGAATCATCGACCTTTGAACCCAGTAACGTGGGTATTCGGCTATTTGAAACGACCGCGCGTCGACTGGTGGGAGATGGATGTGAGACGAGAGATATTAAGGAACAAGAAGTGTCCGAGGTCCTAAAGGACATGCGAAGCCACGCAGCTCCTGGCCCAGACGCCATAAACGCCTTCTGGTGGAAAAAGATGACCTGCACGCATAAACACCTTGCACGAATATTTACATCATATTTGAGAAACCCACACGAGATCCCGACCTGGATTGCGGAAGGACGAACTATCCTTCTGTACAAAAAAGGAGATCCCGAGCAACCAGAAAACTATAGACCAATAACATGCCTTAATATAGTGTACAAGATTCTCACAACGATCCTTCACAAGCGAATCCTTCAACAAATACAGCCTATCTGGGAACATATCTATGAGCAGCGTGGAACCAAAAGAGGTGTGGCCGGGGTTCGGGAAAACCTCCTCATCGATCGGTCAGTATACCAGGACGCGAAATACTACAAAAGAAATCTGTCAATTGCATGGGTGGACTACAGGAAAGCCTTTGATTGAACGTCCCATATGCTGATTTTACACCTGCTGAAAATAATGAAGGTTCCAGATGAGATAATAACGACAATAGGGCAGTTGATGTCTCTGTGGAGCACGAAAATACACATCAAGATCGGGAAAATAGAACACAGGTCGGCTCCGATACCGTACAGACGCGGCGTATTTCAGGGAGACTCCCTAAGTCCTTTGCTGTTCTGCATCTCGCTGCTTCCTCTATCCTTACTACTAAGACAGAGTCCGGGGTATAATGCCGGGCCACCTAACAACCGCAAGCATAAAATCACGCATCTGTTCTATGTCGACGACTTAAAAGTGTACGCACAATCAGAGAAGGACGTCAAAGCCGCTATGGAAATGATTCACCAATATTCTTCGGACATTAAAATGGAATTTGGCATAGAGAAGTGCGCGTACCACAATATTATCAGAGGAAGAAGCAGGGAGGAAGGCGAGGAGATGGACCTAACCGACGGGATCGCTATCCAACACCTCAGCGGACAAAAACACTATACTTACCTTGGAGTCCCACAGAGAGGCATGCACGCAGAAAACGATCTGAAACAAACAATTGAACAAAGTTATGTCAAGACACTTACCAAGATATGGAGATCTGAATTATCCGGCTATCATAAATGCGCAGCAACCAACGGCCTGGCAGTTCCTTTGGTGACGCATACCTTCGGGGCCATCAGATGGAAAAAGTCGGAAGTGCAAAGGTTAGACAGACTGACCAGGAAAGCTATGCACAAAAACCGCAGCTTACACCCGAACGCGTCGGTGCCGAGACTCTATATGAGGAGAAGTGAGGGCGGCAGAGGACTTGTGTCCTTGGAGGATTTGCACCGGAGATCCATAATATTAACGGCATGCAAGGTACAGCAATCCTCGGATCCACTACTAAAACTCGTTGCCACTCACGAACAAAAGGGGAACGGCGCATTCCTCTATAAACAAGCGGAAGATCTCGCAAACGAACTAGGCATACAGCTCAAACTCGGCTACCGAGCGAGCGGCGAAATCTTGCACAGTGCGTCTGAGGAAAGAAAGAATACCCTGAAGCGAAAAACTCTTGAACTTAGGCAGCAAATTCACATGGAGAAACCAATGCATGGACTATACTACAGAAATATAGAGCACCAACAACTACCAAGAAGCTTAACATTTGCATTCTTAAGATCCACTACCATCCGATCAGAGACCGAAGGTTACATCACTGCGGTTCAGGATGGAGTATTCCACACCCAGACTTACAGAGCAAGAATCATGCAAATAGCCGAAACTAACATCACGTGCAGGGCGTGCAAAACATCGGACGAGACGACAATGCACCTACTAGCGGCTTGTAAAATCTACGCCAAGACACTGTACATCCACAGGCATAATTCCGCCCTGAAAGTACTGTACTACGCCCTCCGAAACAAATTTGGCATTGATGCAGAACCGAGGCCACCCTACACCAACGAGGCCATTCCGACATCGGTATCCAACGACCACTGCAAGATCTATTGGGATTTTGCATTCTCAACGACAGCCGAGGTCCAGTCCAACCGACCCGACATGGTCCTGCTTGACCATCGAAACAGGAAGATGTGGGTAATCGAAATGTCATGTCCAGCCGAAAACAGGATTTTGGAAAAGTATGAGGAAAAAGAGGGCAAATACCGCCCTCTTTTGTATCAACTAACCAGAACCTACTCTCACTACTCGATTTTCTTTCTGCCGATGATAATCGGCGTGATGGGCGGGGTGCATCCATCGCTGCTGCAGAACCTCCAGAAACTAAATATCCCGGAGAAGCAGGCCCACAACGTAGCTGTGGGAATGCAAAAGGCTGTGATCCTGGGATCGCTGCACATCCTACGAACTCACGAAGCTGGCCATCAAAGAACTTAGGGTCAGAATCCTCCTTCTCCCATCGTACATTGGAACGACGAGGAAGAGGACCAACCGGCGGGGACAGGTAATCGCGAGCTGCCTGACTCCGCCAAACAACACGCCGTAAACAAGGGATACAAATGACATTTAGTTATACTACACATCTAAATAAAGTATTACCTACCCAACATCCTATCCCTTGGGTCCGGGGTTCCCTGGCTGCCTGGGCCCGATATCCAAGTCCGGATGGCGGGTGCGGGGGGTTGGAGGCTCTGGGGGGTTGACGGCAGGGTTGTCAAAAAAAAAAAAAAAAAAAGAAAAAAAAAATAATAATAATAATAATAATAATAATAATAATAATAATAATAATAATAATAATAATAATAATAATAATAATAATAATAATAATAATAATAATAATAATAATAATAATAATAATAATAATAATAATAATAATAATAATAATAATAATAATAATAATAATAATAATAATAATAATAATAATAATAATTTTTTTTTGTTATTGAGGAGAAATGCACCATGCACCGTCAGGGGCTGGTGTTTCGCTCACCGGTGTGCCGGACTCTTACCGGCTAAAACTCCCCATGAGCAGGCATTCATCCACCCCGGGACCGTTTGCACATAACTTCAGGGTGGTGCCCATCTGGCCCTACAGGCTGCTCTCCCTCGTTGCTACACCATTATACCATCTCAGCCTTCTTCTTCTTCAAGATGTCCTCAACATACCTTGCGACTAGGTTCCAGTTTTGCTCGCTCAGGAGAGTTCGTCTCTTCTCGCCTGCCACCTGTCGCACTCGAAAAATGTGTGAGCCGCGTCGTCCACGGGTGCATCGCCATTCTGACAGGAGGGGTCTTCTTTCTTGCCTATTTTGTGGAGGTATGCGGCAAAATATCCATGTCCGGTGAGGAACTGGGTAAGGTAATAGTTGACGTCTCCCCACTTCCGCTTCAGCCACTCATCCAGTCTGCCTATCAGTCTGGCTGTCCACCGTCCTCTAGCCTCTGTGCTCCAGCGCTCTTCCCAGGATGTCATGGTGCGTGCCTTAGCCTCTGCCGCAGCCATTACCGCCCCCACCTCTGCTTTTCTGCGGTATGCGTAGCTCCTTTCTGCCGCTAGGAGGTCAATCGGAGGGACGCCGGCGATAACAAGGGCGGCGGGCCCGGATACGGTGCGATACGAGCTGATCACCCTCAGCACTCCTCTTCTCTGTACGGCTTCCAGAATATGCCTGTAGGTCTTCTTATTGAGGCTGTCAGCCCAGATCTCGCTTCCGTACAGCAGGATTGATTGTGTAACGGACATCAAGAGCCTCCGACTCGACGCGGTCGGCCCATCAACGTTTGCCATGAGCCTGCTCAGCATACCGGTGACCTTTGCTGCTTTCTCCGCTGTTACTTTTATGTGGTCGAGAAAAGTCAAATTTGTATCCATCCAGATACCCAAATACTTTATCACCCTTTTGGAATGGATCGTTTCAGGGCCAACTCTGAGCGGAACGATCCTGGGCATCCGTCGTCTCGTGAGAAGAACAATCTCCGTTTTCTCGGTCGCCAAGTCCAGACCGTTTGTTTCCATCCAGGAGGATACCCGCCGCATTACCTGGTTGATTCTTCTCTGTGCGTCCTCGATGTCTTGCGCTAGGATCACCGCCGCTACGTCATCGACGTAGCACCCGAGGTAGCAGCCATCTGGCATCTCGACACGGAGCAGCGGGTCGTAAGAGGCGTTCCAGAAGTCGCCGCCAAGGATTGAACCCTGGGTTGATCCAGCTGTAACTTTCCTCCTGCGAGGGCCCTCCGTTGTCTCGTACTCCAGTTCCCTGTCGCTAAGGTAGCTTCTTATTATCCTCGCCAGGTAGTGCGGTATCGCGAAGTCTTCTTCAAGGGCTTTGAGTATATTGCACCACTTTACGGAGTTGAACGCGTTTCTCACGTCCAGAGTTACTAGCACTACAATCCCTCTCGAGTAGTGGTTTCTCTGTTGGGCCTCCTGGAATGTCCTGACCAACTCCTGTACCGCTCCAATTGTTGAGTGACCTCTCCGGAATCCATGTTGCCTTTCAGAAAGGCCGCCCGATCTCTCGATGGCCTCCGCTAGCCGCGGTTGTAGCAGCTTTTCCAGCAGCTTCCCTGCAGTGTTCAGCATACACAGGGGCCTGAATGCCGATGGAGTGTCCAGGTCTCCTTTTCCCTTGCTGATGAGCACGAGCCGCTGCAGTTTCCAACTCTTGTGGAAGATACCGGATTGGAGGCATGTATTGTACATCCGCAGTAGTAGTTCCGGGCAGATCTTAGCAGTCGCCTTGAGTATCTCCGACGGTATTCCATCAGGCCCGGGCGCCCTCCTGTTCTGGAGAGAGGTCGCCGCGCGCTGTAGCTCTTCCTCGTTAAACGTTGGGACGTCCTCTTCCGCTAAGTTGTCCGTCGAGTTCCGACGTGCTATGGGTCGGAAAGAGGGTGTTTACGATATTCTCCATTTGTGTCGCTGTAAGTATTGGGCTAGATGTTCGTGCTCCAAGTTTACGCATAACCACTTTATAGCCCAGCCCCCATGGATCCGAGTCGATATCGCACCTGAGCTCTTCCCACTTCTGTCGCTTACTTCTTCTGATGGCCTGTCTCAGATCTTTCCTAGCCTGTCTATGCTCAGCGAGCGTCGCTTCCGTGACCTCCGTATGAGTCGTTCGATTGCCCCTAGTGACTCTCCGTCGTAGGTGTAAGCATCGTTCTCTAATTTCGGCAATTTCTTGCGTCCACCAATATACTGGTCGTCTTCGTCCCTTTTGTGTGCTGCTGCGAGGCATCGATGCGTCACATGCTTGGCGTATGAGCTTCATTGTTGCATCTACTACTTCCCCTGGAGATCCTGTCTTGCTCAAAACAGCTTGCTTTCCGTCAAGTATGGTGCTAGTAAATAAGTCTTCTCTGAATTTATTAAAATTCCATCTGGGTATCCGCCTTCCATTTGTCACTGCTTGTTGTTCCTTGCGTAGGTCATATGTAATGTATTGGTGATCGCTGCCAGTATAATCCTCAATAACCCTCCAATCCCTCATCTCCGAGGCGATGTGATCCGAAGCCAAGGTAATGTCTGGGATCGTTTCTCTATAGCCAGGTCGTCGGAAAGTGGACGTGCTACCGGTGTTCATGACAGTTAGTCCTAAACGCGCGGCCATCTCCAAAATCCACCTACCTCTCGTGTCTGTGCTCGGTGATCCCCACTCTATGGCTTTGCCATTAAAGTCACCAGCAACCACAACCGCTCCGCCCAGGTCTCGTATGGCATCCTCTAGTCCGTCAAGCTTCTCTCGAAACTCAGTCATTGCCTCGTTTGGCGTGAAGTAGCAGCTTATGATGCTGATCTTTTCGCCTCGCACCCAGGCGAAGCCTCTTTCCGCTCCGCTTCTTCTCACCGGAAATGCTGTAGGGTTAGGAATCCAGATTGCCGCCGTGCCGAGGGTATCTGCAGTCCATCCAGTCTCATCTCTGTTTCGGTACTGCTCGCTGATAAGTACAACGTCGATATTTAATTCCGTCCTAAGTTGCGTCAATAAGTCGTCCGCCACTCTACTTCTGTGCATATTAGCTTGAAGTATCTTCATTTTACGGAGTTCTTTTTTGCTTTCTCGAGTGCCTCTCTGAAACATTGGCAAGCACTCGTCCCCGGTATGTGGGCTAGTATATCTCCGCTTAAATTGCGGTCAGCGCATAGAAAACATCTGGGCGCGGTTTGGCAATCCTTCTTGTTGTGGCCTTTTTTCCCACACATTCTGCACAGCTGTTGAGCCTTTCTATTGGGACCTTTACAGTCCATCTGGCGATGTCCATAATCGAAGCACGCAAAACAGCGTATCACGTTCACACGATATCTGACTCTGCCATAAACCAGATCACAAACCTTCAGGCGGGAAGTCTTTACTAGCGCATCGGCTCCGGATGTGTCCATTTCCACTATCGCCATTCTCTGTCCCCTGCTGTTGGTCTTCGTCACATATACCTTAACCTCTCCTGCTAGTTCTTGGACCTCTCGTTTTATGGCTTCTTCTACCTCCTCCCTTGTTGTGAGTTCATCTAGATCTTTGATCTCTATAGAGGTCCTCGGCTCAAGGCTGCTGACATTCGCGCTGTCTCCCAGGATGTTCTTCAGCGCATCTCTAAAAGCGCCTTTGTTTTTTGTTCCTTCGCCGAGAACCAAGAGAACGTCGCTAGTTCTTGTTTTGCGTATACTCCTTATTTCCGTTTCTGTGTCCTCTGGTTTTGCCTTACAACGAATAGCACCCAGCACCTCTGCATAGCTCTTTCCTTGGCCTGGTTTTATTATTATGGCTTTTGCTCGTGGTTTGTGTTGTCTCCTTTTTCGCTGCCTCGCTGGTCGTCTGTCTGTTCCTTTGGCTGTCGGCCCGTTCTCGTTATCCGTGGCGTTTACAGACGCCTTATCTGTAAATGTCTGCTTCGCCACGTCTCTTCTTCTGTCTTCTGCCTTCTTCCGGCGTTTTTTCTTCCTCGTCATGCTCTCGGTCCACTCCGAGTTTGATTCTGCGGTTGACTCGGCGTTTGTCTCCGTGCTTGTTTCCTCCTCTCTCTTCTTTTTGTGTTTCTTTTGTTCCGCTGGGCTTGTAGCCAATCGTTTGCTACACTTCGGAGGTTCAGTTAATGCTATTGGTGCCGCTTGGGTAACCGGCACTCTGCGGCATCGCTCGCCGGCTTTCCAGGACATGCGGAGGTTGGTCATGACTTCAAAGGACTCCTCTAGTAGCAGGATGCCATTCTTTACGTCCGCGCTGATATTGCGCTGCCGTGCAGTCGCCTTTTTCATCGTTTCGAGAACTTCTTTGCACTTAAGCAGTTCTTGCTCTTCCTTCCGGCGTGTCTCCTCAATGTGGTCTTCAATTGGTGAGTAGAGAGGAGTCACCCTGTCCTCTTCATTTGCTCGCGGTGGTGTCTTCAACACAACCTCTTCCGTCATCTCAATTTCGGAGAAGTATTCTTCCGTCTCTCTACCTGACGTCGATGGCGGTGACCTCGTCAATGGGTTCGAGGCCTCCAACTCTCTTTCATTTGCCAGGCGTGTGTTCAAATTATTCTCGTTAGTTTTGGTTTCCATAATGTTGGGTAGCCAGCGCTTCGTGCTTGAAGGGGCGGGCCGAAAAAACCAGGAACGGGTGTACCCTTGGAGCCGTGTCCTACCCCAGTTCCCTGGGGCCTGGCCTTCGTTTTCCCAGTCCCGGGAAACGCAGACGGACTGGGGCTCGCCCGGAGCAATGCAGAGTCCGACCTCTGCATTCATCTCGCACTACCTGATCAGGGCCCGAAGTGGCTGGTTCCTGACTCCACGCTACGACAACCTCTCGGCAGAGCTAGCTCACATCAGCCTTCCATCCAATACAGCTGAACATTCCGATTGGACGGGACAGCACTCCCAAGGTGGTCGGTACGCGGCCGATCTTTTTTTTTTATATAGGAAGGGGAAATGGTCGGGGTCAGAGGAACATGTATGGAATAGGGGAAGATGGGGAGTCTGACGCGGAGTTGAAGGAGCGCCAGACCCAGCTCGGGAACCCCGTGCACGCCAACGCACGTACTCACAAGATGTGAGATCCCTGAGGATAATAATAATAATAATAATAATAATAATAATAATAATAATGATAATAATAATAATAATAATAATAATAATAATAATAATAATAATAATAATAATAATAATAATAATAATAATAATAATAATAATAATAATAATAATAATAATAATAATAATAATAATAATAATAATAATAATAATAATAATAATAATAATAATAATAATAATAATAATCATAATAATAATAATAATAATAATAATAAGAAGGAGAGGAGGAATAACCATTATCCAGTAATGGATGATATAGTTCTCTCCAAGAACGACATCCAAGAATCGTGCAGAAAATTGGGATTATGGAAAGCCCCAGGACCGGATAAAATTCCAAATTTTTGGTTAAAGAAATTAACGTCTATACATGACAATTTGATTAAGTGTTACAATAAATTAATAAACAATCCAGCACAAATACCATCGTGGCTGGCAGAAGGTGTTACAATTTTATTACCAAAATCGGCAAACACAATGGAAGTATCGCAATATAGACCAATAACTTGTTTAAATACTTGCTATAAATTATTAACTAAAATTTTAGGTAACAAGATTTATGATCACCTACGACGGAATAACGTATTGCCTTCTGAACAGAAAGGAATTTTAGTAGATAGTTATGGTTGTAAAGAGTTATTACTAATCAACAAGAAGATTGTTGAAAAGATTTCGAAGACTCGGGGAAACCTTTCCATGGCGTGGATTGATTATAAAAAGGCATATGATAGCATTCCGCATGACTGGATTTTGAGATGTCTACAGCTATACAGAGTTAATCCAAAAATAATTCATCTGATTGAGTCTTGTATGTCTTTATGGTCTACTAAACTACACCTACGTGGAGAAGTGTCTGATCAAGTCTCAGAACCGATAAATATTAATTGTGGCATATTTCAAGGTGATAGTCTGTCACCTCTTCTGTTCTGTATTGGTTTATTTGCGTTGTCAAGTGAATTGGATCACGACAAATTTGGAATTCAGTTGTTACCTGGTGAAAAGTTGATTGGTCATGCATTATATATGGATGATCTGAAACTTTATGCTAGAAATGATGAACAACTGATGAAGAGTTTAAGTGTTGTGAAACAGTTTTCTGATGACATAGGTATGCAATTTGGATTGGAGAAGTGTGCCAAAATTAGTATCGTAAAAGGTAAAATTGAGCGAACCATGGATATACATCTTGATGAACACACCTGTATCTCGGAATTAGGAAATGATTCTAATTATAAATATCTGGGCATGGATGAAGTCTTTGGAGTTAATGAGAAAGCAATGAAGACGAAGGTTTCAGGCGAATACATTAGTAGAGTTCGAAAGATTTTAGAATCAGGGTTAAACGGAAAATTTAAGATACAAGCAATTAACACCTATGCTATACCTATTTTTCGTTACAGTGTTGGAATTTTGAACTGGACTAAGAAGGAAATTCGTGATTTGGATGTTAAAACCAGGAAACAGCTTACCTTAAATTATATGTTTCACCCAAGATCAGATGTATGTAGACTATATTTGCGTCGACAGGATGGAGGTCGTGGTTTACAACAATTAGCAAATATTTATGATTTGGAAATTTTAAATTTAGGAAACTTTTTAAAAGCTAATAAAGATGATAAAATAATTAAACAATTAAATAGAGACATTTGCGGTAAGTCCATAATCAATAATCATAAACTTATTTTAGAAAAATTTCAGGTAGAAGAGTTACCGGATTACAATAATAAAAATACGGTGAAGAATTTAAAAAAGGAAATTAAATGTAAACAAAATTTGAAGTTAAAGGAAGAATTTATTCGAAAACCTCTACATGGTCAGTTTTTGAGAACTTTCCAGGATGATGGTTTTTCAAAGTATGGTTCATTGCGTTGGTTATTACATGATAATATTAAGGCGGAGACGGAATCTTCGATTATGGCTGCCCAAGAACAAGCACTACGCACGAGATACTACGAACAAAAAATCCTGAAAATTGCTCATGACGGTAGATGTAGGTTATGTCATTCTGCTGCGGAGCACGTTCATCATTTATTGTCGGCGTGTCCGGTTCTAGCTGAATCGGCTTACATTGTTAGACATGACAGGGTGGGTGCATATATACATTATAATTTATGTTCTCAACTTGGTTTTGATATGAACGTGTCTCGGTGGTATGAACATACTCCGTCTACTGTTATGAGCAATGATCATGTGACAGTACTATGGAATATGCCAATTGCTACTGATAGAATGCTGGACGCAAATAAGCCAGACATAGTACTAAAGGACATCCAAAAGAAGAGCTGTACGTTTATAGAAATCTCGGTGCCGGCGGATTCGAATGTTTTGAAGAAGGAGACAGAGAAGAAACTAAAATATAAAGACCTCTCCATCGAGGTGAGCCGAATGTGGGGCATGAAGGTTACGGTCGTTCCGGTGATTCCGGTGTGAAGGAATTGCCATGTAAAATTTCGCCATGGGAAATTCAGGAGATTGCTATCTTGGGAAGTACTAACCTCTTAAGGAGGGTACTATCGACATAATATTATTTACTAATGCAATATTAATTAGTTTCAGATATCTTTGCTGTTGTCGCCGTGAGGACCGTTTACGTAGATAAAAGTCTGGATTTCTCTACTGCGTTCACCCTTCACGAAGACATGAATACATATTATTGTAGTTGTAGTAGTTTATATTGTGTAATTTATTTCCACAACGCTGTGGCGGTTTTCTGCAGTTTTCCGACTTCTCCACCATAGCAAGGAATCTTGGCGTTGGGTTCAAAATTCAAAATTGGGTTTGTGCTGCAGAACATTCCCCCCCTTTACCAAAGGGAGTACCCTAGACTTCGGCGAAGTTCGGTACTACCCATTTTGGCCTGGTGCTTCACATCTATTTTTAAAATTCATAGTACCACTTTTGAAATTGTATGTTTAAAAAATTGTATTAATTTATTTATATATGTATACCTATGTGATGTATCAGAGAATGACAATAAATAATAATAATAATAATAATAATAATAATAATAATAATAATAATAATAATAATAATAATAATAATAATAATAATAATAATAATAATAATAATAATAATAATAATAATAATAATAATAATAATAATAATAATAGTAATAATAATAATAATAATAATAATTTTTTTTTTTTTTTTTAGAGGAGGGGAAATCCATTTACGGACGCTGTGCCGGACTCATACCTCCAGGTATCCTACCAACAAAAACCCCTCCTCTTTTCGGACAAATTCTCTACCCCCGGAAAAGCCTGATAAGGTTATTACTTCAGGGGTAGTTGCCCCATAGTTTGCTAATCAGCTTCCTCGCGCCTTGTTAACCGTTGCTCTTGTAGCTTTTTCCTTAAAATACTTTCAACGTACTTTTCTATCGTCCTCCAATTCTGCTCACTCTCCACCATCTTCTCTACAACATTTTCAGGTGTTATCTCTCCAATCTCTCTTCTTGTGTTCTCTCTTTCTAGATTCCATCTGTTGCAGTAAAATACAGTGTGTTCAGCGTCGTCCTTGTCAGCATCCCCGTATTGACAATCAGCAAATTCCGTCTTTCTCATCTTTTGAAGATAGCTGTTGAAGCATCCATGACCAGACAGCATCTGTGTCAGGAAATAGTTAACCTCTCCGTGGCCACTGTTTATCCATAGGTTTATGTCCTTTATCAGACGAGCTGTCCACCGTCCCCTAGGTTCGTTCATCCACCTGTCTTGCCATTCCTGCACTGTCCTCTGCCTTTGCTGTTTGTTTTTTGTGTCGTAACTCCTCTTTCTTTCCGCCGCTAATAGGTCAACGGGGATTACCGATGCGATAACCATTACCGCTAATAATAATAATAATAATAATAATAATAATAATAATAATAATAATAATAATAATAATAATAATAATAATAATAATAATAATAATAATAATAATAATAATAATAATAATAATAATAATAATAATAATAATAATAATAATAATAATAATAATAATAATAATAATAATAATAATAATAATAATAATAATAATAATAATAATAATAATAATAATAATAATAATAATAATAATAATAATAATAATAATAATAATAATAATAATAATAATAATAATAATAATAATAATAATAATAATAATAATAATAATAATAATAAAGAGTTACCACAGAGCTCAAACTGTTGGCCCTTTAGGCCCCAGTTGAGTGAATGATCCCCTGGCACTTGCCGCCGGAGGAGTGTACCGCAAGGACTAAGTCTATCATAATAATAATAATAATAATAATAATAATAACGCTGAACTACACAGACTATTCGTAGAGAGATACCCAGAGATGCATAACAAGACCATGCAAAATATCCTGGATCAGCGAAGATCAATTTTCCGCAATAACCGGATACCAGCTGAGGAAATTGAAGGAATCAAAACTGAGGTTGAAGTAGAATTGGGACTGAGAGTCGCTAATGATGACCACCAAAATCTCCAGACGGAACAGGACAATGGCGAAGCGGAGCAGGAAACCCTACCCCTAATGGGAGAGTTTAGAGCGGCTCAGCTTATGTTCCGTGGAATGGATCCAACTGCGAGGCCGAGGCTCCCGAGGATGGTGTACAGACGAGATTCACTCCAGTTGGTGAGAAGGGTGAATAACCTGCTGGCCAGCGAGATTACCATGGACTCCACAATGCAGGAACTGCACGAACTCCTGTACATCGGAGGATACACTGTCCTGGTGGCGAATGGACAGAAGATACACCTGAACACGAATAGACCAGGCAAGGTACCCGGCAAGCCTGCATGGGAAAAACGAATAATGGACAAGATAGAACAACTCAGGAAAGAAATTGGCGTTCTGTCACAACGCATGAGACCGGACCCCAGCGCACGAGTTACGAGAATTTCGGACTCGATAGTAAACAAGTACCGGTCGGAGGAAAATCCTAGGGCGGTAGAGATAATGGACCTACTGAAACAAAAACTGTCTGCACAAGCAAAGAAGCTGCGGAGATACCGCGCCAGCAATGCTCGCAGACAGCAGAACCGTCAGTTTGCCGAAAACCAGGCGATATTTTATAGGAATCTCGGAAAGAACAGTGAAGAAAACAAAAAACCGACAGGCCAAATGCCATCTAAAGAAAGGGTATCGGAATTCTGGTCCGGAATATGGAGCAACCCAGTCCAGCACAAGCAGAACAGATGGTACCAGGAGGCAAGAAACGGACTCCGAGATATGGTGACAATGTTAGATTGGAAAGTCGATCAGGAGGATGTCGCCCGAGCAATCAAAAAGGCACAGAATTGGAAAGCACCGGGACCTGATAACCTACACAATTATTGGTTAAAGAATTTCACGTCGACGCACAAACAACTGGCGCGAGAGTTCACTCGACTTTTGCAACATCCTGAAGCGACACCCGGGTTCCTAACAGAGGGAATAACGTACCTACTTCCGAAGACAGACACCTATTCTGATGACCCAGCGAAATACAGGCCCATAACTTGCCTCCCAACGACATACAAGTTACTCACCTCTATACTAGCGGAAAAAGTGTACAGACACCTCGAGATGAACAAGCTACTGGACGAGGAGCAAAAGGGATGCCGAAAAGAATCACGGGGATGTAAAGACCAGCTAATTGTTGACACGATAGTGACGAACCATGCCATACGCCGAAAGGACCAACTTCATACGGCGTATATTGATTATCAAAAGGCGTACGACTCAGTACCGCATTCATGGTTGGTGGAGATCTTACGCTTATATGGAGTCAACAACCACATTATTGAGTTCTTGGTGCGGGCAATGGCAGCATGGAGAACGCGGCTTCTTCTGAGGGGACCTACAGGAATCATCGACGCCGGTAGAATAACCATCCGTAGAGGAATATTTCAGGGTGATGCGCTCAGTCCGTTATGGTTCTGCCTGGCTCTAAAACCCCTAACCACCTTCCTCAATTCACAAAAGAAGGGGTACACGATCCATCCATCTCAAACACAGATAAGCCACCTATGGTATGTAGATGACCTCAAGATGTACGCGAGACAGAAGAACCACCTGGAGGCGCTACTGAACTGTGTGAGGCAGTTCAGTGGGGACATATGTATGTCGTTTGGGCTTGACAAGTGTAGAACTAATTCCATGGTAAAAGGCAAGTGGACCCAGCACGAGGGATATCAGGTGGGGGCTGAGGGAAACCGCATAGAAGCGATGGCGGAAGATGAAAGCTACAAATACCTGGGGTATGAACAGTCGCGGGGTATTGACCACAAGAATGCCAAGAACACCCTCAGAACTACCTACCTTCAGAGAATCCGAAGCGTGTTGAAAACCTACCTATCGGCACGAAACACAGCGACTGCCATAAATGCCTACGCGATGTCGGTCCTCACTTGCAGCTTTGGCATAGTTGCATGGACTGATACTGGGCTGGATGACATTGACATAAAAACACGAAAAGAATTCCGCAAGTATAGAGCGCATCACCCGAGAAGCGCAGTGGAAAGATTTCATCTGCCAAGAAGGATGGGAGGCAGGGGTATACCTAGTGCCAGGATGCGCCACTGCACACAGATAGAAAACCTCTGGAGGTATTTTCTAGAAAAAGCCGAAACTAGCCAGCTCTACGCAGCGATAAGCAGGATGGACAAGGGTGCAACCCCGCTGAAGCTTGCTGACCCAGCGTACGACCCGCGTACAAAGGTGCCAACGGTAGAACAACTTTTAACCAGCTGGAGGGGAAAGCCGATGCACGGCCGATATAGGGCATCCATTGAGGCGGACAGCATTGACACTGCAGCAACTCTCCGATGGCTCTGCTCGGGCAACCTGTTCAGGGAGACGGAGGGATTTTTATGCGCCATCCAGGATCAGGTAATCCCCACGAGGTCCTATCGAAAACGTATGCTGCATCAGGCTGTCGAAAACGTCAGGTGCTGGTTATGCAACATGAAGGAGGAATCCCTGGACCATATCATGGGCGGATGCAGTGTTCTGGCACCCAGGGAGTACCTGGACCGACATAACTACGTGGCCAAAATTATTCACAAACACCTCATGGAGATGCACATCCCTAAAGAAAGCGACACAGCACCGTACTATCAGTACGAACCCAGACCGGTGACGGAAAATGACGAGGCCAGGATTTACTGGAACCGAAAAATAATAACCGACAAATCGATACCAAATAACATTCCCGACATTGTTCTGACCTTAAAGCGAGAAAAGAAGACATACATTATAGACATCGCCGTACCTCTTACTGCAAATACGGACAAGACCTACAGTGAGAAAATTTCGAAGTATCTTCCACTAGCAGATGAGGTAAAACAGATGTGGGGAATGGAGTCGGTTGTTATTGTCCCTGTTGTGCTCGGAGCAACGGGAGAAATCCCGAAGAAACTGCATGATAGCATAAAGACTCTAAACATGGAGGAATGGCAGTACGTCCCCATGCAGAAAGCTGTCATATTGAAAACTTGCAGCATTATCAGACGTGTCCTAGGAGATGGACCGCATGACCTACATCCGGCTGAGGACCTTGCGAGAGAAGACAACCAGGAGTAGGGAATTAGATGTCTGTTTAGGTTTAGCTGCGGTATTGTATTTTCTGTTTTATGTCTCTTATTTAATAAAGCTACCCACAGAGCCAGTCATGGTTGCATTTTTCGCCCCGTGACATGGTAAATGTTTCCCAGCCCATCAGGCTGAGGAAGTGCAAAAACTCCTGATAATAATAATAATAATAATAATAATAATAATAATAATAATAATAATAATAATAATAATAATAATAATAATAATAATAATAATAATAATAATAATAATAATAATAATAATAATAATAATAATAATAATAATAATAATAATAATAATAATAATAATAATAATAATAATAATAATAATAATAATAATAATAATAATAATAATAATAATAATAATAATAATAATAATAATAATAATAATAATAATAATAATAATAATAATAATAATAATAATAATAATAATAATAATAATAATAATAATAATAATAATAATTTTTTTTTTGTTGCCCCAACGCCTCCTTCTCTCCCCCCAGATGACCAAACGCGCCCCCGCGAGACGCCGCCACGCGCCGCCATCGCGTGAGCGCCCCCGATCACCCGGGGTACAATAATATCTTTATTTCTTTCATATCAATACACCTCAACATTACCTAATACAGCTTCAACTTCATCTTAAACAAATATAATAATTCCTACGATACTACAGTTATTGTTGTGCGCATAAATAAACTTAACTTCTTAACCGTCATGACCCACTTACATATTACACAAACTTATAACTATATCTTACTAAATCTAAACCCAATATTCTCCGACAAATTCCTCAAGATCAACTAATTAATACTGATAAACTACTCATATACACTAAGCCTAATGGCTTGTCAGTGTGGCAACATATTACAAACTATTTACATCGACCTAAGCTTACGTCACTGCTCATATATAACATAACATATAACATATATAACATAACTCAATCTTTATTTTAATAAATCAAAACAACTATTACATGAATCGAACGCGCAGCCAATTGCAAAACGCACAAACGTATGTTACCTTTCGAATCAATTTTTCCTAATCTCTATTTAAGAACCATTCCTTTAGTCGGAGCTTCAATTTACCCAGAGATGTTATTTCCTTTATATCCCCAGGTAGAGAGTTACATAGCGTCGCCATAACTATTTTTTTTTGTTCGTTCTCCATATTTATTTATGCTTCTCTCCACTCTCAGTAATTCTTTCTGTCTGGTATCGTATCTGATGTCTGTGTTATTTTTGTCTTTCAGTCGGTCTCTGTTTCTCATTATTGTTCGGTATTGATATAGGTCCGATACACGCAGTATCTGCATTTCTCTGTAGTCGTCCCTATCAGACCTTCCTGTTACTGTTATATTTGCTATTGCCGAGTTCTGTGTTTTTTCTAACCGTGTTATTAAGTACTCCGATGCGCAGCCCCAAATTGTTATGCCATAATTTATTATGGATTCGATTAGTGCATGGTATATCATTTTTGCTACCCTTCTGTCCACCACTTGTCTCAGCTTATACAGTTTTCCTGTTAGATGTTGTATCTTTCCTCTTACTCCCATTATGTGAGTTTCCCACGTAAAGTGCTCATCAACTACCACTCCCAGATATTTTTGGGATTTCACCATTTCCAACTCCTCCCTGCATTCATCGATTTCTTCGTCTTCCATGTTTCTATGTAAACACTCATGTTTGTGGACTACTATCTTCTCACACCTCTGGTCTTCGGAGTGTGGTGATCTTATATGCATGCACTTGGTCTTTTTTTGGTTTATCTTTAAGTCCTTGTCATGGCACCATCCCTGGAATATCTTAAACTCGCTGTTCATGATTTTTGTTGCCTCCTTCATGTTTCTGTGTTTTGCGACTATGACGGTATCGTCCGCATAAAGGAAGTATCGGCATCGTTTGAAGCATCGTCCAATATCGTTTACATAGATGAGATACATCAGCGGACCCAGTATACTTCCCTGTACTACTCCCAGTTCCAATATCCACTCCTGTCCTCTCTGTCCTCCTATCTGCACCAAGAATTTTCTGTTCGTCAGGTAGTTGTTCAACCATTCTCTCAGCATTCCTCTGATGCCTGCCGCCTCCAGCATTTCCATGAGTTTGTTTCTTTCTATGCGGTCGAATGCTTTCGTGAAATCCACAAATGTGCAGATCACGTGTAACCTGTTGTTGAGACTCTCATTTACGAGGTTGCTGAAGTTCTCCAGAAGGTCAGTCGTTCCTTTTCCTTTTCTAAATCCGTACTGATTTTCATCTAAAATATTTTTCTCTTCCAGGTATTCAGTCAATTTCGTGTGAATATATCTTTCCATTACCTTATCTATTATTGGGAGTATAGAGATTGGCCTGTAGTTCTTGAAATCTTTTTTTACTTCCGGTCTTATATATAGGTTTTACTATTGACGTTTTTAGATGAATCGGCATACAGCTTGTTTCCATCGAGACATTAATGAGCTTCTTTATAGGGCTTAGTAGTATGTTTTTCGCAGCTTTCAGGTGTTTAGCTTTTATGCCATCGATGCCCGGTGCCATTGCTTCATTTAGTCCGTCTAGTATTTTCTCCACGTCTTCTTCCTCAGCATCTGGCATGTATATTGTGGTACTGCTATCTCTCGCCGCTTTGTAACAGTTACGTGCTTCCTTCATTATTGACCTTTGACAGTCACTCTTCAGCGAACCAACCTCCTCTATAAAAGTGCGTGCAAACCCGTCTGCTACCTGTGCCTCTTCCATTTCGAATCTCATTTCCCAGTCCACATCATGATCAATCTTTTTTCCTCCTACCATTTCATTAACTATCTTCCATGTCTCCTTCATATTTTGTTCGTTTCTTTTTAGTAGCCTTGCATAGTAAGTTACTTTTTCCCTTCTAATCTCTGCTGTTATTCTGTTTCTTAATCCTTTATATTCCTCCCTCAATCTACGACTCTCCTCCCTTGTGTTTCCGTTTCGTCTACACCTGGCAAACAAATGATCTCTTTCTCTACATTTTCGTACCAGTTCGCTGGTTATCCACGGCTTCATAGGTTCGGACTTTCTTTTTCTCGCTTTTACTCTTGTTGCCTGCCTTTCTGCCTCTTGAAATGATCTTTTTATTGCTTCATATATTCCGGGTGCGGTTTCCTGCTCTTCTATCTTGGCTTCGCTCAATGCAGTTTCCAGCTCTTTTAAAAATTGTTGCAAATCTGTTGTTGTTGCCATACAATTGTGCTTCTTATTGCCTTTGTTGTCATATTCATCCCTGTATTTTCCACATATCATGTAGTGATCGGACAGGGTAACTTTATATATTGCAGATTCAAGGTTTCTTTTTCCCCTGTAGAATATATGGTCCAAACAGGAAGATGTTATCTTTCCTAGTCTGAACGCCTCTCTTGTGGCCATACTTATTCGTTTCGTGAATCCATGTTCGTTCATTGCGTTTTCGTATTCGTTTTTTATATTCGTTGCCGCCAGTAGATCAATGTTAACGTCACCACAAACTATAAACTCCGCTCCATGCATGTTATGTATTGCCTTCTTTAGCTCCTCTATAAATAATCTTGAATTTTCATTTGGCGGTCTGTATAAAAACATTAAATGCAATTTGATATCTCTTTGTAAGTCTACCCTAACAATTATTCCCTCTGCATTACTAAAACTACATTCAATCCGCTCGAATCTTATCCCGTTCCTAATGTACATCAATATTCCTCCGCCCGAACTATGTTCTCTACATGTGACTACATTCGTGAAACCATTCAACTCGTATAAACGCCTTAATGCATAGTATTCACAATTTTTTAACTTAATCTCTGCTATTACAATTATATCTAAACTATCTAAACCGTCCTTAATAGTAACGTATAGTTCATCAAACTTTGACTTTATCGAACTAATGTTTAGGTATATAAATGACAGACATTTTTTTCTATCCGCCTTATTTACCCACTCCCTCAAGTTGTCTATTATTTTTGTCTCACACACCGTCGCTATCTCCTCCTCAATATATTCCGTATCCATGTTTGTTATTCCTCCTGCTCTGTGCTAAGCACTGTAACTAGCCTTATAGTCACCGGTTAATTTAACTTTTCCAGGTCCGACAGTTGAGCTATACGTATTATCTTTTGGTCAGTGTCCCTTCTAGCTAGAATATTCGCGTTTTGAACCCAGACAAATTTATGTCCCATTACTTTTGCCTTTTCTTTCGCCTGCCATAACAGTGTCTTTTGTTCTCTTGTCAAATACTCCACAAATCTTATATTCTTCTCCCTCTCCTGCCTCACTGCCGTTGTTCCGTTCCCCGTATATCCTTTCTTCCTTCTGTCCTCCCTAGCCTTCCTTAAGATCCTATCCTTCAGCTTTCTTGATGTTAGTTCCACGTAGATTGGTGCAATTCCCACTCTGTCTCTGTTGCCTCTCTTCACTCTATAAGCCACATCTATATCTTCCAAATCGACCCCAATATCTAACTTCTTTATTTCCTCCAACACCCTCTCCTCTGTATTTTCTGTTTCTTCCTCCTGCTGCAGGCCGTGTATCTCCAGACAAGTTGCGTGTACTTTTTTTGTCTAGATACTCGATCTTATTCTCTAGCTCCTCTATTATTGCATGCTTGCTTTCATTGATCCTTTCCAGCTTTTCTATTGAATTCTCAATTGCCAATATTTTCGTGCAATTCTCAAGTATAATTTGTTCTATTCTATTTTCTAGGCTTTTGATTACTTTATCGCTCTCACTTTGCTTGACTTGTATTTCACTCAATTGGGCTGATATTTTGATGAGTTCGCGTTCCAGATCAAACTCCTTATCTGTCTCCCTCGTCTCTTGTGTTCTCGTTCTCGGTTTGCATCCTTCACACCTCCACTCTGTCTTCCTTCTTCTGGACATGGCATTCTATGTTGATACTGCTATTGTGCAATCATGATGGTACGATTCTGAACATCCATGACATCGTACGAATGTACCATCATCTGGCAAATCTCCCCCGCACTTTTTACAACCATTCACCATCTTCTATATTGGTGATCCTTTGTATTATACCGTATTGTTTTTTATTTTCTGCCGCACCGATTAATTAACAATTAGAGAAAATTCCTTTTTAAGGTCTTAGAAATGGGGGTGCAAATTGTACAAATACGGAAAAAATCTTAACCTATCCGACTAATACTAATACACCCCCGAAGTGCGAAAGAGAGATTCCACTTACCAAGAGAGGAGGGAGGAAGAGGAGTTATAGACTTCGTACATCATCACCACAATGAATTAACCAACTTGACCTCCCACTTCGAGGATAATAACACCCAAAGGTTATGTGGAATGGTATGCCGGCTCCGATTCGCGGGAACACCGATGAGACAGCCCAGGGAGGAGGTTCAACCTAACAGAAGCGACATAATCAACACATGGAAAAATAAAGCACTTCATGGAAGATATCCGACCAGGCTGGCAGACGAACACATCGACAAAACAGCGTCGGTGACCTGGCTGAAGAGTGGATACCTCCACGCAGAAACGGAGGGGATGATGACGGCGATCCAGGACCAGGTCATAGCCACCAGGTACTACCGGAACCGAATCATGAGGGAAAATGTTCAGGATGAATGCAGGCTGTGCGGGACTGAGAAAGAGACGATCGACCACCTGACTGCAGGATGCAAAGTGCTAGCATCTACTGAATACACTGCCAGACACAACCTAGTAGCTGGAATAATACACCAAGAACTACTGAAACAGTGGAAACCCGATACTGAAACCGTCCCATACTATAAATATGAGCCTGAAGGTGTAATTAACGACAATAACTTTAGGCTGTACTGGGTACGACCGATCACGACTGACAGGACAATTACTCACAATATCCCCGACATCATACTGCAAGACAAAAACAAACGTCACACTTACATCATTGACATTGCTGTACCAAACACCCCCAACATGGAAAAAACGAGAACGGAGAAAATACAGAAGTACTTACCACTCGCATCTGAAATAAAAAGCATGTGGCATCAGGAAAAGGTACATGTAATACCTATAATAATATCCAGCACAGGTGAAATACCTACCTCTCTAAAGAAAAGTCTAGAAGCACTACAAATTAAGTGGGAAAAGTATCAAGAAATTCAAAAAGCCACAATAATAAAAACGTGTAGCATTGTGAGGAGAATTATGTCCAACCTATAAGGAAAAAAAAATTGATATAATGATAATAAAAAAAAATAGTAATAATAATACATATATATATATATATATATATATATATATATATATATATATATATATATATATATATATATATATATATATATATATATATATATATATATATATATATATATATATATATATATATATATATATATATATATATATATATATATATATATATATATATAAATATAGTAAAAAGGATTATCTTTTTTCCTTTATATATATATATATATATATATATATATATATATATATATAACTATATAACTACATCACGCCGCTTTGCACAATATGAATATTTGCCAGCCAAGATGTTTGAAGGTGCCATTGCATTGATAAGAATCCGCACCACCAACCGATGTCGCCACCAATTCGTCAAAACCCAAGCCGTTGGTCTTCGCCCCGGATTTTTGGGTAGTTTCTCCTTCCCACGACGACACCACGGATTCCATCCGCAGAGCCGACCCGTCACGCGCGCGGACGGTACTCGGTAAATGGTTCCCGGTTGCCGGCCGAGGAAGTGTACCGAAAGAATTAAGTCTGGATAATAATAATAATAATAATAATAATAATAATAATAATAATAATAATAATAATAATAATAATAATAATAATAATAATAATAATAATAATAATAATAATAATAATAATAATAATAATAATAATAATAATAATAATAATAATAATAATAATAATAATAATAATAATAATAATAATAATAATAATAATAATAATAATAATAATAATAATAATAATTTTTTTTTTGTTGCCCCAACGCCTCCTTCTCTCCCCCCAGATGACCAAACGCGCCCCCGCGAGACGCCGCCACGCGCCGCCATCGCGTGAGCGCCCCCGATCACCCGGGGTACAATAATATCTTTATTTCTTTCATATCAATACACCTCAACATTACCTAATACAGCTTCAACTTCATCTTAAACAAATATAATAATTCCTACGATACTACAGTTATTGTTGTGCGCATAAATAAACTTAACTTCTTAACCGTCATGACCCACTTACATATTACACAAACTTATAACTATATCTTACTAAATCTAAACCCAATATTCTCCGACAAATTCCTCAAGATCAACTAATTAATACTGATAAACTACTCATATACACTAAGCCTAATGGCTTGTCAGTGTGGCAACATATTACAAACTATTTACATCGACCTAAGCTTACGTCACTGCTCATATATAACATAACATATAACATATATAACATAACTCAATCTTTATTTTAATAAATCAAAACAACTATTACATGAATCGAACGCGCAGCCAATTGCAAAACGCACAAACGTATGTTACCTTTCGAATCAATTTTTCCTAATCTCTATTTAAGAACCATTCCTTTAGTCGGAGCTTCAATTTACCCAGAGATGTTATTTCCTTTATATCCCCAGGTAGAGAGTTACATAGCGTCGCCATAACTATTTTTCTTGTTCGTTCTCCATATTTATTTATGCTTCTCTCCACTCTCAGTAATTCTTTCTGTCTGGTATCGTATCTGGTGTCTGTGTTATTTTTGTCTTTCAGTCGGTCTCTGTTTCTCATTATTGTTCGGTATTGATATAGGTCCGATACACGCAGTATCTGCATTTCTCTGTAGTCGTCCCTATCAGACCTTCCTGTTACTGTTATATTTGCTATTGCCGAGTTCTGTGTTTTTTCTAACCGTGTTATTAAGTACTCCGATGCGCAGCCCCAAATTGTTATGCCATAATTTATTATGGATTCGATTAGTGCATGGTATATCATTTTTGCTACCCTTCTGTCCACCACTTGTCTCAGCTTATACAGTTTTCCTGTTAGATGTTGTATCTTTCCTCTTACTCCCATTATGTGAGTTTCCCACGTAAAGTGCTCATCAACTACCACTCCCAGATATTTTTGGGATTTCACCATTTCCAACTCCTCCCTGCATTTATCGATTTCTTCGTCTTCCATGTTTCTATGTAAACACTCATGTTTGTGGACTACTATCTTCTCACACCTCTGGTCTTCGGAGTGTGGTGATCTTATATGCATGCACTTGGTCTTTTTTTGGTTTATCTTTAAGTCCTTGTCATGGCACCATCCCTGGAATATCTTAAACTCGCTGTTCATGATTTTTGTTGCCTCCTTCATGTTTCTGTGTTTTGCGACTATGACGGTATCGTCCGCATAAAGGAAGTATCGGCATCGTTTGAAGCATCGTCCAATATCGTTTACATAGATGAGATACATCAGCGGACCCAGTATACTTCCCTGTACTACTCCCAGTTCCAATATCCACTCCTGTCCTCTCTGTCCTCCTATCTGCACCAAGAATTTTCTGTTCGTCAGGTAGTTGTTCAACCATTCTCTCAGCATTCCTCTGATGCCTGCCGCCTCCAGCATTTCCATGAGTTTGTTTCTTTCTATGCGGTCGAATGCTTTCGTGAAATCCACAAATGTGCAGATCACGTGTAACCTGTTGTTGAGACTCTCATTTACGAGGTTGCTGAAGTTCTCCAGAAGGTCAGTCGTTCCTTTTCCTTTTCTAAATCCGTACTGATTTTCATCTAAAATATTTTTCTCTTCCAGGTATTCAGTCAATTTCGTGTGAATATATCTTTCCATTACCTTATCTATTATTGGGAGTATAGAGATTGGCCTGTAGTTCTTGAAATCTTTTTTACTTCCGGTCTTATATATAGGTTTTACTATTGACGTTTTTAGATTAATCGGCACACAGCTTGTTTCCATCGAGACATTAATGAGCTTCTTTATAGGGCTTAGTAGTATGTTTTTCGCAGCTTTCAGGTGTTTAGCTTTTATGCCATCGATGCCCGGTGCCATTGCTTCATTTAGTCCGTCTAGTATTTTCTCCACGTCTTCTTCCTCAGCATCTGGCATGTATATTGTGGTACTGCTATCTCTCGCCGCTTTGTAACAGTTACGTGCTTCCTTCATTATTGACCTTTGACAGTCACTCTTCAGCGAACCAACCTCCTCTATAAAAGTGCGTGCAAACCCGTCTGCTACCTGTGCCTCTTCCATTTCGAATCTCATTTCCCAGTCCACATCATGATCAATCTTTTTTCCTCCTACCATTTCATTAACTATCTTCCATGTCTCCTTCATATTTTGTTCGTTTCTTTTTAGTAGCCTTGCATAGTAAGTTACTTTTTCCCTTCTAATCTCTGCTGTTATTCTGTTTCTTAATCCTTTGTATTCCTCCCTCAATCTACGACTCTCCTCCCTTGTGTTTTCGTTTCGTCTACACCTGGCAAACAAATGATCTCTTTCTCTACATTTTCGTACCAGTTCGCTGGTTATCCACGGCTTCATAGGTTCGGACTTTCTTTTTCTCGCTCTTACTCTTGTTGCCTGCCTTTCTGCCTCTTGAAATGATCTTTTTATTGCTTCATATATTCCGGGTGCGGTTTCCTGCTCTTCTATCTTGGCTTCGCTCAATGCAGTTTCCAGCTCTTTTAAAAATTGTTGCAAATCTGTTGTTGTTGCCATACAATTGTGCTTTTTATTGCCTTTGTTGTCATATTCATCCCTGTATTTTCCACATATCATGTAGTGATCGGACAAGGTTACTTTATATATTGCAGTTTCCAGGTTTCTTTTTCCCCTGTAGAATATATGGTCCAAACAGGAAGATGTTATCTTTCCTAGTCTGAACGCCTCTCTTGTGGCCATACTTATTCGTTTCATGAATCCATGTTCGTTCATTGCGTTTTCGTATTCGTTTTTTATATTCGTTGCCGCCAGTAGATCAATGTTAACGTCACCATAAACTATAAACTCCGCTCCATGCATGTTATGTATTGCCTTCTTTAGCTCCTCTATAAATAATCTTGGATTTTCATTTGGCGGTCTGTATAAAAACATTAAATGCAATTTGATTTCTCTTTGTAAGTCTACGCTAATAATTATTCCCTCTGCATTACTAAAACTACATTCCATCCGCTCAAATCTTATCCCGTTTCTAATGTACATCAATATTCCTCCGCCCGAACTATGTTCTCTACATGTGACTACATTCGTGAAACCATTCAACTCGTATAAACGCCTTAATGCATAGTATTCACAATTTTTTAACTTAATCTCTGCTATTACAATTATATCTAAACTATCTAAACCGTTCTTAATAGTAACGCATAGTTCATCAAACTTTGACTTTATCGAACTAATGTTTAGGTATATAAATGACAGATATTTTCTTCCATCCGCCTTATTTACCCACTCCCTCAAGTTGTCTATTATTTTTGTCTCACACACGGTCGCTATCTCCTCCTCAATATATTCCGTATCCATGTTTGTTATTCCTCCTGCTCTGTGCTAAGCACTCTCACTAGCCTTATAGTCACCGGTTAATTTAACTTTTCCAGGTCCGACAGTTGAGCTATACGTATTATCTTTTGGTCAGTGTCCCTTCTAGCTAGAATATTCGCGTTTTGAACCCAGACAAATTTATGTCCCATTACTTTTGCCTTTTCTTTCGCCTGCCATAACAGTGTCTTTTGTTCTCTTGTCAAATACTCCACAAATCTTATATTCTTCTCCCTCTCCTGCCTCACTGCCGTTGTTCCGTTCCCCGTATATCCTTTCTTCCTTCTGTCCTCCCTAGCCTTCCTTAATATCCTATCCTTCAGTTTTCTTGATGTTAGTTCCACGTAGATTGGTACAATTCCCACTCTGTCTCTGTTGCCTCTCTTCACTCTATAAGCCACATCTATATCTTCCAAATCGACCCCAATATCTAACTTCTTTATTTCCTCCAACACCCTCTGCTCTGTATTTTCTGTTTCTTCCTCCTGCTGCAGGCCGTGTATCTCCAGACAAGTTGCGTGTACTTTTTTGTCTAGATACTCGATCTTATTCTCTAGCTCCTCTATTATTGCATCCTTGCTTTCATTGATCCTTTCCAGCTTTTCTATAGAATTCTCAATTGCCAGTATTTTCGTGCAATTCTCAAGTATAATTTGTTCTATTTTATTTTCTAGGCTTTTGATTACTTTATCGCTCTCACTTTGCTTGACTTGTATTTCACTCAATTGGGCTGATATTTTGATGAGTTCGCGTTCCAGATCAAACTCCTTATCTGTCTCCCTCGTCTCTTGTGTTCTCGTTCTCGGTTTGCATCCTTCACACCTCCACTCTGTCTTTCTTCTTCTGGACATGGCATTCCATGTTGATACTGCTATTGTGCAATCATCATGGTACGATTCTGAACATCCATGACATCGTACGAATGTACCATCATCTGGCAAATCTCCCCCGCACTTTTTACAACCATTCACCATCTTCTATATTGGTGATCCTTTGTATTGTACCGTATTGTTTTTTATTTTCTGCCGCACCGATTAATTAACAATTAGAGAAAATTCCTTTTTAAGGTCTTAGAAATGGGGGTGCAAATTGTACAAATACGAAAAAAATCTTAACCTATCCGACTAATACTATTCTATGTCCAAACTTAAGCCTACAACAATTCAAAGAAGCGTACTTTATGGCGCTGTTGTTGATGATCATTTATATCCGCACTGTTTTTATTATTCTGCAGCACTGTCTCATTATAAAACAAAGATTTTGATTGTCACACGAAGTGGGTAATAGTCTTCCAAGTACAGAAAAATTTCGAGTTGATAATTTTTTCTAAGTATGAAAAATTTTCTAAGTACGAAAAATTTTTAAAGTCCCACCCTATTGAAATTCTTCTAAGTCCAAACTCAAAATTGAAAAAAATCGAAAAAAGGAAATACCTTGGTGGCGTCGCATGCGGTGATCAACCAGACTGTTCTGCACTGTTTTCAGATTTTCTGCGGCTCTGATTAATCAGATGTGAGCAGATAAAACGTCATTCCACATGGCACTCATTTGGTGGAACAAAGAAAACATTTTTATTAATTGGCCGATTTTAACGAAACTCACACTAGGCACTGTGTTGTACATTAGCTATAGTATGGTAATGTGACCACAACTTTAATTGCACTTTTTCCATCAAAACTTGACTTTGTTATCGGAGCGATGTTCTTGGTGACTGCACTGGCGCGCGCTCAATCTCGACCTGTATAATAATCGACCTGTATAATAATAATAATAATAATAATAATAATAATAATAATAATAATAATAATAATAATAATAATAATAATAATAATAATAATAATAATAATAATAATAATAATAATAATAATAATAATAATAATAATAATAATAATAATAATAATAATAATAATAATAATAATAATAATAATAATAATAATAATAATAATTGGGTTTGTGCTGCAGAACATTCCCCCCCCTTTACCAAAGGGAGTACCCTAGACTTCGGCGAAGTTCGGTACTACCCATTTTGGCCTGGTGCTTCACATCTATTTTTAAAATTCATAGTACCACTTTTGAAATTGTATGTTTAAAAAAATTGTATTAATTTATTTATATATGTATACCTATGTGATGTATCAGAGAATAACAATAAATAATAATAATAATAATAATAATAATAATAATAATAATAATAATAATAATAATAATAATAATAATAATAATAATAATAATAATAATAATAATAATAATAATAATAATAATAATAATAATAATAATAATAATAATAATAATAATAATAATAATAATAATAATAATAATAATAATAATAATAATAATAATAATTTCTTTTTTTTTTTATTTAGAGGAGGGGAAATCCATTTACGGACGCTGTGCCGGACTCATACCTCCAGGTATCCTACCAACTAAAACCCCTCCTCTTTTCGGACAAATTCTCTACCCCCGGAAAAGCCTGATAAGGTTATTACTTCAGGGGTAGTTGCCCCAGAGTTTGCTAATCAGCTTCCTCGCGCCTTGTTAACCGTTGCTCTTGTAACTTTTTCCTTAAAATACTTTCAACATACTTTTCTATCGTCCTCCAATTCTGCTCACTCTCCACCATCTTCTCTACAACATTTTCAGGTGTTATCTCTCCAATCTCTCTTCTTGTGTTCTCTCTTTCTAGATTCCATCTGTTGCAGTAAAATACGGTGTGTTCAGCGTCGTCCTTGTCAGCATCCCCGTATTGACAATCAGCAAATTCCGTCTTTCTCATCTTTTGAAGATAGCTGTTGAAGCATCCATGACCAGACAGCATCTGTGTCAGGAAATAGTTAACCTCTCCGTGGCCCCTGTTTATCCATAGGTTTATGTCCTTTATCAGACGAGCTGTCCACCATCCCCTAGGTTCGTTCATCCACCTGTCTTGCCATTCCTGCACTGTCCTCTGCCTTTGCTGTTTGTTTTTTGTGTCGTAACTCCTCTTTCTTTCCGCCGCTAATAGGTCAACGGGGATTACCGATGCGATAACCATTACCGCTGGTCCGGACACGGTTCTGTATGAGCTGGCTATTCGGAGCGCCCCTCTTCTTTGTACCTTAAGCATTAGGTTTTTAGTATTCTTACATATTTTATTGGAGTATATTTCGCTGCCATATAATAATATCGAGTTGGTGATGGACATTAATACCTTCCTTTTTGTTGCAGATGGACCCCCGACATTCGCCATCAACCTACTCAGACTTGCCACCACGGAATCGGCCTTGGCGCACTGCCGCTCGACATGCTCTCGGAAGCGAAGGCGACTGTCAACCACGATTCCCAAGTACGTGATGCACTTAGTAGTCTGGATTGTTTTATCTGCGATCTGCAGATTAATCTCGAGCGGTATACGTTTACAGGTAAGTAGCACAATCTCTGTTTTTTTCCGTGGCCAGTTCCAGTCCTTTTTCCGACATCCAACTTATTATGCGTCGCATCGTTTGGTTTATCTTCAACTGTACGCTATGCATGTCTCTCCCCTGTACAACAACTGCGCTATCGTCCGCAAATCCCATGATCACCACTCCCTCCGGAAGAAGTAAGCGGAATATTCCGTCATAATCGACGTTCCATATATCCGGCCCAAGTATCGATCCTTGTGTAGCGCCGGAAGTCAAGTCTCTTTCTCGTTTTCCTTGTGTGGTGTTGTATATAAGCTTCCTATTCTGCAAGTAGCTATTCAGCACCCGAAGCAGATATGCCGGAACCTTAAACCGCGATTCCAATTCCTCCAGGATATCATGCCATCTGGCCGATCCAAATGCGTTTTTTACATCGAGCGCTATCAGAGCCACCACCGGTCTTGAGTGTCTATTGCCTTGTTGAGATTTCTCATAAATCTGTGCTACCTCTAAAACAGCATCCGCCGTAGAATGTCCCCTCCGGAATCCATGCTGTTGCTCCGATAGACCGCCCGCCTGATTTATGGCATCATTCAGCCGTAGTTTTATCAGCTTTTCAAAAAGCTTACCGGCAGTGTCCAGCATGCAGAGCGGACGAAACGACGATGGTGAGTCAAGATTACCCTTACCCTTGTCGATTAATACCAAATTTTGTTTTTTCCATATTTCAGGAAACCATCCTAGCTTTAGGCACCCGTTGTACATGTCCAGAAGCATGTCAGGTAAGTGTGTTGATATAAGTTTTAACACCTCTGCCGGTATGCCATCCGGGCCAGGTGATTTATTATTTTTTAGTGTCGCCGCTGCACTCTGTAGTTCTTTTATTGTGAATACTGGTATTTCATTTTCGGCCTCAGGTAAGTTTCGATGTGTTACTGGGTGTGTCGGAAACAAAACCTCCAGAATGTCTTCGGTTTTTTGCGGCTCGAGTGTTATTGGCGCTTTTTGGTTTCCGAGTTTTTTCATGACACATTTGTAGGCAAGTCCCCACGGGTCGTTATTTATGTTGTCGAGTTCTTGTTTCCACATGATTTGCTTTCTCGATCGTATTGCCTTTCTTAATAGTTTTTTTGTGGCGTTGTAGTGTAGAGTCTCCTGTTCCGGTAGTAGATTTCGTCTTCTCTCTCTTGTGAGTTTCCTTCTTGCCTTTAAGCACTGACGCCTAAGTTCTTCTATTTGTGACGTCCACCAGTATACTGCTTTTTTCTGATGGTTATATTTTCTAGGCATCGCTTTCTCGCAGGCTTTATGTATAAGTGCCATAGTGGTTTCTACCATACGTTCGGTTGTTTCCTTTTCAATTTGATTCCTGTTTGTATTGATCGCTATCATTAAAGCTTCGCCGTTTAGTTTGTTTGCATTGAAGGGCCTTTGTATGATTTCTGTACGATAGTTTTCCTTTTCTTGTGTTAGTTTAAAATATATGTATTGGTGATCACTTCCAGTATAGTCGTCAATCACTTGCCAAGATTTTACATATTGTGCTGCTCTTTCAGATGCAAAGGTGACGTCCGGTATCGTTTGTGTGTATCCTGGTCTTCTGAATGTTGTCGTGTTGCCAATATTCATCACCACCAAACCTCTTCTTGCTGCCATTTCTAGGATGTATTTACCTCTCCAATCAGTGCTGTCTACTCCCCAGTCCACTGCTTTGGCATTTATATCCCCGGCGAGTACAATTTTCCCTTTAAAGGTGCGTATTGTATCTTCTATGTTGTCTACTTTAATTCTAAAATCGTTTGCACTTTCATTGGGTGTTAAGTAGCAGCTGATCAGGTAAGTATTTAGTAGTTTCACCCAAACATAACCCCTTCCCCTTCCCGTTGCTTGTACACAGTGATTGCGTGACGGTATCCAGATAGCTGCTGTGCCCAGCTCATCGCTTATCCAGAAGCCTTCAGGCCTTGGTATGTATTGTTCGCTAATGAATATGACCTCTGCTCTGTAATCAAGAGCCAGCTGTGCCAGCAAATCATTTGCTAATTGGCTTCTGTGTAAGTTGCATTGGATTATGTTAAGCATTTTGGATTTGTTTCTCTTTCTGCAGTGCGATTCTGTATGACTCGCATTTTGCAGTTCCGGGTCTGTGGTGTATGTCTTCCGCGGAGCCCTCGCATAGAACGCATTTTGGTTTGTTTGTGCACGTTTTTAGTATATGCCCCTTTTGCCCGCAGTTGATGCAGAGTTCAGCTCCTTTTCGGTCCGGTCCGTTGCATTGCGTTCTTCTGTGTCCATAGCCAAAGCATTGAAAACAACGCGGTACATCAATTCTTCTCCGAAGTCGACTGTTTATCCACTCTACTTTCACTCATTCCAATTTCAATAACTTTTCGGCGGTTTTATGGTCGGTTTTTACAAACGCTAGTACTTGTTTCCTCTTGTTTGGCTTACTGAGGGTGATTTTTGCGTCTCGGAGTTCGTCCCCCATTACTTGCTTCAGGGAATGTTTAACCTCTTCCTCAGTTGTCAGAGCGTCCAAATCTCTCATTTCAATTGTGCAGGTCGGGGTTAGGGTTGTCACTGTTGCTTTGGTGCCTACAATTTGTTTGAGTCTATTCGACATTTGTTCTCTGTTTGTTGTATTTGCCCTAGCTCAAATAGAACGTCGCCTGTCCTTGTTTGGCGCACCGACTTTATGTTCACCCCAAGTTCTTCAGGGTTTGTCTGTCCTCTTATGGTTTTTAGAATGTCTGCGTAGTTGGCACCTTCTACAGGTTTTACTAAGATTGCGCTTGATTTTACAGATTTCCTTGTTCTTGTTAGCTTATGATGGTGGTTTTTGTTCTCTACATCTTCGTTGTTTATTAGTATAGGACTTTTCCTTCTCTGTTCCTGTCTCCTGTTCTGTCTAGTCGTTTGCCAGCTTTCACTTTCTGTGTCTGAGATTAGTGTTTCTCTTCTGGATCTATTTACCAGCAGTGGCCATTGTGGTATGTCCAGTGTTCTTGTCTGCAGTTCTCTGCCCCTACTGCCAGCGTCTTTGGTTCATTTCTCAGTGTTGCCTTCGATTGGGCTCATCGCGTTTCTTTTTTTCGTGTTTTCAGCTTGTTTGTGTGTGTTGTTTTTTTGTATAATTCTTTTACCCAGTGTTTTCATGGTTTCCTGACAGGTGTCTATGACGTCGATTTCTTCTTCTAAAGTTGCAAGACCGGTTTTTACTTCCATAGATATGTTTTTTTGCTTTTTTGTAGCTTCCTTCATTTTTTTAATGATATGTTTGCTTCTGTCTAGGCTTTCCTTTCCATCGATTACAGCTTTTTCAAACTGGGTTTCGCATGGAGAGCTTGGTTGTTGTGCTCGGATTTCTCCCCTCTCTGGCGTTTTGTTATCGACTGCGTCAGCCTTGGCCAGATTCGGTGACGTTTGTGAGTCTGCGTTGTGTGTTGGGCATTGTGCTGTGTCCCACTTCTTTTGCTCGAGCCATTCTTTGACCGAAGAGAGCTTGAACGTCTCTGTGTTTTGTTTTAACCGCATCGCAATGCTTCGTACTTTGTCAGTTTTTCCAGACTGTATGTGACTCACAAGGTCCTCTATGCATTTGTTTGTGGATTCGATAGCGTCAATCAGTGCTGATGCTGTTGGGTTTTCCACCTTATTTACCACACTTTCAAGTTGCTTTGTCGTCGCCGTTTTATCGTGATGGACAAAAGTAAAGCTTCCGATGTTACTACTACTGCTTGAGCAACTATGTCTCCGGAACATCTCCGGGTAAGTTAACGTTGTTTTTTTTATTAAATCCATACATTTTTCTACCAGCGCATCGTGCGGGAGGGGGCGGGCCGAAATAGTGCAGAACGGGTGTACCCTTGGAAAGCTACGCTCCTACCCCAGTTCCCTGAGGCCGCACCTTCGATTAGCCAGTCCCGGAATCCACGGACGGACTGACACTCGCCCGGGGCGATGCACGATCCGACTCTTGCATTCAACCCGCACTTCCTGACCAAGGACCGAAGTAGCTGGCTCCTGAAGTACTGTTTTGTCTTACGTCGGCAGAGCATGCTCACATCAGCCAGCCAATGGGCCGGGTACTAACCAGCCCACGAGCCGGCACTCCCAGGTCGACTGCCCAGTACAACGGCCGGGGAAAAGGTAAGTAAGGAAGGAAAGTAAGAATATGTAGGATAATAACTGGCCCCTAGCCCTCGATACCTAATAGCGTCGGGGTCAGTGGAACATGGGTGATATAAGGGAGGATGAGGACTGAGGAGTTTGACGCGGAATTGAAGGAGCGCCAGACCCAGCTCGGGAACCCCGTGCACGCCAACGCACGTACTCACAACATGTGAGATCCCTGAGGAAAATAATAATAATAATAATAATAATAATAATAATAATAATAATAATAATAATAATAATAATAATAATAATAATAATAATAATAATAATAATAATAATAATAATAATAATAATAATAATAATAATAATAATAATAATAATAATAATAATAATAATAATAATAATAATAATAATAATAATAATAATAATAATAATAATAATAATAATAATAATAATAATAATAATAATAATAATAATAATAATAATAATAATAATAATAATAATAACGCTGTGGCGGTTTTCTGCAGTTTTCCGACTTCTCCACCATAGCAAGGAATCTTGGCGTTGGGTTCAAAATTCAAAATTGGGTTTGTGCTGCAGAACATTCCCCCCCCTTTACCAAAGGGAGTACCCTAGACTTCGGCGAAGTTCGGTACTACCCATTTTGGCCTGGTGCTTCACATCTATTTTTAAAATTCATAGTACCACTTTTGAAATTGTATGTTTAAAAAAATTGTATTAATTTATTTATATATGTATACCTATGTGATGTATCAGAGAATGACAATAAATAATAATAATAATAATAATAAACAATAAACAACTCCTGATCATAATAATAATAATAATAATAATAATAATAATAATAATAATAATAATAATAATAATAATAATTTTTTTTTCTTCAGCGTGGGGGAAAATGCCTACGCACCATCAGCAGCAGACCCTTTGCCGCCGGTGTGTGGGACTCGCACCCACTAACAACCCCCTTTGTTGTACTGAGCAATTGCTCACCCTGGTACCATCAGGACGACATTGCTTCAGGGTGAGTGCTCCATTCTGTGCCTTATGGCTTCATTACGTTAGGGTCTCTTCGTGCTTCTTGATGAGGATACTCTTAACGAAAGCATCCACAGCTCGCCAGTTGTGTTCGTTTGTCAACATTCTTGTAACAATGGTTTCTGGTTTAAGAGCTCCTACCAGTTCAATCAACTCATGGCGCTCTGGCTGCCACCGCTCGCACTCAAAGAATGTATGATAGGCAGTGTCATCAGCCATATGGACAAGAAGGTGTGGTCACCTTAGCCATCTTAAACAGATATGAATAAAAGTAGCCGTGACCACTTAGAAATTGCGTTACATAATAATTAACTTCGCCATGTGTGCGTTCCAGCCAAGCAGGCAGGTCACCTATTAGTCGTGCTGTCCATCTTCCGCGCTTCTCGTCTTGCCATTCGGTCCGCCAGACCTCCGCAGTACGAACTTTCTCATTCTTAATGGGAACATTTCGTCCTCCATTGTAAATGCGCTTTCTTTCCAGGGCCAACAGGACTATTGGTACCACCCCGGATATGACAAGAGCAGCCGGCTCTGATACAGTTCGATACGCGCTGCAGATACGCAAGCATGCAACCCTTTGGATGGATCGAAGACGACGCAATGATGTAGCAGGCACTCTATCTACCCATATCTCGCACCCATACAGAAGTATAGAGTTGATAACACTCATAAGAAGTCGTCTCTTACTAGCCACGGGACCACCAACATTAGCCATCAAGCGGCTCAACGAAGCAGTGACTGTTGCTGCTCTGCTACATACTCGTTCCAAGTGTGCACCGAACCTAAGTCGCGAGTCCACCATTACGCCGAGATATTTTACCGCTGAAGATGTGAAGATTTCTTGGTTTCCGACTCTCAGTGGGATCTCAAGGGGAATGTGCCGTTTTGTCATAAGGACAACCTCTGTCTTCTCCAGAGCGAGGGATAGTCCGTGGTCCATCATCCACTGTAGAACTCTTCTCATGACCTGGTTTAAGGTAAGTTGGACGCTTGCTTCATTTCGACCGAATATCACAACAGCAACATCATCCACATAACCCATCAGTCTTGCCTCTTCGGGTAAGTCTATTTCAAATAAGTCGTCGTAGGAAACGTTCCACATATCGACGCCGAGGATTGACCCCTGCGTGGCACCAGCGGTAAGTAGCTTCTCGTGTAGACCTTCAGTTGTTTCAAAAATTAGTTTTCTTTGTTTCAGGTAACTACGTATGATACGCATCAGATAAGGCGGTAGGTTAAATCGGAATTTCAATGCGGCAAGTATGTCATACCAACGAACGGAATTGAATGCGTTCTTGACGTCTAGTGTTACGAGAGCAACTAGCGGACGAGAATAGTGATTTCTGTTCTGAGATTCATCATAAAGACGTATTAACTCAGACAGGGCGGTTATGGTTGAAAAACCTCTGCGAGACCCGTGTTGGCTGGGCGAAAGCCCGTTTGGCCCCTGGATATAATGCGCGATTCTTCCTTGTAACAGCTTTTCAAACAGTTTCCCGGCTGTGTCCAGCATACACAATGGTCTGTGCGCTGACGGTAAGTAAGGGTCACCTTTTCCTTTCGGTATAAGTGATAGCCGTTGGATTTTCCAGCGGTCAGGAAAGTATCCTTCAGTTAGGCACGCGTTGTAGACTTTGATTAACAGATTAGGGTACTGTAAAGCAACTCGTTTTAGGATCTCCGATGGAATTCCTTCAGGACCAGGAGCCTTTCCGTGTTTTAAGGTCTTGGCAGCATCAAGCATTTCCACTTCTGTAAAGAGAGGTATCTCAGATACATCCTCAATTTCCTCGATTTTAAAGACTGTGGGTGGATGAGTGGGGAAAAGTTCATCGATAATCTGGATTATTTTCTGTGCAGGTAAGCGAATATCATTTTTTGCCGAACCAAGCCTCTTCATGACAATTAAGTAACCCAGTCCCCATGGATCCCGGTTTACGTCGTCAACCAAGTCTCTCCATTTAGAGCGTTTGCTGGATGCGATTGCCTTTTTTAGTGCTTTTTTGGCTCATAATAATAATAATAATAATAATAATAATAATAATAATAATAATAATAATAATAATAATAATAATAATAATAACACACCTGTATCTCGGAATTAGGAAATGATTCTAATTATAAATATCTGGGCATGGATGAAGTCTTTGGAGTTAATGAGAAAGCAATGAAGACGAAGGTTTCAGGCGAATACATTAGTAGAGTTCGAAAGATTTTAAAATCAGGGTTAAACGGAAAATTTAAGATACAAGCAATTAACACCTATGCTATACCTATTTTTCGTTACAGTGTTGGAATTTTGAACTGGACTAAGAAGGAAATTCGTGATTTGGATGTTAAAACCAGGAAACAGCTTACCTTAAATTATATGTTTCACCCAAGATCAGATGTATGTAGACTATATTTGCGTCGACAGGATGGAGGTCGTGGTTTACAACAATTAGAAAATATTTATGATTTGGAAATTTTAAATTTAGGAAACTTTTTAAAAGCTAATAAAGATGATAAAATAATTAAACAATTAAATAGAGACATTTGCGGTAAGTCCATAATCAATAATCATAAACTTATTTTAGAAAAATTTCAGGTAGAAGAGTTACCGGATTACAATAATAAAAATACGGTGAAGAATTTAAAAAAGGAAATTAAATGTAAACAAAATTTGAAGTTAAAGGAAGAATTTATTCGAAAGCCTCTACATGGTCAGTTTTTGAGAACTTTCCAGGATGATGGTTTTTCAAAGTATGGTTCATTGCGTTGGCTATTACATGGTAATATTAAGGCGGAGACGGAATCTTCGATTATGGCTGCCCAAGAACAAGCACTACGCACGAGATACTACGAACAAAAAATCCTGAAAATTGCTCATGACGGTAGATGTAGGTTATGTCATTCTGCTGCGGAGCACGTTCATCATTTATTGTCGGCGTGTCCGGTTCTAGCTGAATCGGCTTACATTGTTAGACATGACAGGGTGGGTGCATATATACATTATAATTTATGTTCTCAACTTGGTTTTGATATGAACGTGTCTCGGTGGTATGAACATACTCCGTCTACTGTTATGAGCAATGATCATGTGACAGTACTATGGAATATGCCAATTGCTACTGATAGAATGCTGGACGCAAATAAGCCAGACATAGTAGTAAAGGACATCCAAAAGAAGAGCTGTACGTTTATAGAAATCTCGGTGCCGGCGGATTCGAATGTTTTGAAGAAGGAGACAGAGAAGAAACTAAAATATAAAGACCTCTCCATCGAGGTGAGCCGAATGTGGGGCATGAAGGTTACGGTCGTTCCGGTGATTGTGGGCTCATTAGGAATGGTATCTAAAAATTTTGAGAACCATGTGAAGGAATTGCCATGTAAAATTTCGCCATGGGAAATTCAGGAGATTGCTATCTTGGGAAGTACTAACCTCTTAAGGAGGGTACTATCGACATAATATTATTTACTAATGCAATATTAATTAGTTTCAGATATCTTTGCTGTTGTCGCCGTGAGGACCGTTTACGTAGATAAAAGTCTGGACTTCTCTACTGCGTTCACCCTTCACGAAGACATGAATACATATTATTGTAGTTGTAGTAGTTTATATTGTGTAATTTATTTCCACAACGCTGTGGCGGTTTTCTGCAGTTTTCCGACTTCTCCACCATAGCAAGGAATCTTGGCGTTGGGTTCAAAATTCAAAATTGGGTTTGTGCTGCAGAACATTCCCCCCCTTTACCAAAGGGAGTACCCTAGACTTCGGCGAAGTTCGGTACTACCCATTTTGGCCTGGTGCTTCACATCTATTTTTAAAATTCATAGTACCACTTTTGAAATTGTATGTTTAAAAAAATTGTATTAATTTATTTATATATGTATATCTATGTGATGTATCAGAGAATGACAATAAATAATAATAATAATAATAATAATAATAATAATAATAATAATAATAATAATAATAATAATAATAATAATAATAATAATAATAATAATAATAATAATAATAATAATAATAATAATAATAATAATAATAATAATAATAATAATGTTTATTTATACCCAACAGGAAATGTCCCAATTATAGGGTACAATTACACATACAAACAATTCATATTCAATAAAGCCATTAATAATTCAAAACAAAAAATACATTCTATAGACCTTAAATTTAATCTAAAAATTACCACAAATCGCCTGCCTGCAATTTCTTCGAAAAATCAAAGCCGAAGACACAACCCACGACAGCATGCTTACCAAATGCAAGGCCAGTGTCAAATAATACGCCCAGATCCCGCACCTCATCGAACCTCTGTAGTACATCATCACCAAGTACACAGTCGTGTAGTATCGGCACTGCAGATTTGGAAAAAGTAACAACTTTACACTTATTTACATCAAGAAGTAGACCATTCTGATGACACCAGTCTTCCAGGAACCTCAAGGCATCCTGAAGTCGGACAAGATAATAATAATAATAATAATAATAATAATAATAATAATAATAATAATAATAATAATAATAATAATAATAATAATAATAATAATAATAATAATAATAATAATAATAATAATAATAATAATAATAATAATAATAATAATAATAATAATAATAATAATAATAATAATAATAATAATAATAATAATAATAATAATAATAATAATAATAATAATAATAATAATAATAATAATAATAATAATAATAATAATAATGTTTATTTATACCCGACAGGAAATGTCCCAATTATAGGGTACAATTACACATACAAACAATTCATATTCAATAAAGCCATTAATAATTCAAAACAAAAAATACATTCTATAGACCTTAAATTTAATCTAAAAATTACCACAAATCGCCTGCCTGCAATTTCTTCGAAAAATCAAAGCCGAAGACACAACCCACGACAGCATGCTTACCAAATGCAAGGCCAGTGTCAAATAATACGCCCAGATCCCGCACCTCATCGAACCTCTGTAGTACATCATCACCAAGTACACAGTCGTGTAGTATCGGCACTGCAGATTTGGAAAAAGTAACAACTTTACACTTATTTACATTAAGAAGTAGACCATTCTGATGACACCAGTCTTCCAGGAACCTCAAGGCATCCTGAAGTCGGACAAGATCCCCCGCATCACAAATCACCCTATACAACTTAAAATCATCCGCGTAACCCTGACATTTAATCAACATATTTATATTCACTAACAAGTCATTGACAAAGATGACGAAAAGCAAGGGACCCAGTACCGACCCCTGCGGCACACCAGAAGTTGAGAACTATGCACCTGACCTAAAACCATTGACGACCACGTAGTTGACACGGCCAGAGAGCTGTCCAATAAAGTAATCAAATCCGGCGAGAATCCAAAACATAACAGCCTGCGGAGCAATCGACAATGATCGACGGTATCAAAAGCCTTACAAAAGTCCATATAGATTACATCTACCTGTGTACGATTATCAATATGACTTGAGACATACTGCGTAAAGGAGACCAAATTAAATACCGTCGACCTACCAGGCACAAAACAGTGTTGTCGCGGACTGAGTCTGCCAGCAGCATAAAACATAAACCGTCGATGCAAAACCAGCTCAAAAACCTTCGAAAAGCCGCACAAAAGTGACACTGGGCGGTAATTTCTTACGTCAGAAGAGTCGCCCGACTTTAAAACGGGTGTGATAATGGATGTTTTCCACAGGGCCGGAAATATTCCCGATGAAATGGATCTGTTAAATATAACCTTCAAAGGCTCCTCAAATACAGTAGCGCAATCTCTTATCAAAAAATTAGGAACACCATCGCAACCACTTGACAGCTTTGGTTTAAGAGATTTTAATGCCTCACTCACGTCCGAATTATCAATGTGAGACAGCAAAAAACATTGAGATAATAATAATAATAATAATAATAATAATAATAATAATAATAATAATGATAATAATAATAATAATAATAATAATAATAATAATAATAATAATAATAATAATAATAATAATAATAATAATAATAATAATAATAATAATAATAATAATAATAATAATAATAATAATAATAATAATAATAATAATAATAGTTTACAACAATTAGAAAATATTTATGATTTGGAAATTTTAAATTTAGGAAACTTTTTAAAAGCTAATAAAGATGATAAAATAATTAAACAATTAAATAGAGACATTTGCGGTAAGTCCATAATCAATAATCATAAACTTATTTTAGAAAAATTTCAGGTAGAAGAGTTACCGGATTACAATAATAAAAATACGGTGAAGAATTTAAAAAAGGAAATTCAATGTAAACAAAATTTGAAGTTAAAGGAAGAATTTATTCGAAAACCTCTACATGGTCAGTTTTTGAGAACTTTCCAGGATGATGGTTTTTCAAAGTATGGTTCATTGCGTTGGTTATTACATGGTAATATTAAGGCGGAGACGGAATCTTCGATTATGGCTGCCCAAGAACAAGCACTACGCACGAGATACTACGAACAAAAAATCCTGAAAATTGCTCATGACGGTAGATGTAGGTTATGTCATTCTGCTGCGGAGCACGTTCATCATTTATTGTCGGCGTGTCCGGTTCTAGCTGAATCGGCTTACATTGTTAGACATGACAGGGTGGGTGCATATATACATTATAATTTATGTTCTCAACTTGGTTTTGATATGAACGTGTCTCGGTGGTATGAACATACTCCGTCTACTGTTATGAGCAATGATCATGTGACAGTACTATGGAATATGCCAATTGCTACTGATAGAATGCTGGACGCAAATAAGCCAGACATAGTAGTAAAGGACATCCAAAAGAAGAGCTGTACGTTTATAGATCTCGGTGCCGGCGGATTCGAATGTTTTGAAGAAGGAGACAGAGAAGAAACTAAAATATAAAGACCTCTCCATCGAGGTGAGCCGAATGTGGGGCATGAAGGTTACGGTCGTTCCGGTGATTGTGGGCTCATTAGGAATGGTATCTAAAAATTTTGAGAACCATGTGAAGGAATTGCCATGTAAAATTTCGCCATGGGAAATTCAGGAGATTGCTATCTTGGGAAGTACTAACCTCTTAAGGAGGGTACTATCGACATAATATTATTTACTAATGCAATATTAATTAGTTTCAGATATCTTTGCTGTTGTCGCCGTGAGGACCGTTTACGTAGATAAAAGTCTGGACTTCTCTACTGCGTTCACCCTTCACGAAGACATGAATACATATTATTGTAGTTGTAGTAGTTTATATTGTGTAATTTATTTCCACAACGCTGTGGCGGTTTTCTGCAGTTTTCCGACTTCTCCACCATAGCAAGGAATTTTGGCGTTGGGTTCAAAATTCAAAATTGGGTTTGTGCTGCAGAACATTCCCCCCCTTTACCAAAGGGAGTACCCTAGACTTCGGCGAAGTTCGGTACTACCCATTTTGGCCTGGTGCTTCACATCTATTTTTAAAATTCATAGTACCACTTTTGAAATTGTATGTTTAAAAAAATTGTATTAATTTATTTATATATGTATACCTATGTGATGTATCAGAGAATGACAATAAATAATAATAATAATAATAATAATAATAATAATAATAATAATAATAATAATAATAATAATAATAATAATAATAATAATAATAATAATAATAATAATAATAATAATAATAATAATAATAATAATAATAATAATAATAATAATGTTTATTTATACCCAACAGGAAATGTCCCAATTATAGGGTACAATTACACATACAAACAATTCATATTCAATAAAGCCATTAATAATTCAAAACAAAAAATACATTCTATAGACCTTAAATTTAATCTAAAAATTACCACAAATCGCCTGCCTGCAATTTCTTCGAAAAATCAAAGCCGAAGACACAACCCACGACAGCATGCTTACCAAATGCAAGGCCAGTGTCAAATAATACGCCCAGATCCCGCACCTCATCGAACCTCTGTAGTACATCATCACCAAGTACACAGTCGTGTAGTATCGGCACTGCAGATTTGGAATTCATTCTGATGACACCAGTCTTCCAGGAACCTCAAGGCATCCTGAAGTCGGACAAGATCCCCCGCATCACAAATCGCCCTATACAACTTAAAATCATCCGCGTAACCCTGACATTTAATCAACATATTTATATTCACTAACAAGTCATTGACAAAGATGACGAAAAGCAAGGGACCCAGTACCGACCCCTGCGGCACACCAGAAGTTGAGAACTATGCACCTGACCTAAAACCATTGACGACCACGTAGTTGACACGGCCAGAGAGCTGTCCAATAAAGTAATCAAATCCGGCGAGAATCCAAAACATAACAGCCTGCGGAGCAATCGACAATGATCGACGGTATCAAAAGCCTTACAAAAGTCCATATAGATTACATCTACCTGTGTACGATTATCAATATGACTTGAGACATACTGCGTAAAGGAGACCAAATTAAATACCGTCGACCTACCAGGCACAAAACAGTGTTGTCGCGGACTGAGTCTGCCAGCAGCATAAAACATAAACCGTCGATGCAAAACCAGCTCAAAAACCTTCGAAAAGCCGCACAAAAGTGACACTGGGCGGTAATTTCTTACGTCAGAAGAGTCGCCCGACTTTAAAACGGGTGTGATAATGGATGTTTTCCACAGGGCCAGAAATATTCCCGATGAAATGGATCTGTTAAATATAACCTTCAAAGGCTCCTCAAATACAGTAGCGCAATCTCTTATCAAAAAATTAGGAACACCATCGCAACCACTTGACAGCTTTGGTTTAAGAGATTTTAATGCCTCACTCACGTCCGAATTATCAATGTGAGACAGCAAAAAACATTGAGATAATAATAATAATAATAATAATAATAATAATAATAATAATAATAATAATAATAATAATAATAATAATAATAATAATAATAATAATAATAATAATAATAATAATAATAATAATAATAATAATAATAATAATAATAATAATAATAATAATAATAATAATAATAATAATAATAATAATAATAATAATAATAATAATAATAATAATAATAATAATAATAATAATAATAATAATAATAATAATAATAATAATAATAATAATAATAATAATAATAATAATAATAATAATAATAATAATAATAATAATAATAATAATAATAATAATAATAATAATAATACGAAAATGCCAGGGCTATAATGCGGGACCACCGAACAACAGAAAACATAAAATAACTCATCTGTTTTATATGGACGACCTAAAACTCTATGCCCAGTCAGAAAAGGAAGTAAGCCAGATGCTGAACGCTGTCAAGGAGTATTCCGTAGATGTGGGAATGGAATTCGGAATTGAAAAATGTGCATACTACAACATCAAAAGAGGCAAAGGAGTGGTGGAGGGTGAAGACGTGGAGTTAATTGATGGTACTGCAATACGCCACTTGGATCAAGGTGAAACATATACCTACCTCGGAATCCCACAAAATCAAACACATGATGTGGAGAGAGTTAAGGAGCAGGTGAAGGAGCGGTACATCACGGCGCTAAAGAGGATTTGGGGGTCTGAACTAAACGGCAAGAACAAATGCGCCGCAACAAACAGCTTGGCGGTACCACTGATGACATACACATATGGCTCGGTGAACTGGAAACGAAGCGAAATCCAGAAACTCGACCGAAAGACCCGAAAAATCATGACGCAGAACCGCAGCCTCCACCCTAATGCGTCGGTCCAGCGATTGTGCCTACCAAGGGCCAAGGTTGGTAGAGGTCTGCAGTCGTTGGAAGAACTATACAAACGACTCATTATAGCTACCGCCATGAAAGTTGAGAAAGCAACTGATCCGCTGCTGAGACTGGTCGCCACCCACGAAAAACAAGGGAAAGGAGCATTTTTATACAAAGCCGCCCAAGAAGCAGCGAAGGAGCTAGGGATGGAGCTCACGCTGGGAACTAGAGCCAGAAACAATGGAGAATTACACCAGCTCACTCCAAAAAACAGAGCGCAGCTGCTAAAAACAAAATCAGTTGAGCTACTGTACAAAAAGCACTGTGTAAAACCCATGCATGGCCAATTCTATAAGAATATAACAGACAGGGAACTCTCCACCCAACTTACCTTCGGATTTCTAAGATCATCCGGGTTAAGATCTGAAACAGAGGGATACATCACGGCGGTGCAAGATGGCGTCTACCACTCGAGAGTGTACAGATCAGTTATAATGAATCAGGCCCAGGAAAGCACCATCTGCAGAGCCTGCAAAAAGGATCAGGAGACAACAATGCACATACTTTCGGCCTGTGAAGTATACGCAAGACATCTGTACGTACTACGACATGATTCAGCTCTCAAAGTTCTCTACTACAGACTGCGGCACATCTATGGAATAGATGAGCAAAGCAAAAAATATTACAGCAACGAGGAGATCTTACCTGCAGTATCCAACGCCAGGTGCAAGATATTTTGGAACTTTCCATTCTCCACAACCCAGCAGATCCAAGCAAATCGTCCCGATATGGTGGAGATGTCTTGCCCAGCCGACACCAGAATAACTGAAAAAGAGCAGGAGAAAAAGGGTAAGTATCGACCCTTACTCTATGAATTAGCTCGCACTTACCAACCCTACAAAATTATTTTCATACCAACCATCATTGGAGTAATGGGGGGCATGCCACCAAGCCTTATACAACACATGGGAGAGCTGAAGTGTCTACGCAGAGAAGAAGTCGAAAGAGTAGCCGCGGACATGCAGAAGGCCGTCATCCTGGGAACGCTCCATATCCTGAGGTCTCACGACGCTGGCCACCCACAACCATAGGGCCAGTCCATTTCCGGCTCCCATCACCTCCGGGAGACGAGCTGGAAACAGAATCCCGGCGTCAGGCAATCGCGAGCTGTCAGGCGCTGGAACCCTTTCCTAAACCCGCGCAAAGTCCTTACCAAAACTAACCCAGTCCCCAGTCCTTTCGGGTCCCGTGCTCTCTTGGCCGCCTGGACGGCTGGCGCCTCGGCGCCCAAGTCTGGGCGGGCAGGGCGGCGCGGGGGGTTGCGTGGCAAGGGAACGCAAAAAAAAAAAAATAATAATAATAATAATAATAATAATAATAATAATAATAATAATAATAATAATAATAATAATAATAATAATAATAATAATAATAATAATAATAATAATAATAATAATAATAATAATAATAATAATAATAATAATAATAATAATAATAATAATAATAATAATAATAATAATAATAATAATAATAATAATAATAATAATAGTTTACAACAATTAGAAAATATTTATGATTTGGAAATTTTAAATTTAGGAAACTTTTTAAAAGCTAATAAAGATGATAAAATAATTAAACAATTAAATAGAGACATTTGCCGTAAGTCCATAATCAATAATCATAAACTTATTTTAGAAAAATTTCAGGTAGAAGAGTTACCGGATTACAATAATAAAAATACGGTGAAGAATTTAAAAAAGGAAATTCAATGTAAACAAAATTTGAAGTTAAAGGAAGAATTTATTCGAAAACCTCTACATGGTCAGTTTTTGAGAACTTTCCAGGATGATGGTTTTTCAAAGTATGGTTCATTGCGTTGGTTATTACATGGTAATATTAAGGCGGAGACGGAATCTTCGATTATGGCTGCCCAAGAACAAGCACTACGCACGAGATACTACGAACAAAAAATCCTGAAAATTGCTCATGACGGTAGATGTAGGTTATGTCATTCTGCTGCGGAGCACGTTCATCATTTATTGTCGGCGTGTCCGGTTCTAGCTGAATCGGCTTACATTGTTAGACATGACAGGGTGGGTGCATATATACATTATAATTTATGTTCTCAACTTGGTTTTGATATGAACGTGTCTCGGTGGTATGAACATACTCCGTCTACTGTTATGAGCAATGATCATGTGACAGTACTATGGAATATGCCAATTGCTACTGATAGAATGCTGGACGCAAATAAGCCAGACATAGTAGTAAAGGACATCCAAAAGAAGAGCTGTACGTTTATAGATCTCGGTGCCGGCGGATTCGAATGTTTTGAAGAAGGAGACAGAGAAGAAACTAAAATATAAAGACCTCTCCATCGAGGTGAGCCGAATGTGGGGCATGAAGGTTACGGTCGTTCCGGTGATTGTGGGCTCATTAGGAATGGTATCTAAAAATTTTGAGAACCATGTGAAGGAATTGCCATGTAAAATTTCGCCATGGGAAATTCAGGAGATTGCTATCTTGGGAAGTACTAACCTCTTAAGGAGGGTACTATCGACATAATATTATTTACTAATGCAATATTAATTAGTTTCAGATATCTTTGCTGTTGTCGCCGTGAGGACCGTTTACGTAGATAAAAGTCTGGACTTCTCTACTGCGTTCACCCTTCACGAAGACATGAATACATATTATTGTAGTTGTAGTAGTTTATATTGTGTAATTTATTTCCACAACGCTGTGGCGGTTTTCTGCAGTTTTCCGACTTCTCCACCATAGCAAGGAATTTTGGCGTTGGGTTCAAAATTCAAAATTGCGTTTGTGCTGCAGAACATTCCCCCCCTTTACCAAAGGGAGTACCCTAGACTTCGGCGAAGTTCGGTACTACCCATTTTGGCCTGGTGCTTCACATCTATTTTTAAAATTCATAGTACCACTTTTGAAATTGTATGTTTAAAAAAATTGTATTAATTTATTTATATATGTATACCTATGTGATGTATCAGAGAATGACAATAAATAATAATAATAATAATAATAATAATAATAATAATAATAATAATAATAATAATAATAATAATAATAATAATAATAATAATAATAATAATAATAATAATAATAATAATAATAATAATAATAATAATGTTTATTTATACCCAACAGGAAATGTACCAATTATAGGGTACAATTACACATACAAACAATTCATATTCAATAAAGCCATTAATAATTCAAAACAAAAAATACATTCTATAGACCTTAAATTTAATCTAAAAATTACCACAAATCGCCTGCCTGCAATTTCTTCGAAAAATCAAAGCCGAAGACACAACCCACGACAGCATGCTTACCAAATGCAAGGCCAGTGTCAAATAATACGCCCAGATCCCGCACCTCATCGAACCTCTGTAGTACATCATCACCAAGTACACAGTCGTGTAGTATCGGCACTGCAGATTTGGAAAAAGTAACAACTTTACACTTATTTACATTAAGAAGTAGACCATTCTGATGACACCAGTCTTCCAGGAACCTCAAGGCATCCTGAAGTCGGACAAGATCCCCCGCATCACAAATCGCCCTATACAACTTAAAATCATCCGCGTAACCCTGACATTTAATCAACATATTTATATTCACTAACAAGTCATTGACAAAGATGACGAAAAGCAAGGGACCCAGTACCGACCCCTGCGGCACACCAGAAGTTGAGAACTATGCACCTGACCTAAAACCATTGACGACCACGTAGTTGACACGGCCAGAGAGCTGTCCAATAAAGTAATCAAATCCGGCGAGAATCCAAAACATAACAGCCTGCGGAGCAATCGACAATGATCGACGGTATCAAAAGCCTTACAAAAGTCCATATAGATTACATCTACCTGTGTACGATTATCAATATGACTTGAGACATACTGCGTAAAGGAGACCAAATTAAATACCGTCGACCTACCAGGCACAAAACAGTGTTGTCGCGGACTGAGTCTGCCAGCAGCATAAAACATAAACCGTCGATGCAAAACCAGCTCAAAAACCTTCGAAAAGCCGCACAAAAGTGACACTGGGCGGTAATTTCTTACGTCAGAAGAGTCGCCCGACTTTAAAACGGGTGTGATAATGGATGTTTTCCACAGGGCCAGAAATATTCCCGATGAAATGGATCTGTTAAATATAACCTTCAAAGGCTCCTCAAATACAGTAGCGCAATCTCTTATCAAAAAATTAGGAACACCATCGCAACCACTTGACAGCTTTGGTTTAAGAGATTTTAATGCCTCACTCACGTCCGAATTATCAATGTGAGACAGCAAAAAACATTGAGAAAATAATAATAATAATAATAATAATAATAATAATAATAATAATAATAATAATAATAATAATAATAATAATAATAATAATAATAATAATAATAATAATAATAATAATAATAATAATAATAATAATAATAATAATAATAATAATAATAATACGAAAATGCCAGGGCTATAATGCGGGACCACCGAACAACAGAAAACATAAAATAACTCATCTGTTTTATATGGACGACCTAAAACTCTATGCCCAGTCAGAAAAGGAAGTAAGCCAGATGCTGAACGCTGTCAAGGAGTATTCCGTAGATGTGGGAATGGAATTCGGAATTGAAAAATGTGCATACTACAACATCAAAAGAGGCAAAGGAGTGGTGGAGGGTGAAGACGTGGAGTTAATTGATGGTACTGCAATACGCCACTTGGATCAAGGTGAAACATATACCTACCTCGGAATCCCACAAAATCAAACACATGATGTGGAGAGAGTTAAGGAGCAGGTGAAGGAGCGGTACATCACGGCGCTAAAGAGGATTTGGGGGTCTGAACTAAACGGCAAGAACAAATGCGCCGCAACAAACAGCTTGGCGGTACCACTGATGACATACACATATGGCTCGGTGAACTGGAAACGAAGCGAAATCCAGAAACTCGACCGAAAGACCCGAAAAATCATGACGCAGAACCGCAGCCTCCACCCTAATGCGTCGGTCCAGCGATTGTGCCTACCAAGGGCCAAGGTTGGTAGAGGTCTGCAGTCGTTGGAAGAACTATACAAACGACTCATTATAGCTACCGCCATGAAAGTTGAGAAAGCAACTGATCCGCTGCTGAGACTGGTCGCCACCCACGAAAAACAAGGGAAAGGAGCATTTTTATACAAAGCCGCCCAAGAAGCAGCGAAGGAGCTAGGGATGGAGCTCACGCTGGGAACTAGAGCCAGAAACAATGGAGAATTACACCAGCTCACTCCAAAAAACAGAGCGCAGCTGCTAAAAACAAAATCAGTTGAGCTACTGTACAAAAAGCACTGTGAAAAACCCATGCATGGCCAATTCTATAAGAATATAACAGACAGGGAACTCTCCACCCAACTTACCTTCGGATTTCTAAGATCATCCGGGCTAAGATCTGAAACAGAGGGATACATCACGGCGGTGCAAGATGGCGTCTACCACTCGAGAGTGTACAGATCAGTTATAATGAATCAGGCCCAGGAAAGCACCATCTGCAGAGCCTGCAAAAAGGATCAGGAGACAACAATGCACATACTTTCGGCCTGTGAAGTATACGCAAGACATCTGTACGTACTACGACATGATTCAGCTCTCAAAGTTCTCTACTACAGACTGCGGCACATCTATGGAATAGATGAGCAAAGCAAAAAATATTACAGCAACGAGGAGATCTTACCTGCAGTATCCAACGCCAGGTGCAAGATATTTTGGAACTTTCCATTCTCCACAACCCAGCAGATCCAAGCAAATCGTCCCGATATGGTGGTAATGGATCACAAGGAGAAAACCGTCTACGTGGTGGAGATGTCTTGCCCAGCCGACACCAGAATAACTGAAAAAGAGCAGGAGAAAAAGTGTAAGTATCGACCCTTACTCTATGAATTAGCTCGCACTTACCAACCCTACAAAATTATTTTCATACCAACCATCATTGGAGTAATGGGGGGCATGCCACCAAGCCTTATACAACACATGGGAGAGCTGAAGTGTCTACGCAGAGAAGAAGTCGAAAGAGTAGCCGCGGACATGCAGAAGGCCGTCATCCTGGGAACGCTCCATATCCTGAGGTCTCACGACGCTGGCCACCCACAACCATAGGGCCAGTCCATTTCCGGCTCCCATCACCTCCGGGAGACGAGCTGGAAACAGAATCCCGGCGTCAGGCAATCGCGAGCTGTCAGGCGCTGGAACCCTTTCCTAAACCCGCGCAAAGTCCTTACCAAAACTAACCCAGTCCCCAGTCCTTCCGGGTCCCGTGCTCTCTTGGCCGCCTGGACGGCTGGCGCCTCGGCGCCCAAGTCTGGGCGGGCAGGGCGGCGCGTGGGGTTGCGTGGCAAGGGAACGCAAAAAAAAATAATAATAATAATAATAATAATAATAATAATAATAATAATAATAATAATAATAATAATAATAATAATAATAATAATAATAATAATAATAATAATAATAATAATAATGTTTATTTATACCCAACAGGAAATGTCCCAATTATAGGGTACAATTACACATACAAACAATTCATATTCAATAAAGCCATTAATAATTCAAAACAAAAAATACATTCTATAGACCTTAAATTTAATCTAAAAATTACCACAAATCGCCTGCCTGCAATTTCTTCGAAAAATCAAAGCCGAAGACACAACCCACGACAGCATGCTTACCAAATGCAAGGCCAGTGTCAAATAATACGCCCAGATCCCGCACCTCATCGAACCTCTGTAGTACATCATCACCAAGTACACAGTCGTGTAGTATCGGCACTGCAGATTTGGAAAAAGTAACAACTTTACACTTATTTACATTAAGAAGTAGACCATTCTGATGACACCAGTCTTCCAGGAACCTCAAGGCATCCTGAAGTCGGACAAGATCCCCCGCATCACAAATCGCCCTATACAACTTAAAATCATCCGCGTAACCCTGACATTTAATCAACATATTTATATTCACTAACAAGTCATTGACAAAGATGACGAAAAGCAAGGGACCCAGTACCGACCCCTGCGGCACACCAGAAGTTGAGAACTATGCACCTGACCTAAAACCATTGACGACCACGTAGTTGACACGGCCAGAGAGCTGTCCAATAAAGTAATCAAATCCGGCGAGAATCCAAAACATAACAGCCTGCGGAGCAATCGACAATGATCGACGGTATCAAAAGCCTTACAAAAGTCCATATAGATTACATCTACCTGTGTACGATTATCAATATGACTTGAGACATACTGCGTAAAGGAGACCAAATTAAATACCGTCGACCTACCAGGCACAAAACAGTGTTGTCGCGGACTGAGTCTGCCAGCAGCATAAAACATAAACCGTCGATGCAAAACCAGCTCAAAAACCTTCGAAAAGCCGTACAAAAGTGACACTGGGCGGTAATTTCTTACGTCAGAAGAGTCGCCCGACTTTAAAACGGGTGTGATAATGGATGTTTTCCACAGGGCCGGAGATATTCCCGATGAAATGGATCTGTTAAATATAACCTTCAAAGGCTCCTCAAATACAGTAGCGCAATCTCTTATCAAAAAATTAGGAACACCATCGCAACCACTTGACAGCTTTGGTTTAAGAGATTTTAATGCCTCACTCACGTCCGAATTATCAATGTGAGACAGCAAAAAACATTGAGATAATAATAATAATAATAATAATAATAATAATAATATTAATAATAATAATAATAATAATAATAATAATAATAATAATAATAATAATAATAATAATAATAATAATAATAATAATAATAATAATAATAATAATAATAATAATAATAATAATAATAATAATAATAATAATAATAATAATAATAATAATAATAATAATAATAATAATAATAATAATAATAATAATAATAATAATAATAATAATAATAATAATAATAATAATAATAATAATAATAATAATAATAATAATAATAATAATAATAATAATAATAATAATAATAATAATAATAATAATAATAATAATAATAATAATAATAATAATAATAATAATAATAATAATAATAATAATAATAATAATAATAATAATAATAATAATAATAATAATAATAATAATAATAATAATAATAATAATAATAATAATAATAATAATAATAATACGATACTCAGCCCACCCCAACGCAACATAGAGGAATGCAGAGAACCATTTGGACCGAGGAAATGAACAAGTTTATGGTTTACTGTTACTATAAAATTACAAGAGCAGAGACGGTGAGGGTACCTTACAGCGTTGAAATGCGCAGATTATTTATCTTTCCCAGCCCATCAGGCTGAGGAAGTGCAACAACTCCTGATCATAATAATAATAATAATAATAATAATAATAATAATAATAATAATAATAATAATAATAATAATAATAATAATAATAATGATAATGATAATGATAATGATAATGATAATGATAATGATAATGATAATGATAATGATAATGATAATGATAATGATAATGATAATGATAATGATAATGATAATGATAATGATAATGATAATGATAATGATAATGATAATGATAATGATAATGATAATGATAATGATAATGATAATGATAATGATAATGATAATGATAATGATAATGATAATGATAATGATAATGATAATGATAATGATAATGATAATGATAATGATAATGATAATGATAATGATAATGATAATGATAATGATAATGATAATGATAATGATAATGATAATGATAATGATAATGATAATGATAATGATAATGATAATGATAATGATAATGATAATGATAATGATAATGATAATGATAATGATAATGATAATGATAATGATAATGATAATGATAATGATAATGATAATGATAATGATAATGATAATGATAATGATAATGATAATGATAATGATAATGATAATGATAATGATAATGATAATGATAATGATAATGATAATGATAATGATAATGATAATGATAATGATAATGATAATGATAATGATAATGATAATGATAATGATAATGATAATGATAATGATAATGATAATGATAATGATAATGATAATGATAATGATAATGATAATGATAATGATAATGATAATGATAATGATAATGATAATGATAATGATAATGATAATGATAATGATAATGATAATGATAATGATAATGATAATGATAATGATAATGATAATGATAATGATAATGATAATGATAATGATAATGATAATGATAATGATAATGATAATGATAATGATAATGATAATGATAATGATAATGATAATGATAATGATAATGATAATGATAATGATAATGATAATGATAATGATAATGATAATGATAATGATAATGATAATGATAATGATAATGATAATGATAATGATAATGATAATGATAATGATAATGATAATGATAATGATAATGATAATGATAATGATAATGATAATGATAATGATAATGATAATGATAATGATAATGATAATGATAATGATAATGATAATGATAATGATAATGATAATGATAATGATAATGATAATGATAATGATAATGATAATGATAATGATAATGATAATGATAATGATAATGATAATGATAATGATAATGATAATGATAATGATAATGATAATGATAATGATAATGATAATGATAATGATAATGATAATGATAATGATAATGATAATGATAATGATAATGATAATGATAATGATAATGATAATGATAATGATAATGATAATGATAATGATAATGATAATGATAATGATAATGATAATGATAATGATAATGATAATGATAATGATAATGATAATGATAATGATAATGATAATGATAATGATAATGATAATGATAATGATAATGATAATGATAATGATAATGATAATGATAATGATAATGATAATGATAATGATAATGATAATGATAATGATAATGATAATGATAATGATAATGATAATGATAATGATAATGATAATGATAATGATAATGATAATGATAATGATAATGATAATGATAATGATAATGATAATGATAATGATAATGATAATGATAATGATAATGATAATGATAATGATAATGATAATGATAATGATAATGATAATGATAATGATAATGATAATGATAATGATAATGATAATGATAATGATAATGATAATGATAATGATAATGATAATGATAATGATAATGATAATGATAATGATAATGATAATGATAATGATAATGATAATGATAATGATAATGATAATGATAATGATAATGATAATGATAATGATAATGATAATGATAATGATAATGATAATGATAATGATAATGATAATGATAATGATAATGATAATGATAATGATAATGATAATGATAATGATAATGATAATGATAATGATAATGATAATGATAATGATAATGATAATGATAATGATAATGATAATGATAATGATAATGATAATGATAATGATAATGATAATGATAATGATAATGATAATGATAATGATAATGATAATGATAATGATAATGATAATGATAATGATAATGATAATGATAATGATAATGATAATGATAATGATAATGATAATGATAATGATAATGATAATGATAATGATAATGATAATGATAATGATAATGATAATGATAATGATAATGATAATGATAATGATAATGATAATGATAATGATAATGATAATGATAATGATAATGATAATGATAATGATAATGATAATGATAATGATAATGATAATGATAATGATAATGATAATGATAATGATAATGATAATGATAATGATAATGATAATGATAATGATAATGATAATGATAATGATAATGATAATGATAATGATAATGATAATGATAATGATAATGATAATGATAATGATAATGATAATGATAATGATAATGATAATGATAATGATAATGATAATGATAATGATAATGATAATGATAATGATAATGATAATGATAATGATAATGATAATGATAATGATAATGATAATGATAATGATAATGATAATGATAATGATAATGATAATGATAATGATAATGATAATGATAATGATAATGATAATGATAATGATAATGATAATGATAATGATAATGATAATGATAATGATAATGATAATGATAATGATAATGATAATGATAATGATAATGATAATGATAATGATAATGATAATGATAATGATAATGATAATGATAATGATAATGATAATGATAATGATAATGATAATGATAATGATAATGATAATGATAATGATAATGATAATGATAATGATAATGATAATGATAATGATAATGATAATGATAATGATAATGATAATGATAATGATAATGATAATGATAATGATAATGATAATGATAATGATAATGATAATGATAATGATAATGATAATGATAATGATAATGATAATGATAATGATAATGATAATGATAATGATAATGATAATGATAATGATAATGATAATGATAATGATAATGATAATGATAATGATAATGATAATGATAATGATAATGATAATGATAATGATAATGATAATGATAATGATAATGATAATGATAATGATAATGATAATGATAATGATAATGATAATGATAATGATAATGATAATGATAATGATAATGATAATGATAATGATAATGATAATGATAATGATAATGATAATGATAATGATAATGATAATGATAATGATAATGATAATGATAATGATAATGATAATGATAATGATAATGATAATGATAATGATAATGATAATGATAATGATAATGATAATGATAATGATAATGATAATGATAATGATAATGATAATGATAATGATAATGATAATGATAATGATAATGATAATGATAATGATAATGATAATGATAATGATAATGATAATGATAATGATAATGATAATGATAATGATAATGATAATGATAATGATAATGATAATGATAATGATAATGATAATGATAATGATAATGATAATGATAATGATAATGATAATGATAATGATAATGATAATGATAATGATAATGATAATGATAATGATAATGATAATGATAATGATAATGATAATGATAATGATAATGATAATGATAATGATAATGATAATGATAATGATAATGATAATGATAATGATAATGATAATGATAATGATAATGATAATGATAATGATAATGATAATGATAATGATAATGATAATGATAATGATAATGATAATGATAATGATAATGATAATGATAATGATAATGATAATGATAATGATAATGATAATGATAATGATAATGATAATGATAATGATAATGATAATGATAATGATAATGATAATGATAATGATAATGATAATGATAATGATAATGATAATGATAATGATAATGATAATGATAATGATAATGATAATGATAATGATAATGATAATGATAATGATAATGATAATGATAATGATAATGATAATGATAATGATAATAATAATAATAATAATAATGATAATGATAATAATAATAATAATAATAATAATAATAATAATAATAATAATAATAATAATAATAATAATAATAATAATAATAATAATAATAATAATAATAATAATAATAATAATAATAATAATAATAATAATAATACGATACTCAGCCCACCCCAACGCAACATAGAGGAAGGCAGAGAACCATTTGGACCGAGGAAATGAACAAGTTTATGGTTTACTGTTACTATAAAATTACAAGAGCAGAGACGGTGAGGGTACCTTACAGCGTTGAAATGCGCAGATTATTTATCTTTCCCAGCCCATCAGGCTGAGGAAGTGCAACAACTCCTGATCATAATAATAATAATAATAATAATAATAATGATAATAATAATAATAATAATAATAATAATAATAATAATAATAATAATAATAATAATAATAATAATAATAATAATAATAATAATAATAATAATAATAATAATAATAATAATAATAATAATAATAATAATAATAATAATAATAATAATAATAATAATAATAATAATAATAATAATAATAATAATAATAATAATAATAATAATAATAATAATAATAATAATAATAATAATAATAATAATAATAATAATAATAATAATAATAATAATAATAATAATAATAATAATAATAATAAAACACCGGCAGCAGACCCTTTGCCGCCGGTGTGTGGGACTCGCACCCACTAACAACCCCCTTTGTTGTACTGAGCAATTGCTCACCCTGGTACCATCAGGACGACATTGCTTCAGGGTGAGTGCTCCATTCTGTGCCTTATGGCTTCATTACGTTAGGGTCTCTTCGTGCTTCTTGATGAGGATACTCTTAACGAAAGCATCCACAGCTCGCCAGTTGTGTTCGTTTGTCAACATTTTTGTAACAATGGTTTCTGGTTCAAGAGCTCCTACCAGTTCAATCAACTCATGGCGCTCCGGCTGCCACCGCTCGCACTCAAAGAATGTATGATAGGCAGTGTCATCAGCGCAATCGCCATATGGACAAGAAGGTGTAGTCACCTTAGCCATCTTAAACAGATATGAATAAAAGTAGCCGTGACCACTTAGAAATTGCGTTACATAATAATTAACTTCGCCATGTGTGCGTTCCAGCCAAGCAGGCAGGTCACCTATTAGTCGTGCTGTCCATCTTCCGCGCTTCTCGTCTTGCCATTCGGTCCGCCAGACCTCCGCAGTACGAACTTTCTCATTCTTAATGGGAACATTTCGTCCTCCATTGTAAATGCGCTTTCTTTCCAGGGCCAACAGGACTATTGGTACCACCCCGGATATGACAAGAGCAGCCGGCTCTGAAACAGTTCGATACGCGCTGCAGATACGCAAGCATGCAACCCTTTGGATGGATCGAAGACGACGCAATGATGTAGCAGGCACTCTATCTACCCATACCTCGCACCCATACAGAAGTATAGAGTTGATAACACTCATAAGAAGTCGTCTCTTACTAGCCACGGGACCACCAACATTAGCCATCAAGCGGCTCAACGAAGCAGTGACTGTTGCTGCTCTGCTACATACTCGTTCCAAGTGTGCACCGAACCTAAGTCGCGAGTCCACCATTACGCCGAGATATTTTACCGCTGAAGATGTGAAGATTTCTTGGTTTCCGACTCTCAGTGGGATCTCAAGGGGAATGTGCCGTTTTGTCATAAGGACAACCTCTGTCTTCTCCAGAGCGAGGGATAGTCCGTGGTCCATCATCCACTGTAGAACTCTTCTCATGACCTGGTTTAAGGTAAGTTGGACGCTTGCCTCATTTCGACCGAATATCACAACAGCAACATCATCCACATAACCCATCAGTCTTGCCTCTTCGGGTAAGTCTATTTCAAATAAGTCGTCGTAGGAAACGTTCCACATATCGGCGCCGAGGATTGACCCCTGCGTGGCACCAGCGGTAAGTAGCTTCTCGTGTAGACCTTCAGTTGTTTCAAAAATTAGTTTTCTTTGTTTCAGGTAACTACGTATGATACGCATCAGATAAGGCGGTAGGTTAAATCGGAATTTCAATGCGGCAAGTATGTCATACCAACGAACGGAATTGAATGCGTTCTTGACGTCTAGTGTTACGAGAGCAACTAGCGGACGAGAATAGTGATTTCTGTTCTGAGATTCATCATAAAGACGTATTAACTCAGACAGGGCGGTTATGGTTGAAAAACCTCTGCGAGACCCGTGTTGGCTGGGCGAAAGCCCGTTTGGCCCCTGGATATAATGCGCGATTCTTCCCTGTAACACCTTTACAAACAGTTTCCCGGCTGTGTCCAGCATACACAATGGTCTGTGCGCTGACGGTAAGTAAGGGTCACCTTTTCCTTTCGGTATAAGTGATAGCCGTTGGATTTTCCAGCGGTCAGGAAAGTATCCTTCAGTTAGGCACGCGTTGTAGACTTTGATTAACAGATTAGGGTACTGTAAAGCAACTCGTTTTAGGATCTCCGATGGAATTCCATCAGGACCAGGAGCCTTTCCGTGTTTTAAGGTCTTGGCAGCATCAAGCAGTTCCACTTCTGTAAAGAGAGGTATCTCAGATACATCCTCAATTTCCTCGATTTCAAAGACTGTGGGTGGATGAGTGGGGAAAAGTTCATCGATAATCTGGATTATTTTCTGTGCAGGTAAGCGAATATCATTTTTTGCCGAACCAAGCCTCTTCATGACAATTAAGTAACCCAGTCCCCATGGATCCCGGTTTACGTCGTCAACCAAATCTCTCCATTTAGAGCGTTTGCTGGATGCGATTGCCTTTTTTAGTGCTTTTTTGGCTCTTGTAAATAATTCGGTTTCACTGGTGTCAGGAGTGTTACGTCCTCTGGCTCTTGTAACCTTGCGTCTGAGACGGTGACATTGTCGTCGTAGTTCCGCGATCTCATCGTTCCACCAATAGGCGGATGCTTTCCGATGTTGACTTTTTCGGGGCATTGCAGCATTGCAGGCCTCTCGGAGGATGCGCATTGTTATTTCAACTAGGTCCGATGCTTTCTGGATGTTACTTATATTGCTTTGGTGTTGGGAGATTACCATGAAAAGAGCTTCCTAAGTCAACAATAATAATAATAATAATAATAATAATAATAATAATAATAATAATAATAATAATAATAATAATAATAATAATAATAATAATAATAATAATAATAATAATAATAATAATAATAATAATAATAATAATAATAATAATAATAATAATAATAATAATAATACGATACTCAGCCCACCCCAACGCAACATAGAGGAAGGCAGAGAACCATTTGGACCGAGGAAATGAACAAGTTTATGGTTTACTGTTACTATAAAATTACAAGAGCAGAGACGGTGAGGGTACCTTACAGCGTTGAAATGCGCAGATTATTTATCTTTCCCAGCCCATCAGGCTGAGGAAGTGCAACAACTCCTGATCATAATAATAATAATAATAATAATAATAATAATAATAATAATAATAATAATAATAATAATAATAATAATAATAATAATAATAATAATAATAATAATAATAATAATAATAATAATAATAATAATAATAATAATAATAATAATAATAATAATAATAATAATAATAATAATAATAATAATAATAATAATAATAATAATAATAATACGATACTCAGCCCACCCCAACGCAACATAGAGGAAGGCAGAGAACCATTTGGACCGAGGAAATGAACAAGTTTATGGTTTACTGTTACTATAAAATTACAAGAGCAGAGACGGTGAGGGTACCTTACAGCGTTGAAATGCGCAGATTATTTATCTTTCCCAGCCCATCAGGCTGAGGAAGTGCAACAACTCCTGATCATAATAATAATAATAATAATAATAATAATAATAATAATAATAATAATAATAATAATAATAATAATAATAATAATAATAATAATAATAATAATAATAATAATAATAATAATAATAATAATAATAATAATAATAATAATAATAATAATAATAATAATAATAATAATAATAATAATAATAATAATAATAATAATAATAATAATAATAATAATAATAATAATAATAATAATAATAATAATAATAATAATAATAATAATAATAATAATAATTTATCAAGGTGTCAAATAAGGAATAATATTTCTACGTTTCTTTGTAGTAAGTATTATTAAGATATCTAATCACCCTTTAGTATTTTAGCGGTATTAAGAAGGTTACTCATAATATTTTATTTGAGCCCACTTAATTTTTGCAATATGGATTTAAATAATACAAGAACAATTCGTAATAAATGGTCCATAGAAGAATGCAGAGACGTGATTTGGTGTCATTTTCATTCGTTAATAAAGTTTGGATGTGCTAATCAAAGGGAAAACTTCAGATTGTGGCGTGAGAGGAACCCAAATAAAAGAATGGAGTTATCAGTCAACACTCTGGCTTCCCAGAGACGGTATATCCTGAATAGCAATAAGTTTTCAAATATAGACTTAGATAATATTAGGAGAGAAGTTCAGATTGTTTTAGATGTTGAAAATAACCCAGATAATGGTTTGAATGATGTATCAGGTGTTTCCATAGATATCCCAAATGATGACATTTCTGTTGTTGTGGATAATGCTGAAAATGATTTACCACATTTGGATGAAAATACTGACAACGCTGTGCAACAAAGTCGATTTCTCAAATTACTACAGGAAGAACTGCGTACTGCTGGAAATTTCGAAAATCGTGTTAGATTACCTCATTTGAGAGAATCTAATAGGGTTAGAGAATTGATAGCACAAGCAAATTCTGATCTGGAAATATTTCTTAGAAATAGAGCTGAAATCAATATTTTAGATTTAAATAATTTGTTGTATGTATCAGCTCTTGTAGTCACAAAGATGGTAAACCCAAAATTGCTAACACAGCGAAATAAGAGAGTTTGGGAGAATAGATGGAAACAAAGACTGCAAAGGAATATTGAAAATTGGAGAAAAGACGTTTCCAGAATTTCTGAAATTAAGCGCTCTCAACAATTATCCGACAGGTTACAGCGTATTCGACGCGATATAATACAAAAATACAGTGTTTTAGGGGAAGAGACGGATATTTTAACAATTGAAGAAGAATTAAAGCAGAAAATTCAAGCAAAAGCTCAGCGTCTTAAAAGATTTGAAAAAAGGATTCGAAGCTTTAATGATAACAAAGATTTTGAAGAAAATCCAAAGAAATTTTATAGGGGTCTAAACAAAACTAACATAAATATGAAGGATATACCTAACATGCAAGATGTTACTAATTTTTGGATGGGAATTTGGGGTCAGCCTGGTAATTATAATCCCTCAGCTGAATGGATTAAACGTGAGGAGAGGAGGAATAACCATTATCCAGTAATGGATGATATAGTTCTCTCCAAGAACGACATCCAAGAATCGTGCAGAAAATTGGGATTATGGAAAGCCCCAGGACCGGATAAAATTCCAAATTTTTGGTTAAAGAAATTAACGTCTATACATGACAATTTGATTAAGTGTTACAATAAATTAATAAACAATCCAGCACAAATACCATCGTGGCTGGCAGAAGGTGTTACAATTTTATTACCAAAATCGGCAAACACAATGGAAGTATCGCAATATAGACCAATAACTTGTTTAAATACTTGCTATAAATTATTAACTAAAATTTTAGGTAACAAGATTTATGATCACCTACGACAGAATAACGTATTGCCTTCTGAACAGAAAGGAATTTTAGTAGATAGTTATGGTTGTAAGGAGTTATTACTAATCAACAAGAAGATTGTTGAAAAGATTTCGAAGACTCGGGGAAACCTTTCCATGGCGTGGATTGATTATAAAAAGGCATATGATAGCATTCCGCATGACTGGATTTTGAGATGTCTACAGCTATACAGAGTTAATCCAAAAATAATTCATCTGATTGAGTCTTGTATGTCTTTATGGTCTACTAAACTACACCTACGTGGAGAAGTGTCTGATCAAGTCTCAGAACCGATAAATATTAATTGTGGCATATTTCAAGGTGATAGTCTGTCACCTCTTCTGTTCTGTATTGGTTTATTTGCGTTGTCAAGTGAATTGAATCACGACAAATTTGGAATTCAGTTGTTACCTGGTGAAAAGTTGATTGGTCATGCATTATATATGGATGATCTGAAACTTTATGCTAGAAATGATGAACAACTGATGAAGAGTTTAAGTGTTGTGAAACAGTTTTCTGATGACATAGGTATGCAATTTGGATTGGAGAAGTGTGCCAAAATTAGTATCGTAAAAGGTAAAATTGAGCGAACCATGGATATACATCTTGATGAACACACCTGTATCTCGGAATTAGGAAATGATTCTAATTATAAATATCTGGGCATGGATGAAGTCTTTGGAGTTAATGAGAAAGCAATGAAGACGAAGGTTTCAGGCGAATACATTAGTAGAGTTCGAAAGATTTTAAAATCAGGGTTAAACGGAAAATTTAAGATACAAGCAATTAACACCTATGCTATACCTATTTTTCGTTACAGTGTTGGAATTTTGAACTGGACTAAGAAGGAAATTCGTGATTTGGATGTTAAAACCAGGAAACAGCTTACCTTAAATTATATGTTTCACCCAAGATCAGATGTATGTAGACTATATTTGCGTCGACAGGATGGAGGTCGTGGTTTACAACAATTAGAAAATATTTATGATTTGGAAATTTTAAATTTAGGAAACTTTTTAAAAGCTAATAAAGATGATAAAATAATTAAACAATTAAATAGAGACATTTGCGGTAAGTCCATAATCAATAATCATAAACTTATTTTAGAAAAATTTCAGGTAGAAGAGTTACCGGATTACAATAATAAAAATACGGTGAAGAATTTAAAAAAGGAAATTAAATGTAAACAAAATTTGAAGTTAAAGGAAGAATTTATTCGAAAGCCTCTACATGGTCAGTTTTTGAGAACTTTCCAGGATGATGGTTTTTCAAAGTATGGTTCATTGCGTTGGCTATTACATGGTAATATTAAGGCGGAGACGGAATCTTCGATTATGGCTGCCCAAGAACAAGCACTACGCACGAGATACTACGAACAAAAAATCCTGAAAATTGCTCATGACGGTAGATGTAGGTTATGTCATTCTGCTGCGGAGCACGTTCATCATTTATTGTCGGCGTGTCCGGTTCTAGCTGAATCGGCTTACATTGTTAGACATGACAGGGTGGGTGCATATATACATTATAATTTATGTTCTCAACTTGGTTTTGATATGAACGTGTCTCGGTGGTATGAACATACTCCGTCTACTGTTATGAGCAATGATCATGTGACAGTACTATGGAATATGCCAATTGCTACTGATAGAATGCTGGACGCAAATAAGCCAGACATAGTAGTAAAGGACATCCAAAAGAAGAGCTGTACGTTTATAGAAATCTCGGTGCCGGCGGATTCGAATGTTTTGAAGAAGGAGACAGAGAAGAAACTAAAATATAAAGACCTCTCCATCGAGGTGAGCCGAATGTGGGGCATGAAGGTTACGGTCGTTCCGGTGATTGTGGGCTCATTAGGAATGGTATCTAAAAATTTTGAGAACCATGTGAAGGAATTGCCATGTAAAATTTCGCCATGGGAAATTCAGGAGATTGCTATCTTGGGAAGTACTAACCTCTTAAGGAGGGTACTATCGACATAATATTATTTACTAATGCAATATTAATTAGTTTCAGATATCTTTGCTGTTGTCGCCGTGAGGACCGTTTACGTAGATAAAAGTCTGGACTTCTCTACTGCGTTCACCCTTCACGAAGACATGAATACATATTATTGTAGTTGTAGTAGTTTATATTGTGTAATTTATTTCCACAACGCTGTGGCGGTTTTCTGCAGTTTTCCGACTTCTCCACCATAGCAAGGAATCTTGGCGTTGGGTTCAAAATTCAAAATTGGGTTTGTGCTGCAGAACATTCCCCCCCTTTACCAAAGGGAGTACCCTAGACTTCGGCGAAGTTCGGTACTACCCATTTTGGCCTGGTGCTTCACATCTATTTTTAAAATTCATAGTACCACTTTTGAAATTGTATGTTTAAAAAAATTGTATTAATTTATTTATATATGTATATCTATGTGATGTATCAGAGAATGACAATAAATAATAATAATAATAATAATAATAATAATAATAATAATAATAATAATAATAATAATAATAATAATAATAATAATAATAATAATAATAATAATAATAATAATAATAATAATAATAATAATAATAATAATAATAATAATAATAATAATAATAATAATAATAATAATAATAATAATAATAATAATACGATACTCAGCCCACCCCAACGCAACATAGAGGAAGGCAGAGAACCATTTGGACCGAGGAAATGAACAAGTTTATGGTTTACTGTTACTATAAAATTACAAGAGCAGAGACGGTGAGGGTACCTTACAGCGTTGAAATGCGCAGATTATTTATCTTTCCCAGCCCATCAGGCTGAGGAAGTGCAACAACTCCTGATCATAATAATAATAATAATAATAATAATAATAATAATAATAATAATAATAATAATAATAATAATAATAATAATAATAATAATAATAATAATAATAATAATAATAATAATAATAATAATAATAATAATAATAATAATAATAATAATAATAATAATAATAATAATAATAATAATAATAATAATAATAATAATAATACGATACTCAGCCCACCCCAACGCAACATAGAGGAAGGCAGAGAACCATTTGGACCGAGGAAATGAACAAGTTTATGGTTTACTGTTACTATAAAATTACAAGAGCAGAGACGGTGAGGGTACCTTACAGCGTTGAAATGCGCAGATTATTTATCTTTCCCAGCCCATCAGGCTGAGGAAGTGCAACAACTCCTGATCATAATAATAATAATAATAATAATAATAATAATAATAATAATAATAATAATAATAATAATAATAATAATAATAATAATAATAATAATAATAATAATAATAATAATAATAATAATAATAATAATAATAATAATAATAATAATAATAATAATAATAATAATAATAATAATAATAATAATAATAATAATAATAATAATAATAATAATAATAATAATAATAATAATAATAATAATAATACGATACTCAGCCCACCACAACGCAACATAGAGGAAGGCAGAGAACCATTTGAACCGAGGAAATGAACAAGTTTATGGTTTACTGTTACTATAAAATTACAAGAGCAGAGACGGTGAGGGTACCTTACAGCGTTGAAATGCGCAGATTATTTATCTTTCCCAGCCCATCAGGCTGAGGAAGTGCAACAACTCCTGATCATAATAATAATAATAATAATAATAATAATAATAATAATAATAATAATAATAATAATAATAATAATAATAATAATAATAATAATAATAATAATAATAATAATAATAATAATAATAATAATAATAATAATAATAATAATAATAATAATAATAATAATAATAATAATAATAATAATAATAATAATAATAATAATAATAATAATACGATACTCAGCCCACCCCAACGCAACATAGAGGAAGGCAGAGAACCATTTGGACCGAGGAAATGAACAAGTTTATGGTTTACTGTTAATATAAAATTACAAGAGCAGAGACGGTGAGGGTACCTTACAGCGTTGAAATGCGCAGATTATTTATCTTTCCCAGCCCATCAGGCTGAGGAAGTGCAACAACTCCTGATCATAATAATAATAATAATAATAATAATAATAATAATAATAATAATAATAATAATAATAATAATAATAATAATAATAATAATAATAATAATAATAATAATAATAATAATAATAATAATAATAATAATAATAATAATAATAATAATAATAATAATAATAATAATAATAATAATAATAATAATAATAATAATAATAATAATAATAATAATAATAATAATAATAATAATACGATACTCAGCCCACCCCAACGCAACATAGAGGAAGGCAGAGAACCATTTGGACCGAGGAAATGAACAAGTTTATGGTTTACTGTTAATATAAAATTACAAGAGCAGAGACGGTGAGGGTACCTTACAGCGTTGAAATGCGCAGATTATTTATCTTTCCCAGCCCATCAGGCTGAGGAAGTGCAACAACTCCTGATCATAATAATAATAATAATAATAATAATAATAATAATAATAATAATAATAATAATAATAATAATAATAATAATAATAATAATAATAATAATAATAATAATAATAATAATAATAATAATAATAATAATAATAAGCTAATAAAGATGATAAAATAATTAAACAATTAAATAGAGACATTTGCGGTAAGTCCATAATCAATAATCATAAACTTATTTTAGAAAAATTTCAGGTAGAAGAGTTACCGGATTACAATAATAAAAATACGGTGAAGAATTTAAAAAAGGAAATTAAATGTAAACAAAATTTGAAGTTAAAGGAAGAATTTATTCGAAAGCCTCTACATGGTCAGTTTTTGAGAACTTTCCAGGATGATGGTTTTTCAAAGTATGGTTCATTGCGTTGGCTATTACATGGTAATATTAAGGCGGAGACGGAATCTTCGATTATGGCTGCCCAAGAACAAGCACTACGCACGAGATACTACGAACAAAAAATCCTGAAAATTGCTCATGACGGTAGATGTAGGTTATGTCATTCTGCTGCGGAGCACGTTCATCATTTATTGTCGGCGTGTCCGGTTCTAGCTGAATCGGCTTACATTGTTAGACATGACAGGGTGGGTGCATATATACATTATAATTTATGTTCTCAACTTGGTTTTGATATGAACGTGTCTCGGTGGTATGAACATACTCCGTCTACTGTTATGAGCAATGATCATGTGACAGTACTATGGAATATGCCAATTGCTACTGATAGAATGCTGGACGCAAATAAGCCAGACATAGTAGTAAAGGACATCCAAAAGAAGAGCTGTACGTTTATAGAAATCTCGGTGCCGGCGGATTCGAATGTTTTGAAGAAGGAGACAGAGAAGAAACTAAAATATAAAGACCTCTCCATCGAGGTGAGCCGAATGTGGGGCATGAAGGTTACGGTCGTTCCGGTGATTGTGGGCTCATTAGGAATGGTATCTAAAAATTTTGAGAACCATGTGAAGGAATTGCCATGTAAAATTTCGCCATGGGAAATTCAGGAGATTGCTATCTTGGGAAGTACTAACCTCTTAAGGAGGGTACTATCGACATAATATTATTTACTAATGCAATATTAATTAGTTTCAGATATCTTTGCTGTTGTCGCCGTGAGGACCGTTTACGTAGATAAAAGTCTGGACTTCTCTACTGCGTTCACCCTTCACGAAGACATGAATACATATTATTGTAGTTGTAGTAGTTTATATTGTGTAATTTATTTCCACAACGCTGTGGCGGTTTTCTGCAGTTTTCCGACTTCTCCACCATAGCAAGGAATCTTGGCGTTGGGTTCAAAATTCAAAATTGGGTTTGTGCTGCAGAACATTCCCCCCCTTTACCAAAGGGAGTACCCTAGACTTCGGCGAAGTTCGGTACTACCCATTTTGGCCTGGTGCTTCACATCTATTTTTAAAATTCATAGTACCACTTTTGAAATTGTATGTTTAAAAAAATTGTATTAATTTATTTATATATGTATATCTATGTGATGTATCAGAGAATGACAATAAATAATAATAATAATAATAATAATAATAATAATAATAATAATAATAATAATAATAATAATAATAATAATAATAATAATAATAATAATAATAATAATAATAATAATAATAATACGATACTCAGCCCACCCCAACGCAACATAGAGGAAGGCAGAGAACCATTTGGACCGAGGAAATGAACAAGTTTATGGTTTACTGTTACTATAAAATTACAAGAGCAGAGACGGTGAGGGTACCTTACAGCGTTGAAATGCGCAGATTATTTATCTTTCCCAGCCCATCAGGCTGAGGAAGTGCAACAACTCCTGATCATAATAATAATAATAATAATAATAATAATAATAATAATAATAATAATAATAATAATAATAATAATAATAATAATAATAATAATAATAATAATAATAATAATAATAATAATAATAATAGTAATAATAATAATAATAATAATAGTAATAATAATAATAATAATAATAATAATAATAATAATAATAATAATAATAATAATAATAATAATAATAATAATAATAATAATAATAATAATAATAATAATAATAATAATAATAATAATAATAATAATAATAATACGATACTCAGCCCACCCCAACGCAACATAGAGGAAGGCAGAGAACCATTTGGACCGAGGAAATGAACAAGTTTATGGTTTACTGTTACTATAAAATTACAAGAGCAGAGACGGTGAGGGTACCTTACAGCGTTGAAATGCGCAGATTATTTATCTTTCCCAGCCCATCAGGCTGAGGAAGTGCAACAACTCCTGATCATAATAATAATAATAATAATAATAATAATAATAATAATAATAATAATAATAATAATAATAATAATAATAATAATAATAATAATAATAATAATAATAATAATAATAATAATAATAATAATAATAATAATAATAATAATAATAATAATAATAATAATAATAATAATAATACGATACTCAGCCCACCCCAACGCAACATAGAGGAAGGCAGAGAACCATTTGGACCGAGGAAATGAACAAGTTTATAGTTTACTGTTACTATAAAATTACAAGAGCAGAGACGGTGAGGGTACCTTACAGCGTTGAAATGCGCAGATTATTTATCTTTCCCAGCCCATCAGGCTGAGGAAGTGCAACAACTCCTGATCATAATAATAATAATAATAATAATAATACGATACTCAGCCCACCCCAACGCAACATAGAGGAAGGCAGAGAACCATTTGGGCCGAGGAAATGAACAAGTTTATGGTTTACTGTTACTATAAAATTACAAGAGCAGAGACGGTGAGGGTACCTTACAGCGTTGAAATGCGCAGATTATTTATCTTTCCCAGCCCATCAGGCTGAGGAAGTGCAACAACTCCTGATCATAATAATAATAATAATAATAATAATAATAATAATAATAATAATAATAATAATAATAATAATAATAATAATAATAATAATAATAATAATAATAATAATAATAATAATAATAATAATAATAATAATAATAATAATAATAATAATTTTTTTTTTCTTCAGCGTGGGGGAAAATGCCTACGCACCATCAGCAGCAGACCCTTTGCCGCCGGTGTGTGGGACTCGCACCCACTAACAACCCCCTTTGTTGTACTGAGCAATTGCTCACCCTGGTACCATCAGGACGACATTGCTTCAGGGTGAGTGCTCCATTCTGTGCCTTATGGCTTCATTACGTTAGGGTCTCTTCGTGCTTCTTGATGAGGATACTCTTAACGAAAGCATCCACAGCTCGCCAGTTGTGTTCGTTTGTCAACATTTTTGTAACAATGGTTTCTGGTTCAAGAGCTCCTACCAGTTCAATCAACTCATGGCGCTCCGGCTGCCACCGCTCGCACTCAAAGAATGTATGATAGGCAGTGTCATCAGCGCAATCGCCATATGGACAAGAAGGTGTGGTCACCTTAGCCATCTTAAACAGATATGAATAAAAGTAGCCGTGACCACTTAGAAATTGCGTTACATAATAATTAACTTCGCCATGTGTGCGTTCCAGCCAAGCAGGCAGGTCACCTATTAGTCGTGCTGTCCATCTTCCGCGCTTCTCGTCTTGCCATTCGGTCCGCCAGACCTCCGCAGTACGAACTTTCTCATTCTTAATGGGAACATTTCGTCCTCCATTGTAAATGCGCTTTCTTTCCAGGGCCAACAGGACTATTGGTACCACCCCGGATATGACAAGAGCAGCCGGCTCTGAAACAGTTCGATACGCGCTGCAGATACGCAAGCATGCAACCCTTTGGATGGATCGAAGACGACGCAATGATGTAGCAGGCACTCTATCTACCCATACCTCGCACCCATACAGAAGTATAGAGTTGATAACACTCATAAGAAGTCGTCTCTTACTAGCCACGGGACCACCAACATTAGCCATCAAGCGGCTCAACGAAGCAGTGACTGTTGCTGCTCTTCTACATACTCGTTCCAAGTGTGCACCGAACCTAAGTCGCGAGTCCACCATTACGCCGAGATATTTTACCGCTGAAGATGTGAAGATTTCTTGGTTTCCGACTCTCAGTGGGATCTCAAGGGGAATGTGCCGTTTTGTCATAAGGACAACCTCTGTCTTCTCCAGAGCGAGGGATAGTCCGTGGTCCATCATCCACTGTAGAACTCTTCTCATGACCTGGTTTAAGGTAAGTTGGACGCTTGCCTCATTTCGACCGAATATCACAACAGCAACATCATCCACATAACCCATCAGTCATGCCTCTTCGGGTAAGTCTATTTTAAATAAGTCGTCGTAGGAAACGTTCCACATATCGGCGCCGAGGATTGACCCCTGCGTGGCACCAGCGGTAAGTAGCTTCTCGTGTAGACCTTCAGTTGTTTCAAGAATTAGTTTTCTTTGTTTCAGGTAACTACGTATGATACGCATCAGATAAGGCGGTAGGTTAAATCGGAATTTCAATGCGGCAAGTATGTCATACCAACGAACGGAATTGAATGCGTTCTTGACGTCTAGTGTTACGAGAGCAACTAGCGGACGAGAACAGTGATTTCTGTTCTGAGATTCATCATAAAGACGTATTAACTCAGACAGAGCGGTTATGGTTGAAAAACCTCTGCGAGACCCGTGTTGGCTGGGCGAAAGCCCGTTTGGCCCCTGGATATAATGCGCGATTCTTCCCTGTAACAGCTTTTCAAACAGTTTCCCGGCTGTGTCCAGCATACACAATGGTCTGTGCGCTGACGGTAAGTAAGGGTCACCTTTTCCTTTCGGTATAAGTGATAGCCGTTGGATTTTCCAGCGGTCAGGAAAGTATCCTTCAGTTAGGCACGCGTTGTAGACTTTGATTAACAGATTAGGGTACTGTAAAGCAACTCGTTTTAGGATCTCCGATGGAATTCCATCAGGACCAGGAGCCTTTCCGTGTTTTAAGGTCTTGGCAGCATCAAGCAGTTCCACTTCTGTAAAGAGAGGTATCTCAGATACATCCTCAATTTCCTCGATTTCAAAGACTGTGGGTGGATGAGTGGGGAAAAGTTCATCGATAATCTGGATTATTTTCTGTGCAGGTAAGCGAATATCATTTTTTGCCGAACCAAGCCTCTTCATGACAATTAAGTAACCCAGTCCCCATGGATCCCGGTTTACGTCGTCAACCAAATCTCTCCATTTAGAGCGTTTGCTGGATGCGATTGCCTTTTTTAGTGCTTTTTTGGCTCTTGTAAATAATTCGGTTTCACTGGTGTCAGGAGTGTTACGTCCTCTGGCTCTTGTAACCTTGCGTCTGAGACGGTGACATTGTCGTCGTAGTTCCGCGATCTCATCGTTCCACCAATAGGCGGATGCTTTCCGATGTTGACTTTTTCGGGGCATTGCAGCATTGCAGGCCTCTCGGAGGATGCGCATTGTTGTTTCAACTAGGTCCGATGCTTTCTGGATGTTACTTATATTGCTTTGGTGTTGGGAGATTACCATGAAAAGAGCTTCCTAAGTCAACAATAATAATAATAATAATAATAATAATAATAATAATAATAATAATAATAATAATAATAATAATAATAATAATAATAATAATAATAATAATAATAATAATAATAATAATAATAATAATAATAATAATAATAATAATAATAATAATAATAATAATAATAATAATAATAATAATAATAATAATAATAATAATAATAATAATAATAATAATAATAATAATAATTTTTTTTTTCTTCAGCGTGGGGGAAAATGCCTACGCACCATCAGCCGCAGACCCTTTGCCGCCGGTGTGTGGGACTCGCACCCACTAACAACCCCCTTTGTTGTACTGAGCAATTGCTCACCCTGGTACCATCAGGACGACATTGCTTCAGGGTGAGTGCTCCATTCTGTGCCTTATGGCTTCATTACGTTAGGGTCTCTTCGTGCTTCTTGATGAGGATACTCTTAACGAAAGCATCCACAGCTCGCCAGTTGTGTTCGTTTGTCAACATTTTTGTAACAATGGTTTCTGGTTCAAGAGCTCCTACCAGTTCAATCAACTCATGGCGCTCCGGCTGCCACCGCTCGCACTCAAAGAATGTATGATAGGCAGTGTCATCAGCGCAATCGCCATATGGACAAGAAGGTGTGGTCACCTTAGCCATCTTAAACAGATATGAATAAAAGTAGCCGTGACCACTTAGAAATTGCGTTACATAATAATTAACTTCGCCATGTGTGCGTTCCAGCCAAGCAGGCAGGTCACCTATTAGTCGTGCTGTCCATCTTCCGCGCTTCTCGTCTTGCCATTCGGTCCGCCAGACCTCCGCAGTACGAACTTTCTCATTCTTAATGGGAACATTTCGTCCTCCATTGTAAATGCGCTTTCTTTCCAGGGCCAACAGGACTATTGGTACCACCCCGGATATGACAAGAGCAGCCGGCTCTGAAACAGTTCGATACGCGCTGCAGATACGCAAGCATGCAACCCTTTGGATGGATCGAAGACGACGCAATGATGTAGCAGGCACTCTATCTACCCATACCTCGCACCCATACAGAAGTATAGAGTTGATAACACTCATAAGAAGTCGTCTCTTACTAGCCACGGGACCACCAACATTAGCCATCAAGCGGCTCAACGAAGCAGTGACTGTTGCTGCTCTTCTACATACTCGTTCCAAGTGTGCACCGAACCTAAGTCGCGAGTCCACCATTACGCCGAGATATTTTACCGCTGAAGATGTGAAGATTTCTTGGTTTCCGACTCTCAGTGGGATCTCAAGGGGAATGTGCCGTTTTGTCATAAGGACAACCTCTGTCTTCTCCAGAGCGAGGGATAGTCCGTGGTCCATCATCCACTGTAGAACTCTTCTCATGACCTGGTTTAAGGTAAGTTGGACGCTTGCCTCATTTCGACCGAATATCACAACAGCAACATCATCCACATAACCCATCAGTCTTGCCTCTTCGGGTAAGTCTATTTTAAATAAGTCGTCGTAGGAAACGTTCTACATATCGGCGCCGAGGATTGACCCCTGCGTGGCACCAGCGGTAAGTAGCTTCTCGTGTAGACCTTCAGTTGTTTCAAAAATTAGTTTTCTTTGTTTCAGGTAACTACGTATGATACGCATCAGATAAGGCGGTAGGTTAAATCGGAATTTCAATGCGGCAAGTATGTCATACCAACGAACGGAATTGAATGCGTTCTTGACGTCTAGTGTTACGAGAGCAACTAGCGGACGAGAACAGTGATTTCTGTTCTGAGATTCATCATAAAGACGTATTAACTCAGACAGAGCGGTTATGGTTGAAAAACCTCTGCGAGACCCGTGTTGGCTGGGCGAAAGCCCGTTTGGCCCCTGGATATAATGCGCGATTCTTCCCTGTAACAGCTTTTCAAACAGTTTCCCGGCTGTGTCCAGCATACACAATGGTCTGTGCGCTGACGGTAAGTAAGGGTCACCTTTTCCTTTCGGTATAAGTGATAGCCGTTGGATTTTCCAGCGGTCAGGAAAGTATCCTTCAGTTAGGCACGCGTTGTAGACTTTGATTAACAGATTAGGGTACTGTAAAGCAACTCGTTTTAGGATCTCCGATGGAATTCCATCAGGACCAGGAGCCTTTCCGTGTTTTAAGGTCTTGGCAGCATCAAGCAGTTCCACTTCTGTAAAGAGAGGTATCTCAGATACATCCTCAATTTCCTCGATTTCAAAGACTGTGGGTGGATGAGTGGGGAAAAGTTCATCGATAATCTGGATTATTTTCTGTGCAGGTAAGCGAATATCATTTTTTGCCGAACCAAGCCTCTTCATGACAATTAAGTAACCCAGTCCCCATGGATCCCGGTTTACGTCGTCAACCAAATCTCTCCATTTAGAGCGTTTGCTGGATGCGATTGCCTTTTTTAGTGCTTTTTTGGCTCTTGTAAATAATTCGGTTTCACTGGTGTCAGGAGTGTTACGTCCTCTGGCTCTTGTAACCTTGCGTCTGAGACGGTGACATTGTCGTCGTAGTTCCGCGATCTCATCGTTCCACCAATAGGCGGATGCTTTCCGATGTTGACTTTTTCGGGGCATTGCAGCATTGCAGGCCTCTCGGAGGATGCGCATTGTTGTTTCAACTAGGTCCGATGCTTTCTGGATGTTACTTATATTGCTTTGGTGTTGGGAGATTACCATGAAAAGAGCTTCCTAAGTCAACAATAATAATAATAATAATAATAATAATAATAATAATAATAATAATAATAATAATAATAATAATAATAATAATAATAATAATAATAATAATAATAATAATAATAATAATAATAATAATAATAATAATAATAATAATAATACGATACTCAGCCCACCCCAACGCAACATAGAGGAAGGCAGAGAACCATTTGGACAGAGGAAATGAACAAGTTTATGGTTTACTGTTAATATAAAATTACAAGAGCAGAGACGGTGAGGGTACCTTACAGCGTTGAAATGCGCAGATTATTTATCTTTCCCAGCCCATCAGGCTGAGGAAGTGCAACAACTCCTGATCATAATAATAATAATAATAATAATAATAATAATAATAATAATAATAATAATAATAATAATAATAATAATAATAATAATAATAATAATAATAATAATAATAATAATAATAATAATAATAATAATAATAATAATAATAATAATAATAATAATAATAATAATAATAATAATAATAATAATAATAATAATAATAATAATAATAATAATAATAATAATACGATACTCAGCCCACCCCAACGCAACATAGAGGAAGGCAGAGAACCATTTGGACCGAGGAAATGAACAAGTTTATGGTTTACTGTTACTATAAAATTACAAGAGCAGAGACGGTGAGGGTACCTTACAGCGTTGAAATGCGCAGATTATTTATCTTTCCCAGCCCATCAGGCTGAGGAAGTGCAACAACTCCTGATCATAATAATAATAATAATAATAATAATAATAATAATAATAATAATAATAATAATAATAATAATAATAATAATAATAATAATAATAATAATAATAATAATAATAATAATAATAATAATAATAATAATAATAATAATAATAATAATAATAATAATAATAATAATAATAATAATAATAATAATAATAATAATAATAATAATAATAATAATAATAATAATAATAATAATAATAATAATAATACGATACTCAGCCCACCCCAACGCAACATAGAGGGAGGCAGAGAACCATTTGGACCGCGGAAATGAACAAGTTTATGGTTTACTGTTAATATAAAATTACAAGAGCAGAGACGGTGAGGGTACCTTACAGCGTTGAAATGCGCAGATTATTTATCTTTCCCAGCCCATCAGGCTGAGGAAGTGCAACAACTCCTGATCATAATAATAATAATAATAATAATAATAATAATAATAATAATAATAATAATAATAATAATAATAATAATAATAATAATAATAATAATAATAATAATAATAATAATAATAATAATAATAATAATAATAATAATAATAATAATAATAATAATAATAATAATAATAATAATAATAATAATAATAATAATAATAATAATAATAATAATAATAATAATAATAATAATAATAATAATAATAATAATAATAATAATAATAATAATAATAATAATAATAATAATAATAATAATAATAATAATAATAATAATAATAATAATAATAATAATAATAATAATAATAATAATACGATACTCAGCCCACCCCAACGCAACATAGAGGAAGGCAGAGAACCATTTGGACCGAGGAAATGAACAAGTTTATGGTTTACTGTTACTATAAAATTACAAGAGCAGAGACGGTGAGGGTACCTTACAGCGTTGAAATGCGCAGATTATTTATCTTTCCCAGCCCATCAGGCTGAGGAGGTGCAACAACTCCTGATCATAATAATAATAATAATAATAATAATAATAATAATAATAATAATAATAATAATAATAATAATAATAATAATAATAATAATAATAATAATAATAATAATAATAATAATAATAATAATAATAATAATAATAATAATAATAATAATAATAATAATAATAATAATAATAATAATAATAATACGATACTCAGCCCACCCCAACGCAACATAGAGGAAGGCAGAGAACCATTTGGACCGAGGAAATGAACAAGTTTATGGTTTACTGTTACTATAAAATTACAAGAGCAGAGACGGTGAGGGTACCTTACAGCGTTGAAATGCGCAGATTATTTATCTTTCCCAGCCCATCAGGCTGAGGAAGTGCAACAACTCCTGATCATAATAATAATAATAATAATAATAATAATGATAATAATAATAATAATAATAATAATAATAATAATAATAATAATAATAATAATAATAATAATAATAATAATAATAATAATAATAATAATAATAATAATAATAATAATAATAATAATAATAATAATAATAATAATAATAATAATAATAATAATAATAATAATAATAATAATAATAATAATAATAATAATAATAATAATAATAATAATAATAATAATAATAATAATAATAATAATAATAATAATAATAATAATAATAATAATAATAATAATAATAATAATAATAATAATAATAATAATAATAATAATAATAATAATACGATACTCAGCCCACAGCAACGCAACATAGAGGAAGGCAGAGAACCATTTGGACCGAGGAAATGAACAAGTTTATGGTTTACTGTTACTATAAAATTACAAGAGCAGAGACGGTGAGGGTACCTTACAGCGTTGAAATGCGCAGATTATTTATCTTTCCCAGCCCATCAGGCTGAGGAAGTGCAACAACTCCTGATCATAATAATAATAATAATAATAATAATAATAATAATAATAATAATAATAATAATAATAATAATAATAATAATAATAATAATAATAATAATAATAATAATAATAATAATAATAATAATAATAATAATAATAATAATAATAATAATAATAATAATAATAATACGATACTCAGCCCACCCCAACGCAACATAGAGGAAGGCAGAGAACCATTTGGACCGAGGAAATGAACAAGTTTATGGTTTACTGTTACTATAAAATTACAAGAGCAGAGACGGTGAGGGTACCTTACAGCGTTGAAATGCGCAGATTATTTATCTTTCCCAGCCCATCAGGCTGAGGAAGTGCAACAACTCCTGATCATAATAATAATAATAATAATAATAATAATAATAATAATAATAATAATAATAATAATAATAATAATAATAATAATAATAATAATAATAATAATAATAATAATAATAATAATAATAATAATAATAATAATAATACGATACTCAGCCCACCCCAACGCAACATAGAGGAAGGCAGAGAACCATTTGGACCGAGGAAATGAACAAGTTTATGGTTTACTGTTACTATAAAATTACAAGAGCAGAGACGGTGAGGGTACCTTACAGCGTTGAAATGCGCAGATTATTTATCTTTCCCAGCCCATCAGGCTGAGGAAGTGCAACAACTCCTGATCATAATAATAATAATAATAATAATAATAATAATAATAATAATAAGAATAATAATAATAATAATAATAATAATAATAATAATAATAATAATAATAATAATAATAATAATAATAATAATAATAATAATAATAATAATAATAATAATAATAATAATAATAATAATACGATACTCAGCCCACCCCAACGCAACATAGAGGAAGGCAGAGAACCATTTGGACCGAGGAAATGAACAAGTTTATGGTTTACTGTTACTATAAAATTACAAGAGCAGAGACGGTGAGGGTACCTTACAGCGTTGAAATGCGCAGATTATTTATCTTTCCCAGCCCATCAGGCTGAGGAAGTGCAACAACTCCTGATCATAATAATAATAATAATAATAATAATAATGATAATAATAATAATAATAATAATAATAATAATAATAATAATAATAATAATAATAATAATAATAATAATAATAATAATAATAATAATAATAATAATAATAATAATAATAATAATAATAATAATAATAATAATAATAATAATAATAATAATAATAATAATAATAATAATAATAATAATAATAATAATAATAATAATAATAATAATAATAATAATAATACGATACTCAGCCTACCCCAACGCAACATAGAGGAAGGCAGAGAACTATTTGGACCGAGGAAATGAACAAGTTTATGGTTTACTGTTACTATAAAATTACAAGAGCAGAGACGGTGAGGGTACCTTACAGCGTTGAAATGCGCAGATTATTTATCTTTCCCAGCCCATCAGGCTGAGGAAGTGCAACAACTCCTGATCATAATAATAATAATAATAATAATAATAATAATAATAATAATAATAATAATAATAATAATAATAATAATAATAATAATAATAATAATAATAATAATAATAATAATAATAATAATAATAATAATAATAATAATAATAATAATAATAATAATAATAATAATAATAATAATAATAATAATAATAATAATAATAATAATAATAATAATAATAATAATAATAATAATAATAATAATAATAATAATACGATACTCAGCCCACCCCAACGCAACATAGAGGAAGGCAGAGAACCATTTGGACCGAGGAAATGAACAAGTTTATGGTTTACTGTTACTATAAAATTACAAGAGCAGAGACGGTGAGGGTACCTTACAGCGTTGAAATGCGCAGATTATTTATCTTTCCCAGCCCATCAGGCTGAGGAAGTGCAACAACTCCTGATCATAATAATAATAATAATAATAATAATAATAATAATAATAATAATAATAATAATAATAATAATAATAATAATAATAATAATAATAATAATAATAATAATAATAATAATAATAATAATAATAATAATAATAATAATAATAATAATAATAATAATAATAATAATAATAATAATAATAATAATAATAATAATAATAATAATAATAATAATAATAATAATAATAATAATAATAATAATAATAATAATAATAATAATAATAATAATAATAATAATAATAATAATAATAATACGATACTCAGCCCACCCCAACGCAACATAGAGGAAGGCAGAGAACCATTTGGACCGAGGAAATGAACAAGTTTATGGTTTACTGTTACTATAAAATTACAAGAGCAGAGACGGTGAGGGTACCTTACAGCGTTGAAATGCGCAGATTATTTATCTTTCCCAGCCCATCAGGCTGAGGAAGTGCAACAACTCCTGATCATAATAATAATAATAATAATAATAATAATAATAATAATAATAATAATAATAATAATAATAATAATAATAATAATAATAATAATAATAATAATAATAATAATAATAATAATAATAATAATAATAATAATAATAATAATAATAATAATAATAATAATAATAATAATAATAATAATAATAATAATAATAATAATAATAATAATAATAATAATAATAATAATAATAATAATAATAATAATAATAATAATAATACGATACTCAGCCCACCCCAACGCAACATAGAGGAAGGCAGAGAACCATTTGGACCGAGGAAATGAACAAGTTTATGGTTTACTGTTACTATAAAATTACAAGAGCAGAGACGGTGAGGGTACCTTACAGCGTTGAAATGCGCAGATTATTTATCTTTCCCAGCCCATCAGGCTGAGGAAGTGCAACAACTCCTGATCATAATAATAATAATAATAATAATAATAATAATAATAATAATAATAATAATAATAATAATAATAATAATAATAATAATAATAATAATAATAATAATAATAATAATAATAATAATAATAATAATAATAATAATAATAATAATAATAATAATAATAATAATAATAATAATAATAATAATAATAATAATAATAATAATAATAATAATAATAATAATAATAATAATTTATCAAGGTGTCAAATAAGGAATAATATTTCTACGTTTCTTTGTAGTAAGTATTATTAAGATATCTAATCACCCTTTAGTATTTTAGCGGTATTAAGAAGGTTACTCATAATATTTTATTTGAGCCCACTTAATTTTTGCAATATGGATTTAAATAATACAAGAACAATTCGTAATAAATGGTCCATAGAAGAATGCAGAGACGTGATTTGGTGTCATTTTCATTCGTTAATAAAGTTTGGATGTGCTAATCAAAGGGAAAACTTCAGATTGTGGCGTGAGAGGAACCCAAATAAAAGAATGGAGTTATCAGTCAACACTCTGGCTTCCCAGAGACGGTATATCCTGAATAGCAATAAGTTTTCAAATATAGACTTAGATAATATTAGGAGAGAAGTTCAGATTGTTTTAGATGTTGAAAATAACCCAGATAATGGTTTGAATGATGTATCAGGTGTTTCCATAGATATCCCAAATGATGACATTTCTGTTGTTGTGGATAATGCTGAAAATGATTTACCACATTTGGATGAAAATACTGACAACGCTGTGCAACAAAGTCGATTTCTCAAATTACTACAGGAAGAACTGCGTACTGCTGGAAATTTCGAAAATCGTGTTAGATTACCTCATTTGAGAGAATCTAATAGGGTTAGAGAATTGATAGCACAAGCAAATTCTGATCTGGAAATATTTCTTAGAAATAGAGCTGAAATCAATATTTTAGATTTAAATAATTTGTTGTATGTATCAGCTCTTGTAGTCACAAAGATGGTAAACCCAAAATTGCTAACACAGCGAAATAAGAGAGTTTGGGAGAATAGATGGAAACAAAGACTGCAAAGGAATATTGAAAATTGGAGAAAAGACGTTTCCAGAATTTCTGAAATTAAGCGCTCTCAATAATTATCCGACAGGTTACAGCGTATTCGACGCGATATAATACAAAAATACAGTGTTTTAGGGGAAGAGACGGATATTTTAACAATTGAAGAAGAATTAAAGCAGAAAATTCAAGCAAAAGCTCAGCGTCTTAAAAGATTTGAAAAAAGGATTCGAAGCTTTAATGATAACAAAGATTTTGAAGAAAATCCAAAGAAATTTTATAGGGGTCTAAACAAAACTAACATAAATATGAAGGATATACCTAACATGCAAGATGTTACTAATTTTTGGATGGGAATTTGGGGTCAGCCTGGTAATTATAATCCCTCAGCTGAATGGATTAAACGTGAGGAGAGGAGGAATAACCATTATCCAGTAATGGATGATATAGTTCTCTCCAAGAACGACATCCAAGAATCGTGCAGAAAATTGGGATTATGGAAAGCCCCAGGACCGGATAAAATTCCAAATTTTTGGTTAAAGAAATTAACGTCTATACATGACAATTTGATTAAGTGTTACAATAAATTAATAAACAATCCAGCACAAATACCATCGTGGCTGGCAGAAGGTGTTACAATTTTATTACCAAAATCGGCAAACACAATGGAAGTATCGCAATATAGACCAATAACTTGTTTAAATACTTGCTATAAATTATTAACTAAAATTTTAGGTAACAAGATTTATGATCACCTACGACAGAATAACGTATTGCCTTCTGAACAGAAAGGAATTTTAGTAGATAGTTATGGTTGTAAGGAGTTATTACTAATCAACAAGAAGATTGTTGAAAAGATTTCGAAGACTCGGGGAAACCTTTCCATGGCGTGGATTGATTATAAAAAGGCATATGATAGCATTCCGCATGACTGGATTTTGAGATGTCTACAGCTATACAGAGTTAATCCAAAAATAATTCATCTGATTGAGTCTTGTATGTCTTTATGGTCTACTAAACTACACCTACGTGGAGAAGTGTCTGATCAAGTCTCAGAACCGATAAATATTAATTGTGGCATATTTCAAGGTGATAGTCTGTCACCTCTTCTGTTCTGTATTGGTTTATTTGCGTTGTCAAGTGAATTGAATCACGACAAATTTGGAATTCAGTTGTTACCTGGTGAAAAGTTGATTGGTCATGCATTATATATGGATGATCTGAAACTTTATGCTAGAAATGATGAACAACTGATGAAGAGTTTAAGTGTTGTGAAACAGTTTTCTGATGACATAGGTATGCAATTTGGATTGGAGAAGTGTGCCAAAATTAGTATCGTAAAAGGTAAAATTGAGCGAACCATGGATATACATCTTGATGAACACACCTGTATCTCGGAATTAGGAAATGATTCTAATTATAAATATCTGGGCATGGATGAAGTCTTTGGAGTTAATGAGAAAGCAATGAAGACGAAGGTTTCAGGCGAATACATTAGTAGAGTTCGAAAGATTTTAAAATCAGGGTTAAACGGAAAATTTAAGATACAAGCAATTAACACCTATGCTATACCTATTTTTCGTTACAGTGTTGGAATTTTGAACTGGACTAAGAAGGAAATTCGTGATTTGGATGTTAAAACCAGGAAACAGCTTACCTTAAATTATATGTTTCACCCAAGATCAGATGTATGTAGACTATATTTGCGTCGACAGGATGGAGGTCGTGGTTTACAACAATTAGAAAATATTTATGATTTGGAAATTTTAAATTTAGGAAACTTTTTAAAAGCTAATAAAGATGATAAAATAATTAAACAATTAAATAGAGACATTTGCGGTAAGTCCATAATCAATAATCATAAACTTATTTTAGAAAAATTTCAGGTAGAAGAGTTACCGGATTACAATAATAAAAATACGGTGAAGAATTTAAAAAAGGAAATTAAATGTAAACAAAATTTGAAGTTAAAGGAAGAATTTATTCGAAAGCCTCTACATGGTCAGTTTTTGAGAACTTTCCAGGATGATGGTTTTTCAAAGTATGGTTCATTGCGTTGGCTATTACATGGTAATATTAAGGCGGAGACGGAATCTTCGATTATGGCTGCCCAAGAACAAGCACTACGCACGAGATACTACGAACAAAAAATCCTGAAAATTGCTCATGACGGTAGATGTAGGTTATGTCATTCTGCTGCGGAGCACGTTCATCATTTATTGTCGGCGTGTCCGGTTCTAGCTGAATCGGCTTACATTGTTAGACATGACAGGGTGGGTGCATATATACATTATAATTTATGTTCTCAACTTGGTTTTGATATGAACGTGTCTCGGTGGTATGAACATACTCCGTCTACTGTTATGAGCAATGATCATGTGACAGTACTATGGAATATGCCAATTGCTACTGATAGAATGCTGGACGCAAATAAGCCAGACATAGTAGTAAAGGACATCCAAAAGAAGAGCTGTACGTTTATAGAAATCTCGGTGCCGGCGGATTCGAATGTTTTGAAGAAGGAGACAGAGAAGAAACTAAAATATAAAGACCTCTCCATCGAGGTGAGCCGAATGTGGGGCATGAAGGTTACGGTCGTTCCGGTGATTGTGGGCTCATTAGGAATGGTATCTAAAAATTTTGAGAACCATGTGAAGGAATTGCCATGTAAAATTTCGCCACCATGTAAAATTTCGCCATGGGAAATTCAGGAGATTGCTATCTTGGGAAGTACTAACCTCTTAAGGAGGGTACTATCGACATAATATTATTTACTAATGCAATATTAATTAGTTTCAGATATCTTTGCTGTTGTCGCCGTGAGGACCGTTTACGTAGATAAAAGTCTGGACTTCTCTACTGCGTTCACCCTTCACGAAGACATGAATACATATTATTGTAGTTGTAGTAGTTTATATTGTGTAATTTATTTCCACAACGCTGTGGCGGTTTTCTGCAGTTTTCCGACTTCTCCACCATAGCAAGGAATCTTGGCGTTGGGTTCAAAATTCAAAATTGGGTTTGTGCTGCAGAACATTCCCCCCCTTTACCAAAGGGAGTACCCTAGACTTCGGCGAAGTTCGGTACTACCCATTTTGGCCTGGTGCTTCACCACATCTATTTTTAAAATTCATAGTACCACTTTTGAAATTGTATGTTTAAAAAAATTGTATTAATTTATTTATATATGTATATCTATGTGATGTATCAGAGAATGACAATAAATAATAATAATAATAATAATAATATTAATAATAATAATAATAATAATAATAATAATAATAATAATAATAATAATAATAATAATAATAATAATAATAATAATAATAATAATAATAATAATAATAATAATAATAATAATAATAATAATAATAATAATAATAATAATAATAATAATAATAATAATAATAATAATAATAATAATAATAATAATAATAATACGATACTCAGCCCACCCCAACGCAACATAGAGGAAGGCAGAGAACCATTTGGACCGAGGAAATGAACAAGTTTATGGTTTACTGTTACTATAAAATTACAAGAGCAGAGACGGTGAGGGTACCTTACAGCGTTGAAATGCGCAGATTATTTATCTTTCCCAGCCCATCAGGCTGAGGAAGTGCAACAACTCCTGATCATAATAATAATAATAATAATAATAATAATAATAATAATAATAATAATAATAATAATAATAATAATAATAATAATAATAATAATAATAATAATAATAATAATAATAATAATAATAATAATAATAATAATAATAATAATAATAATAATAATAATAATAATAATAATAATAATAATAATAATAATAATAATAATAATAATAATAATAATAATAATACGATACTCAGCCCACCCCAACGCAACATAGAGGAAGGCAGAGAACCATTTGGACCGAGGAAATGAACAAGTTTATGGTTTACTGTTACTATAAAATTACAAGAGCAGAGACGGTGAGGGTACCTTACAGCGTTGAAATGCGCAGATTATTTATCTTTCCCAGCCCATCAGGCTGAGGAAGTGCAACAACTCCTGATCATAATAATAATAATAATAATAATAATAATAATAATAATAATAATAATAATAATAATAATAATAATAATAATAATAATAATAATAATAATAATAATAATAATAATAATAATAATAATAATAATAATAATAATAATAATAATAATAATAATAATAATAATAATAATAATAATAATAATAATAATAATAATAATAATAATAATAATAATAATAATAATAATAATAATAATAATAATAATAATAATAATAATAATACGATACTCAGCCCACCCCAACGCAACATAGAGGAAGGCAGAGAACCATTTGGACCGAGGAAATGAACAAGTTTATGGTTTACTGTTACTATAAAATTACAAGAGCAGAGACGGTGAGGGTACCTTACAGCGTTGAAATGCGCAGATTATTTATCTTTCCCAGCCCATCAGGCTGAGGAAGTGCAACAACTCCTGATCATAATAATAATAATAATAATAATAATAATAATAATAATAATAATAATAATAATAATAATAATAATAATAATAATAATAATAATAATAATAATAATAATAATAATAATAATAATAATAATAATAATAATAATAATAATAATAATAATAATAATAATAATAATAATAATAATAATAATAATAATAATAATAATAATAATAATAATAATAATAATAATAATAATAATAATAATAATAATAATAATAATAATAATAATAATAATAATAATAATAATAATAATAATACGATACTCAGCCCACCCCAACGCAACATAGAGGAAGGCAGAGAACCATTTGGACCGAGGAAATGAACAAGTTTATGGTTTACTGTTACTATAAAATTACAAGAGCAGAGACGGTGAGGGTACCTTACAGCGTTGAAATGCGCAGATTATTTATCTTTCCCAGCCCATCAGGCTGAGGAAGTGCAACAACTCCTGATCATAATAATAATAATAATAATAATAATAATAATAATAATAATAATAATAATAATAATAATAATAATAATAATAATAATAATAATAATAATAATAATAATAATAATAATAATAATAATAATAATAATAATAATAATAATAATAATAATAATAATAATAATAATAATAATAATAATAATAATAATAATAATACGATACTCAGCCCACCCCAACGCAACATAGAGGAAGGCAGAGAACCATTTGGACCGAGGAAATGAACAAGTTTATGGTTTACTGTTACTATAAAATTACAAGAGCAGAGACGGTGAGGGTACCTTACAGCGTTGAAATGCGCAGATTATTTATCTTTCCCAGCCCATCAGGCTGAGGAAGTGCAACAACTCCTGATCATAATAATAATAATAATAATAATAATAATAATAATAATAATAATAATAATAATAATAATAATAATAATAATAATAATAATAATAATAATAATAATAATAATAATAATAATAATAATAATAATAATAATAATAATAATAATAATAATAATAATAATAATAATAATAATAATAATAATAATAATAATAATAATAATAATACGATACTCAGCCCACCCCAACGCAACATAGAGGAAGGCAGAGAACCATTTGGACCGAGGAAATGAACAAGTTTATGGTTTACTGTTACTATAAAATTACAAGAGCAGAGACGGTGAGGGTACCTTACAGCGTTGAAATGCGCAGATTATTTATCTTTCCCAGCCCATCAGGCTGAGGAAGTGCAACAACTCCTGATCATAATAATAATAATAATAATAATAATAATAATAATAATAATAATAATAATAATAATAATAATAATAATAATAATAATAATAATAATAATAATAATAATAATAATAATAATAATAATAATAATAATAATAATACGATACTCAGCCCACCCCAACGCAACATAGAGGAAGGCAGAGAACCATTTGGACCGAGGAAATGAACAAGTTTATGGTTTACTGTTACTATAAAATTACAAGAGCAGAGACGGTGAGGGTACCTTACAGCGTTGAAATGCGCAGATTATTTATCTTTCCCAGCCCATCAGGCTGAGGAAGTGCAACAACTCCTGATCATAATAATAATAATAATAATAATAATAATAATAATAATAATAATAATAATAATAATAATAATAATAATAATAATAATAATAATAATAATAATAATAATAATAATAATAATAATAATAATAATAATAATAATAATAATAATAATAATAATAATAATAATAATAATAATAATAATAATAATAATAATAATAATAATAATAATAATAATAATAATAATAATAATAATAATAATAATAATAATAATAATAATAATAATAATAATAATAATAATAATAATAATAATAATAATAATAATAATAATAATAATAATAATAATAATAATAATAATACGATACTCAGCCCACCCCAACGCAACATAGAGGAAGGCAGAGAACCATTTGGACCGAGGAAATGAACAAGTTTATGGTTTACTGTTACTATAAAATTACAAGAGCAGAGACGGTGAGGGTACCTTACAGCGTTGAAATGCGCAGATTATTTATCTTTCCCAGCCCATCAGGCTGAGGAAGTGCAACAACTCCTGATCATAATAATAATAATAATAATAATAATAATAATAATAATAATAATAATAATAATAATAATAATAATAATAATAATAATAATAATAATAATAATAATAATAATAATAATAATAATAATAATAATAATAATAATAATAATAATAATAATAATAATAATAATAATAATAATAATAATAATAATAATAATAATAATAATAATAATAATAATAATAATAATAATAATAATAATAATAATAATAATAATAATAATAATAATAATAATAATAATAATAATAATAATAATAATAATAATACGATACTCAGCCCACCCCAACGCAACATAGAGGAAGGCAGAGAACCATTTGGACCGAGAAAATGGACAAGTTTATGGTTTACTGTTACTATAAAATTACAAGAGCAGAGACGGTGAGGGTACCTTACAGCGTTGAAATGCGCAGATTATTTATCTTTCCCAGCCCATCAGGCTGAGGAAGTGCAACAACTCCTGATCATAATAATAATAATAATAATAATAATAATAATAATAATAATAATAATAATAATAATAATAATAATAATAATAATAATAATAATAATACGATACTCAGCCCAGCCCATCAGGCTGAGGAAGTGCAATAACTCCTGATCATAATAATAATAATAATAATAATAATAATAATAATAATAATAATAATAATAATAATAATAATAATAATAATAATAATAATAATAATAATAATAATAATAATAATAATAATAATAATAATAATAATAATAATAATAATAATAATAATAATAATAATAATAATAATAATAATAATAATAATAATAATAATAATAATACGATACTCAGCCCACCCCAACGCAACATAGAGGAAGGCAGAGAACCATTTGGACCGAGGAAATGAACAAGTTTATGGTTTACTGTTACTATAAAATTACTAGAGCAGAGACGGTGAGGGTACCTTACAGCGTTGAAATGCGCAGATTATTTATCTTTCCCAGCCCATCAGGCTGAGGAAGTGCAACAACTCCTGATCATAATAATAATAATAATAATAATAATAATAATAATAATAATAATAATAATAATAATAATAATAATAATAATAATAATAATAATAATAATAATAATAATAATAATAATAATAATAATAATAATAATAATAATAATAATAATAATAATAATAATAATAATAATAATAATAATAATAATAATAATAATAATAATAATAATAATAATAATAATAATAATAATAATAATAATAATAATAATAATAATAATAATACGATACTCAGCCCACCCCAACGCAACATAGAGGAAGGCAGAGAACCATTTGGACCGAGGAAATGAACAAGTTTATGGTTTACTGTTAATATAAAATTACAAGAGCAGAGACGGTGAGGGTACCTTACAGCGTTGAAATGCGCAGATTATTTATCTTTCCCAGCCCATCAGGCTGAGGAAGTGCAACAACTCCTGATCATAATAATAATAATAATAATAATAATAATAATAATAATAATAATAATAATAATAATAATAATAATAATAATAATAATAATAATAATAATAATAATAATAATAATAATAATAATAATAATAATAATAATAATAATAATAATAATAATAATAATAATAATAATAATAATAATAATAATAATAATAATAATAATAATAATAATAATAATAATAATAATAATAATAATAATAATAATAATAATAATAATAATAATAATAATAATAATAATAATAATAATAATAATAATAATAATAATAATAATAATACGATACTCAGCCCACCCCAACGCAACATAGAGGAAGGCAGAGAACCATTTGGACCGAGGAAATGAACAAGTTTATGGTTTACTGTTACTATAAAATTACAAGAGCAGAGACGGTGAGGGTACCTTACAGCGTTGAAATGCGCAGATTATTTATCTTTCCCAGCCCATCAGGCTGAGGAAGTGCAACAACTCCTGATCATAATAATAATAATAATAATAATAATAATAATAATGATAATAATAATAATAATAATAATAATAATAATAATAATAATAATAATAATAATAATAATAATAATAATAATAATAATAATAATAATAATAATAATAATAATAATAATAATAATAATAATAATAATAATAATAATAATAATAATAATAATAATAATAATAATAATAATAATAATAATAATAATAATAATAATAATAATAATAATAATAATAATAATAATAATAATAATAATAATAATACGATACTCAGCCCACCCCAACGCAACATAGAGGAAGGCAGAGAACCATTTGGACCGAGGAAATGAACAAGTTTATGGTTTACTGTTAATATAAAATTACAAGAGCAGAGACGGTGAGGGTACCTTTCAGCGTTGAAATGCGCAGATTATTTATCTTTCCCAGCCCATCAGGCTGAGGAAGTGCAACAACTCCTGATCATAATAATAATAATAATAATAATAATAATAATAATAATAATAATAATAATAATAATAATAATAATAATAATAATAATAATAATAATAATAATAATAATAATAATAATAATAATAATAATAATAATAATAATTTTTTTTTTTTCAGCGTGGGGGAAAATGCCTACGCACCATCAGCGGCAGACCCTTTGCCGCCGGTGTGTGGGACTCGCACCCACTAACAACCCCCTTTGTTGTACTGAGCAATTGCTCACCCTGGTACCATCAGGACGACATTGCTTCAGGGTGAGTGCTCCATTCTGTGCCTTATGGCTTCATTACGTTAGGGTCTCTTCGTGCTTCTTGATGAGGATACTCTTAACGAAAGCATCCACAGCTCGCCAGTTGTGTTCGTTTGTCAACATTTTTGTAACAATGGTTTCTGGTTCAAGAGCTCCTACCAGTTCAATCAACTCATGGCGCTCCGGCTGCCACCGCTCGCACTCAAAGAATGTATGATAGGCAGTGTCATCAGCGCAATCGCCATATGGACAAGAAGGTGTGGTCACCTTAGCCATCTTAAACAGATATGAATAAAAGTAGCCGTGACCACTTAGAAATTGCGTTACATAATAATTAACTTCACCATGTGTGCGTTCCAGCCAAGCAGGCAGGTCACCTATTAGTCGTGCTGTCCATCTTCCGCGCTTCTCGTCTTGCCATTCGGTCCGCCAGACCTCCGCAGTACGAACTTTCTCATTCTTAATGGGAACATTTCGTCCTCCATTGTAAATGCGCTTTCTTTCCAGGGCCAACAGGACTATTGGTACCACCCCGGATATGACAAGAGCAGCCGGCTCTGAAACAGTTCGATACGCGCTGCAGATACGCAAGCATGCAACCCTTTGGATGGATCGAAGACGACGCAATGATGTAGCAGGCACTCTATCTACCCATACCTCGCACCCATACAGAAGTATAGAGTTGATAACACTCATAAGAAGTCGTCTCTTACTAGCCACGGGACCACCAACATTAGCCATCAAGCGGCTCAACGAAGCAGTGACTGTTGCTGCTCTGCTACATACTCGTTCCAAGTGTGCACCGAACCTAAGTCGCGAGTCCACCATTACGCCGAGATATTTTACCGCTGAAGATGTGAAGATTTCTTGGTTTCCGACTCTCAGTGGGATCTCAAGGGGAATGTGCCGTTTTGTCATAAGGACAACCTCTGTCTTCTCCAGAGCGAGGGATAGTCCGTGGTCCATCATCCACTGTAGAACTCTTCTCATGACCTGGTTTAAGGTAAGTTGGACGCTTGCCTCATTTCGACCGAATATCACAACAGCAACATCATCCACATAACCCATCAGTCTTGCCTCTTCGGGTAAGTCTATTTCAAATAAGTCGTCGTAGGAAACGTTCCACATATCGGCGCCGAGGATTGACCCCTGCGTGGCACCAGCGGTAAGTAGCTTCTCGTGTAGACCTTCAGTTGTTTCAAAAATTAGTTTTCTTTGTTTCAGGTAACTACGTATGATACGCATCAGATAAGGCGGTAGGTTAAATCGGAATTTCAATGCGGCAAGTATGTCATACCAACGAACGGAATTGAATGCGTTCTTGACGTCTAGTGTTACGAGAGCAACTAGCGGACGAGAATAGTGATTTCTGTTCTGAGATTCATCATAAAGACGTATTAACTCAGACAGGGCGGTTATGGTCGAAAAACCTCTGCGAGACCCGTGTTGGCTGGGCGAAAGCCCGTTTGGCCCCTGGATATAATGCGCGATTCTTCCCTGTAACAGCTTTTCAAACAGTTTCCCGGCTGTGTCCAGCATACACAATGGTCTGTGCGCTGACGGTAAGTAAGGGTCACCTTTTCCTTTCCGTATAAGTGATAGCCGTTGGATTTTCCAGCGGTCAGGAAAGTATCCTTCAGTTAGGCACGCGTTGTAGACTTTGATTAACAGATTAGGGTACTGTAAAGCAACTCGTTTTAGGATCTCCGATGGAATTCCATCTGGACCAGAAGCCTTTCCGTGTTTTAAGGTCTTGGCAGCATCAAGCAGTTCCACTTCTGTAAAGAGAGGTATCTCAGATACATCCTCAATTTCCTCGATTTCAAAGACTGTGGGTGGATGAGTGGGGAAAAGTTCATCGATAATCTGGATTATTTTCTGTGCAGGTAAGCGAATATCATTTTTTGCCGAACCAAGCCTCTTCATGACAATTAAGTAACCCAGTCCCCATGGATCCCGGTTTACGTCGTCAACCAAATCTCTCCATTTAGAGCGTTTGCTGGATGCGATTGCCTTTTTTAGTGCTTTTTTGGCTCTTGTAAATAATTCGGTTTCACTGGTGTAAGGAGTGTTACGTCCTCTGGCTCTTGTAACCTTGCGTCTGAGACGGAGACATTGTCGTCGTAGTTCCGCGATCTCATCGTTCCACCAATAGGCGGATGCTTTCCGATGTTGACTTTTTCGGGGCATTGCAGCATTGCAGGCCTCTCGGAGGATGCGCATTGTTGTTTCAACTAGGTCCGATGCTTTCTGGATGTTACTTATATTGCTTTGGTGTTGGGAGATTACCATGAAAACAGCTTCCTAAGTCAATAATAATAATAATAATAATAATAATAATAATAATAATAATAATAATAATAATAATAATAATAATAATAATAATAATAATAATAATAATAATAATAATAATAATAATAATAATAATAATAATAATAATAATAATAATAATAATAATAATAATAATAATAATAATAATAATAATAATAATAATAATAATAATAATAATAATAATAATAATAATAATAATAATAATAATAATAATAATAATAATAATAATAATAATAATAATAATAATAATAATAATAATAATAATAATAATAATACGATACTCAGCCCACCCCAACGCAACATAGAGGAAGGCAGAGAACCATTTGGACCGAGGAAATGAACAAGTTTATGGTTTACTGTTACTATAAAATTACAAGAGCAGAGACGGTGAGGGTACCTTACAGCGTTGAAATGCGCAGATTATTTATCTTTCCCAGCCCATCAGGCTGAGGAAGTGCAACAACTCCTGATCATAATAATAATAATAATAATAATAATAATAATAATAATAATAATAATAATAATAATAATAATAATAATAATAATAATAATAATAATAATAATAATAATAATAATAATAATAATAATAATAATAATAATAATAATAATAATAATACGATACTCAGCCCACCCCAACGCAACATAGAGGAAGGCAGAGAACCATTTGGACCGAGGAAATGAACAAGTTTATGGTTTACTGTTACTATAAAATTACAAGAGCAGAGACGGTGAGGGTACCTTACAGCGTTGAAATGCGCAGATTATTTATCTTTCCCAGCCCATCAGGCTGAGGAAGTGCAACAACTCCTGATCATAATAATAATAATAATAATAATAATAATAATAATAATAATAATAATAATGATAATAATAATAATAATAATAATAATAATAATAATAATAATAATAATAATAATAATAATAATAATAATAATAATAATAATAATAATAATAATAATAATAATAATAATAATAATAATAATAATAATAATAATAATAATAATAATAATAATAATAATAATAATAATAGTAATAATAATACGATACTCAGCCCACCCCAACGCAACATAGAGGAAGGCAGAGAACCATTTGGACCGAGAAAATGACCAAGTTTATGGTTTACTGTTACTATAAAATTACAAGAGCAGAGACGGTGAGGGTACCTTACAGCGTTGAAATGCGCAGATTATTTATCTTTCCCAGCCCATCAGGCTGAGGAAGTGCAACAACTCCTGATCATAATAATAATAATAATAATAATAATAATAATAATAATAATAATAATAATAATAATAATAATAATAATAATAATAATAATAATAATAATAATAATAATAATAATAATAATAATAATAATAATAATAATAATAATAATAATAATAATAATAATAATAATAATAATAATAATAATACGATACTCAGCCCACCCCAACGCAACATAGAGGAAGGCAGAGAACCATTTGGACCGAGGAAATGAACAAGTTTATGGTTTACTGTTACTATAAAATTACAAGAGCAGAGACGGTGAGGGTACCTTACAGCGTTGAAATGCGCAGATTATTTATCTTTCCCAGCCCATCAGGCTGAGGAAGTGCAACAACTCCTGATCATAATAATAATAATAATAATGATAATAATAATAATAATAATAATAATAATAATAATAATAATAATAATAATAATAATAATAATAATAATAATAATAATAATAATAATAATAATAATAATAATAATAATAATAATAATAATAATAATAATAATAATAATAATAATAATAATAATAATAATAATAATAATAATAATAATAATAATAATAATAATAATAATAATAATAATAATAATAATAATAATAATAATAATAATAATAATAATAATAATAATAATAATAATAATAATAATAATAATAATAATAATAATAATAATAATACGATACTCAGCCCACCCCAACGCAACATAGAGGAAGGCAGAGAACCATTTGGACCGAGAAAATGAACAAGTTTATGGTTTACTGTTACTATAAAATTACAAGAGCAGAGACGGTGAGGGTACCTTACAGCGTTGAAATGCGCAGATTATTTATCTTTCCCAGCCCATCAGGCTGAGGAAGTGCAACAACTCCTGATCATAATAATAATAATAATAATAATAATAATAATAATAATAATAATAATAATAATAATAATAATAATAATAATAATAATAATAATAATAATAATAATAATAATAATAATAATAATAATAATAATAATAATAATAATAATAATAATAATAATAATAATAATAATAATAATAATAATAATAATAATAATACGATACTCAGCCCACCCCAACGCAACATAGAGGAAGGCAGAGAACCATTTGGACCGAGGAAATGAACAAGTTTATGGTTTACTGTTACTATAAAATTACAAGAGCAGAGACGGTGAGGGTACCTTACAGCGTTGAAATGCGCAGATTATTTATCTTTCCCAGCCCATCAGGCTGAGGAAGTGCAACAACTCCTGATCATAATAATAATAATAATAATAATAATAATAATAATAATAATAATAATAATAATAATAATAATAATAATAATAATAATAATAATAATAATAATAATAATAATAATAATAATAATAATAATAATAATAATAATAATAATAATAATAATAATAATAATAATAATAATAATAATAATAATAATAATAATAATAATAATAATAATAATAATAATAATTTTTTTTTTTTTTCAGCGTGGGGGAAAATGCCTACGCACCATCAGCGGCAGACCCTTTGCCGCCGGTGTGTGGGACTCGCACCCACTAACAACCCCCTTTGTTGTACTGAGCAATTGCTCACCCTGGTACCATCAGGACGACATTGCTTCAGGGTGAGTGCTCCATTCTGTGCCTTATGGCTTCATTACGTTAGGGTCTCTTCGTGCTTCTTGATGAGGATACTCTTAACGAAAGCATCCACAGCTCGCCAGTTGTGTTCGTTTGTCAACATTTTTGTAACAATGGTTTCTGGTTCAAGAGCTCCTACCAGTTCAATCAACTCATGGCGCTCCGGCTGCCACCGCTCGCACTCAAAGAATGTATGATAGGCAGTGTCATCAGCGCAATCGCCATATGGACAAGAAGGTGTGGTCACCTTAGCCATCTTAAACAGATATGAATAAAAGTAGCCGTGACCACTTAGAAATTGCGTTACATAATAATTAACTTCGCCATGTGTGCGTTCCAGCCAAGCAGGCAGGTCACCTATTAGTCGTGCTGTCCATCTTCCGCGCTTCTCGTCTTGCCATTCGGTCCGCCAGACCTCCGCA
>OZ020225.1:11943687-12177600 GCA_963971325.1 Aphodius granarius | reverse complement strand
TTATCATTATCATTATCATTATCATTATCATTATCATTATCATTATCATTATCATTATCATTATCATTATCATTATCATTATCATTATCATTATCATTATCATTATCATTATCATTATCATTATCATTATCATTATCATTATCATTATCATTATCATTATCATTATCATTATCATTATCATTATCATTATCATTATCATTATCATTATCATTATCATTATCATTATCATTATCATTATCATTATCATTATCATTATCATTATCATTATCATTATCATTATCATTATCATTATCATTATCATTATCATTATCATTATCATTATCATTATCATTATCATTATCATTATCATTATCATTATCATTATCATTATCATTATCATTATCATTATCATTATCATTATCATTATCATTATCATTATCATTATCATTATCATTATCATTATCATTATCATTATCATTATCATTATCATTATCATTATCATTATCATTATCATTATCATTATCATTATCATTATCATTATCATTATCATTATCATTATCATTATCATTATCATTATCATTATCATTATCATTATCATTATCATTATCATTATCATTATCATTATCATTATCATTATCATTATCATTATCATTATCATTATCATTATCATTATCATTATCATTATCATTATCATTATCATTATCATTATCATTATCATTATCATTATCATTATCATTATCATTATCATTATCATTATCATTATCATTATCATTATCATTATCATTATCATTATCATTATCATTATCATTATCATTATCATTATCATTATCATTATCATTATCATTATCATTATCATTATCATTATCATTATCATTATCATTATCATTATCATTATCATTATCATTATCATTATCATTATCATTATCATTATCATTATCATTATCATTATCATTATCATTATCATTATCATTATCATTATCATTATCATTATCATTATCATTATCATTATCATTATCATTATCATTATCATTATCATTATCATTATCATTATCATTATCATTATCATTATCATTATCATTATCATTATCATTATCATTATCATTATCATTATCATTATCATTATCATTATCATTATCATTATCATTATCATTATCATTATCATTATCATTATCATTATCATTATCATTATCATTATCATTATCATTATCATTATCATTATCATTATCATTATCATTATCATTATCATTATCATTATCATTATCATTATCATTATCATTATCATTATCATTATCATTATCATTATCATTATCATTATCATTATCATTATCATTATCATTATCATTATCATTATCATTATCATTATCATTATCATTATCATTATCATTATCATTATCATTATCATTATCATTATCATTATCATTATCATTATCATTATCATTATCATTATCATTATCATTATCATTATCATTATCATTATCATTATCATTATCATTATCATTATCATTATCATTATCATTATCATTATCATTATCATTATCATTATCATTATCATTATCATTATCATTATCATTATCATTATCATTATCATTATCATTATCATTATCATTATCATTATCATTATCATTATCATTATCATTATCATTATCATTATCATTATCATTATCATTATCATTATCATTATCATTATCATTATCATTATCATTATCATTATCATTATCATTATCATTATCATTATCATTATCATTATCATTATCATTATCATTATCATTATCATTATCATTATCATTATCATTATCATTATCATTATCATTATCATTATCATTATCATTATCATTATCATTATCATTATCATTATCATTATCATTATCATTATCATTATCATTATCATTATCATTATCATTATCATTATCATTATCATTATCATTATCATTATCATTATCATTATCATTATCATTATCATTATCATTATCATTATCATTATCATTATCATTATCATTATCATTATCATTATCATTATCATTATCATTATCATTATCATTATCATTATCATTATCATTATCATTATCATTATCATTATCATTATCATTATCATTATCATTATCATTATCATTATCATTATCATTATCATTATCATTATCATTATCATTATCATTATCATTATCATTATCATTATCATTATCATTATCATTATCATTATCATTATCATTATCATTATCATTATCATTATCATTATCATTATCATTATCATTATCATTATCATTATCATTATCATTATCATTATCATTATCATTATCATTATCATTATCATTATCATTATCATTATCATTATCATTATCATTATCATTATCATTATCATTATCATTATCATTATCATTATCATTATCATTATCATTATCATTATCATTATCATTATCATTATCATTATCATTATCATTATCATTATCATTATCATTATCATTATCATTATCATTATCATTATCATTATCATTATCATTATCATTATCATTATCATTATCATTATCATTATCATTATCATTATCATTATCATTATCATTATCATTATCATTATCATTATCATTATCATTATCATTATCATTATCATTATCATTATCATTATCATTATCATTATCATTATCATTATCATTATCATTATCATTATCATTATCATTATCATTATCATTATCATTATCATTATCATTATCATTATCATTATCATTATCATTATCATTATCATTATCATTATCATTATCATTATCATTATCATTATCATTATCATTATCATTATCATTATCATTATCATTATCATTATCATTATCATTATCATTATCATTATCATTATCATTATCATTATCATTATCATTATCATTATCATTATCATTATCATTATCATTATCATTATCATTATCATTATCATTATCATTATCATTATCATTATCATTATCATTATCATTATCATTATCATTATCATTATCATTATCATTATCATTATCATTATCATTATCATTATCATTATCATTATCATTATCATTATCATTATCATTATCATTATCATTATCATTATCATTATCATTATCATTATCATTATCATTATCATTATCATTATCATTATCATTATCATTATCATTATCATTATCATTATCATTATCATTATCATTATCATTATCATTATCATTATCATTATCATTATCATTATCATTATCATTATCATTATCATTATCATTATCATTATCATTATCATTATCATTATCATTATCATTATCATTATCATTATCATTATCATTATCATTATCATTATCATTATCATTATCATTATCATTATCATTATCATTATCATTATCATTATCATTATCATTATCATTATCATTATCATTATCATTATCATTATCATTATCATTATCATTATCATTATCATTATCATTATCATTATCATTATCATTATCATTATCATTATCATTATCATTATCATTATCATTATCATTATCATTATCATTATCATTATCATTATCATTATCATTATCATTATCATTATCATTATCATTATCATTATCATTATCATTATCATTATCATTATCATTATCATTATCATTATCATTATCATTATCATTATCATTATCATTATCATTATCATTATCATTATCATTATCATTATCATTATCATTATCATTATCATTATCATTATCATTATCATTATCATTATCATTATCATTATCATTATCATTATCATTATCATTATCATTATCATTATCATTATCATTATCATTATCATTATCATTATCATTATCATTATCATTATCATTATCATTATCATTATCATTATCATTATCATTATCATTATCATTATCATTATCATTATCATTATCATTATCATTATCATTATCATTATCATTATCATTATCATTATCATTATCATTATCATTATCATTATCATTATCATTATCATTATCATTATCATTATCATTATCATTATCATTATCATTATCATTATCATTATCATTATCATTATCATTATCATTATCATTATCATTATCATTATCATTATCATTATCATTATCATTATCATTATCATTATCATTATCATTATCATTATCATTATCATTATCATTATCATTATCATTATCATTATCATTATCATTATCATTATCATTATCATTATCATTATCATTATCATTATCATTATCATTATCATTATCATTATCATTATCATTATCATTATCATTATCATATATCATTATCATTATCATTATCATTATCATTATCATTATCATTATCATTATCATTATCATTATCATTATCATTATCATTATCATTATCATTATCATTATCATTATCATTATCATTATCATTATCATTATCATTATCATTATCATTATCATTATCATTATCATTATCATTATCATTATCATTATCATTATCATTATCATTATCATTATCATTATCATTATCATTATCATTATCATTATCATTATCATTATCATTATCATTATCATTATCATTATCATTATCATTATCATTATCATTATCATTATCATTATCATTATCATTATCATTATCATTATCATTATCATTATCATTATCATTATCATTATCATTATCATTATCATTATCATTATCATTATCATTATCATTATCATTATCATTATCATTATCATTATCATTATCATTATCATTATCATTATCATTATCATTATCATTATCATTATCATTATCATTATCATTATCATTATCATTATCATTATCATTATCATTATCATTATCATTATCATTATCATTATCATTATCATTATCATTATCATTATCATTATCATTATCATTATCATTATCATTATCATTATCATTATCATTATCATTATCATTATCATTATCATTATCATTATCATTATCATTATCATTATCATTATCATTATCATTATCATTATCATTATCATTATCATTATCATTATCATTATCATTATCATTATCATTATCATTATCATTATCATTATCATTATCATTATCATTATCATTATCATTATCATTATCATTATCATTATCATTATCATTATCATTATCATTATCATTATCATTATCATTATCATTATCATTATCATTATCATTATCATTATCATTATCATTATCATTATCATTATCATTATCATTATCATTATCATTATCATTATCATTATCATTATCATTATCATTATCATTATCATTATCATTATCATTATCATTATCATTATCATTATCATTATCATTATCATTATCATTATCATTATCATTATCATTATCATTATCATTATCATTATCATTATCATTATCATTATCATTATCATTATCATTATCATTATCATTATCATTATCATTATCATTATCATTATCATTATCATTATCATTATCATTATCATTATCATTATCATTATCATTATCATTATCATTATCATTATCATTATCATTATCATTATCATTATCATTATCATTATCATTATCATTATCATTATCATTATCATTATCATTATCATTATCATTATCATTATCATTATCATTATCATTATCATTATCATTATCATTATCATTATCATTATCATTATCATTATCATTATCATTATCATTATCATTATCATTATCATTATCATTATCATTATCATTATCATTATCATTATCATTATCATTATCATTATCATTATCATTATCATTATCATTATCATTATCATTATCATTATCATTATCATTATCATTATCATTATCATTATCATTATCATTATCATTATCATTATCATTATCATTATCATTATCATTATCATTATCATTATCATTATCATTATCATTATCATTATCATTATCATTATCATTATCATTATCATTATCATTATCATTATCATTATCATTATCATTATCATTATCATTATCATTATCATTATCATTATCATTATCATTATCATTATCATTATCATTATCATTATCATTATCATTATCATTATCATTATCATTATCATTATCATTATCATTATCATTATCATTATCATTATCATTATCATTATCATTATCATTATCATTATCATTATCATTATCATTATCATTATCATTATCATTATCATTATCATTATCATTATCATTATCATTATCATTATCATTATCATTATCATTATCATTATCATTATCATTATCATTATCATTATCATTATCATTATCATTATCATTATCATTATCATTATCATTATCATTATCATTATCATTATCATTATCATTATCATTATCATTATCATTATCATTATCATTATCATTATCATTATCATTATCATTATCATTATCATTATCATTATCATTATCATTATCATTATCATTATCATTATCATTATCATTATCATTATCATTATCATTATCATTATCATTATCATTATCATTATCATTATCATTATCATTATCATTATCATTATCATTATCATTATCATTATCATTATCATTATCATTATCATTATCATTATCATTATCATTATCATTATCATTATCATTATCATTATCATTATCATTATCATTATCATTATCATTATCATTATCATTATCATTATCATTATCATTATCATTATCATTATCATTATCATTATCATTATCATTATCATTATCATTATCATTATCATTATCATTATCATTATCATTATCATTATCATTATCATTATCATTATCATTATCATTATCATTATCATTATCATTATCATTATCATTATCATTATCATTATCATTATCATTATCATTATCATTATCATTATCATTATCATTATCATTATCATTATCATTATCATTATCATTATCATTATCATTATCATTATCATTATCATTATCATTATCATTATCATTATCATTATCATTATCATTATCATTATCATTATCATTATCATTATCATTATCATTATCATTATCATTATCATTATCATTATCATTATCATTATCATTATCATTATCATTATCATTATCATTATCATTATCATTATCATTATCATTATCATTATCATTATCATTATCATTATCATTATCATTATCATTATCATTATCATTATCATTATCATTATCATTATCATTATCATTATCATTATCATTATCATTATCATTATCATTATCATTATCATTATCATTATCATTATCATTATCATTATCATTATCATTATCATTATCATTATCATTATCATTATCATTATCATTATCATTATCATTATCATTATCATTATCATTATCATTATCATTATCATTATCATTATCATTATCATTATCATTATCATTATCATTATCATTATCATTATCATTATCATTATCATTATCATTATCATTATCATTATCATTATCATTATCATTATCATTATCATTATCATTATCATTATCATTATCATTATCATTATCATTATCATTATCATTATCATTATCATTATCATTATCATTATCATTATCATTATCATTATCATTATCATTATCATTATCATTATCATTATCATTATCATTATCATTATCATTATCATTATCATTATCATTATCATTATCATTATCATTATCATTATCATTATCATTATCATTATCATTATCATTATCATTATCATTATCATTATCATTATCATTATCATTATCATTATCATTATCATTATCATTATCATTATCATTATCATTATCATTATCATTATCATTATCATTATCATTATCATTATCATTATCATTATCATTATCATTATCATTATCATTATCATTATCATTATCATTATCATTATCATTATCATTATCATTATCATTATCATTATCATTATCATTATCATTATCATTATCATTATCATTATCATTATCATTATCATTATCATTATCATTATCATTATCATTATCATTATCATTATCATTATCATTATCATTATCATTATCATTATCATTATCATTATCATTATCATTATCATTATCATTATCATTATCATTATCATTATCATTATCATTATCATTATCATTATCATTATCATTATCATTATCATTATCATTATCATTATCATTATCATTATCATTATCATTATCATTATCATTATCATTATCATTATCATTATCATTATCATTATCATTATCATTATCATTATCATTATCATTATCATTATCATTATCATTATCATTATCATTATCATTATTGACTTAGTCCTTGCGGTACACTCCTCTGGCGGCAAGTGCCAGGGGACCATTCACTCAACTGGGGCCTAAAGGGCCAACAGTTTGAGCTCTGTGGTAACTCTTTATTTATAAAATACAAATTTACAAAGTAGCGTACAAATATAGAAGCATGCAGCAGCTAGTCGCCGATGGCTCTTCTGACGATGGCGCAAGTATGAAGTATCGCGGCCTTCTGCATCGCTATATATAGAGATGGTGCAACTTCCAATCTACCCAGACTTTCATGCAGTCTCTTCGGTATCTCTCCCGTGGCGCCCATGACGACTGGCACAATCGTCACCTTATCAATATACCACATCTTTTTTATTTTATCGGCGAGTGGTTGGTATTTGGTGATCTTTTCAGAGATGGTCTTACGGATGTTGGCAGGTAAGGGGACCGCGATGTCTATTATAATTACCCTGTTCTCGTTTTTCAGGTTTACCACAATGTCGGGTTTGTTGTGTTGTAGGCGAAGGTCGGTGAGTATTTGCCTATCCCAGTAGATTTTAATATTATCATTTTCCCGTAAAGGTGTTGGCTCGTACTCATAGTATGGGGTGTTTACGGCGTCTTCAGTCATGTACTTGTTTACAAGTGCTTTATGCAAGATCTTGGCTACGCTGTTGTGCCTATCGAGGTAATGCTTTGGAGCCATTACTGTACAGCCAGCAAGTATGTGGTCCAAAGTTTCTTCCTTGTCTTTGCATATTCGGCATTTAGTAGAGCTAAGGTTTTCTTTTACTATCCTTTGCCTGTATGACTTTGTAGGGACAACTTGATCTTGAATTGACAGTAAAAATCCTTCTGTTTCCACAAATAAGTTTGACCTGCGCATCCACTCTACACTGGCATTCTTGTCGACCTCATCACTTTCCAGAGTAGCCCTGTATCGCCCTTGAAGCGGTTTGCTCCTCCACTCCTGCAGCAGTTGCTCTGTGGTTTGGTAGTACGAGTTTGGATTGTACAGTGGGTCTGCCAGTTTCAGTGGTGTTTTCATACTTTCCTCTTCTACGATGGCTTTATGGATTGGGCTGTTTTATTATACTGTATTATTATTATTATTATTATTTATTGTCATTCTCTGATACATCACATAGGTATACATATATAAATAAATTAATACAATTTTTTTAAACATACAATTATTATTATTATTATTATTATTATTATTATTATTATTATTATTATTATTATTATTATTATTATTATTATTATTATTATTATTATTATTATTATTATTATTATTATTATTATTATTATTATTATTATTATTATTATTATTATTATTATTATTATTATTATTATTATTATTATTATTATTATTATTATTATTATTATTATTATTATTATTATTATTATTATTATTATTATTATTATTATTATTATTATTATTATTATTATTATTATTATTATTATTATTATTATTATTATTATTATTATTATTATTATTATTATTATTATTATTATTATTATTATTATTATTATTATTATTATTATTATTATTATTATTATTATTATTATTATTATTATTATTATTATTATTATTATTATCAGGAGTTGTTGCACTTCCTCAGCCTGATGGGCTGGGAAAAATTTACCATGTCACGGGGCGAAAAATGCAACCGTGACTGGCTCTGTGGATTAGCTTTATTTTACAGATACAAAGAAAGTACAGTACAGCGTGTCAGTATAAGTAAGTATATGAAATAGAAAATTAAATGAGTTAATAATGTTGCTTAATATTAATCTTCTTAGGGTCCATTGTTGTTGTGTTCTTCTATTGCTGCTCCTTCCCCTAGGACCCGCCGGATGATGCTGCAGGTCTTCAAAATGTCTGCCTTCTGCATAGGTATGTATAGCCATTCTTCTAGATCTAGTGTTTTCAGGCTGGTGCGCAACTTCTTCGGTATTTCACCCGTAGTTCCAAGAACCACAGGCACAACAACCACAGAATCCAGTCCCCACATCAGTTTAACCTCGTCAGCTAGCGGTAAGTATTTGGTAATTTTTTCACTGTAGGTGTTTTCAGTGTTTGCTGCCAGAGGTACAGCTATATCGATTATGTAAGCTTGCTTCTTTGTTTTGAGCGTAAGTACAATGTCTGGGATATTATTCGGTATCGTTCTGTCGGTGATAATCTTCCTGTTCCAGTACAATTTTACGTCATTATTTTCTTCCACCAGTCCTGGTTCGTATGCATAGTATGGTGCACTATCGGCCCGATTGGGTATGTACTTTTCCATCAGTTTCTGGTGGATGATCTTCGCCACATAGTTGTGCCTATCGAGATAGTCCTTGGGCGCCAAGACACTACATCCGCCCATAAGGTGGTCCAGGCTTTCTTCCTTAGTGTTGCAGAGACGGCATTTGACGTTTTCTACTGTCTGCTTTAGGATGCGCCTTCTATAGGCCCTGGTAGGTATCACCTGATCTTGGATGGCACACAGAAATCCCTCCGTCTCCCTGAACAGGTTGCCGGTGCATAACCATCGGAGTGACGCTGTCATGTCCATGTATTCTCCCTCTATCGTGGCTCTGTATCGGCCATGGAGTGCCTTTTCCTTCCATCGTTCCATCCACTGGTTTACTCCGGGCGTTTTTGTTAGAGGGTCGTATGAACGGTCCGCCAGATGTAGTGGAGTTGCGTCTCTATCTTCTCTGGCGATGGCGCTGTAAAGCTGGTTATGCGTGTTTTTATGTTTAGGTCTTCTAGTTCTGTGTCTGTCCAATGGATTATTCCAAAACTGTAGGTGAGGGCTGACATGGCATACGCATTCACAGCAGTCGCTGTATTCCGGGCTGAGAGATGTGATTTCAATACATTTCGTATCCTCCGGAAGTATGTGTTTCTAAGGTTATTCTTGGCTGTCTTCTGATCAATGCCCCTCGACTGCATATATCCGAGGTATTTGTAGTTTTCCTCACTCGTCATCGCTTCTATCACGCCCTTGTTGCCCTCCATCTGGTATCCTGCGTGCTGAGTCCATTTGCCCCTTATCATGGAATTCGTTCTACATTTGTCCAGGCCAAAGGTCATGCATATGTCGTTACTGAACTCTAGTACGCAGTCTAGTAGTGACTTCAGATGACTCTCTTTCCTTGCATACAGTTTAAGATCGTCCATGTACCACAAGTGACTTATTTGTGTTAGGGCTGGGTGAATCACGTATCCCTTCTTCTGTGCGTTGAGGAATGCGGTAAGCGGTTTCAGAGCCAAACAGAACCATATTGGACTGAGCGCGTCTCCTTGAAAAATTCCTCTGCTTATTGGAAGCTTTCCTGCGTCGATTGTGTTATTTGGTGTTTTTAGGACTAGTTGCGTTCTCCATGCCGTCATAATCCGAACCAGGAATTCCGTGATGTGGTCATCAATCCTGTACAAACGCAAGATCTCCACCAGCCACGAGTGCGGGACAGAATCGTATGCTTTTTGGTAGTCTATATATGCTGTGTGCAGCTGTTCTTTATGACGTAGGGCATGCCTAGTTACTATTGCGTCCACAGTTAGTTGGTCTTTGCACCCCCGTGATTCCTTTCTGCACCCCTTGTGTTCTTCATCCAGCAATCTATTCGTTTCCAGGTGTTGATATATCTTCTGGGCCAAGATGGAAGTAAGTAGCTTGTAGGTGGTTGATAAACATGTAATTGGTCGATATTTTGCTGGGTCTTCTGAATAGGCATCTGTTTTCGGGATAAGGTATGTTACCCCCTCAGTGAGAAATCCGGGTGTTGCCTCGGGATGTTCCAAGAGTCGGGTGAACTCTCTTGCCAGATGCTTATGTGTCGCCGTGAAGTTTTTTAGCCAGTAGTTGTGCAGACCGTCCGGTCCCGGTGCCCGCCAATTATGAGCCTTACGAACTGCCCGTGTAATATCCTCCTCACTCACTCTCCATTCTTCCATAGGTTCAATTTCGGGCATTTGGGCTCTAATTTTGTTATACCATCTACTGTGTTCCACTGAGTTATTCCATATGCCAGACCAGAATCCAGCAATCTGCTCCGCTGTTGGCACCGCATTCTGTCCCTCCGGTTCATTTTCAGTGCGGATTGCCTCCGAGGTTCCTATAGAAGATTGCCTGATTTTCGGCAAATTGTTTGTTTTGCTGTCTGCGTGCGTTGCTGGTGCGGTATCTTCTCAGTCTTTTTGATAGTGCGGTCAGTTTCTGCTTCAGTAAATCCAAAATCTCCTTTTCCGTCGGGTTCTCTTCTGATCGATGTTTGTTGATCAGTGACTCTGCAATCCTAATCACACGCCCACTAGGGTTTGCTTTCGTATATTGGGTCAATATGCCGATAGATTTCCTCAGTTGGTCTATTTTTGTCATGATTCGCTTTTCCCATGCTGGCTTTCCCCTCTCGGTCCTTGGTCTATCCGATGCTTCCAGTTTTATGTTCTGCCCATTTGCCACCAGAATCGTTATCGTTATCGTTATCGTTAGCGTTATCGTTATCGTTATCGTTATCGTTATCGTTATCGTTATCGTTATCGTTATCGTTATCGTTATCGTTATCGTTATCGTTATCGTTATCGTTATCGTTATCGTTATCGTTATCGTTATCGTTATCGCTATCGCTATCGCTATCGCTATCGCTATCGCTATCGCTATCGCTATCGCTATCGCTATCGCTATCGCTATCGCTATCGCTATCGCTATCGCTATCGCTATCGCTATCGCTATCGCTATCGCTATCGCTATCGCTATCGCTATCGCTATCGCTATCGCTATCGCTATCGCTATCGCTATCGCTATCGCTATCGCTATCGCTATCGCTATCGCTATCGCTATCGCTATCGCTATCGCTATCGCTATCGCTATCGCTATCGCTATCGCTATCGCTATCGCTATCGCTATCGCTATCGCTATCGCTATCGCTATCGCTATCGCTATCGCTATCGCTATCGCTATCGCTATCGCTATCGCTATCGCTATCGCTATCGCTATCGCTATCGCTATCGCTATCGCTATCGCTATCGCTATCGCTATCGCTATCGCTATCGCTATCGCTATCGCTATCGCTATCGCTATCGCTATCGCTATCGCTATCGCTATCGCTATCGCTATCGCTATCGCTATCGCTATCGCTATCGCTATCGCTATCGCTATCGCTATCGCTATCGCTATCGCTATCGCTATCGCTATCGCTATCGCTATCGCTATCGCTATCGCTATCGCTATCGCTATCGCTATCGCTATCGCTATCGCTATCGCTATCGCTATCGCTATCGCTATCGCTGTCGCTGTCGCTGTCGCTGTCGCTGTCGCTGTCGCTGTCGTTGTCGTTGTCGTTGTCGTTGTCGTTGTCGTTGTCGTTGTCGTTGTCGTTGTCGTTGTCGTTGTCGTTGTCGTTGTCGTTGTCGTTGTCGTTGTCGTTGTCGTTGTCGTTGTCGTTGTCGTTGTCGTTGTCGTTGTCGTTGTCGTTGTCGTTGTCGTTGTCGTTGTCGTTGTCGTTGTCGTTGTCGTTATCGTTATCGATATCGATATCGTTATCGTTATCGTTATCGTTATCGTTATCGTTATCGTTATCGTTATCGTTATCGTTATCGTTATCGTTATCGTTATCGTTATCGTTATCGTTATCGTTATCGTTATCGTTATCGTTATCGTTATCGTTATCGTTATCGTTATCGTTATCGTTCTCGTTCTCGTTGCCGTTGCCGTTGCCGTTGCCGTTGCCGTTGCCGTTGCCGTTGCCGTTGCCGTTGCCGTTGCCGTTGCCGTTGCCGTTGCCGTTGCCGTTGCCGTTGCCGTTGCCGTTGCCGTTGCCGTTGCCGTTGCCGTTGCCGTTGTCGTTGTCGTTGTCGTTGTCGTTGTCGTTGTCGTTGTCGTTGTCGTTGTCGTTGTCGTTGTCGTTGTCGTTGTCGTTGTCGTTGTCGTTGTCGTTGTCGTTGTCGTTGTCGTTGTCGTTGTCGTTGTCGTTGTCGTTGTCGTTGTCGTTGTCGTTGTCGTTGTCGTTGTCGTTGTCGTTGTCGTTGTCGTTGTCGTTGTCGTTGTCGTTGTCGTTGTCGTTGTCGTTGTCGTTGTCGTTGTCGTTGTCGTTGTCGTTGTCGTTGTCGTTGTCGTTGTCGTTGTCGTTGTCGTTGTCGTTGTCGTTGTCGTTGTCGTTGTCGTTGTCGTTGTCGTTGTCGTTGTCGTTGTCGTTGTCGTTGTCGTTGTCGTTGTCGTTGTCGTTGTCGTTGTCGTTGTCGTTGTCGTTGTCGTTGTCGTTGTCGTTGTCGTTGTCGTTGTCGTTGTCGTTATCGTTATCGTTATCGTTATCGTTATCGTTATCGTTATCGTTATCGTTATCGTTATCGTTATCGTTATCGTTATCGTTATCGTTATCGTTATCGTTATCGTTATCGTTATCGTTATCGTTATCGTTATCGTTATCGTTATCGTTATCGTTATCGTTATCGTTATCGTTATCGTTATCGTTATCGTTATCGTTATCGTTATCGTTATCGTTATCGTTATCGTTATCGTTATCGTTATCGTTATCGTTATCGTTATCGTTATCGTTATCGTTATCGTTATCGTTATCGTTATCGTTATCGTTATCGTTATCGTTATCGTTATCGTTATCGTTATCGTTATCGTTATCGTTATCGTTATCGTTATCGTTATCGTTATCGTTATCGTTATCGTTATCGTTATCGTTATCGTTATCGTTATCGTTATCGTTATCGTTATCGTTATCGTTATCGTTATCGTTATCGTTATCGTTATCGTTATCGTTATCGTTATCGTTATCGTTATCGTTATCGTTATCGTTATCGTTATCGTTATCGTTATCGTTATCGTTATCGTTATCGTTATCGTTATCGTTATCGTTATCGTTATCGTTATCGTTATCGTTATCGTTATCGTTATCGTTATCGTTATCGTTATCGTTATCGTTATCGTTATCGTTATCGTTATCGTTATCGTTATCGTTATCGTTATCGTTATCGTTATCGTTATCGTTATCGTTATCGTTATCGTTATCGTTATCGTTATCGTTATCGTTATCGTTATCGTTATCGTTATCGTTATCGTTATCGTTATCGTTATCGTTATCGTTATCGTTATCGTTATCGTTATCGTTATCGTTATCGTTATCGTTATCGTTATCGTTATCGTTATCGTTATCGTTATCGTTATCGTTATCGTTATCGTTATCGTTATCGTTATCGTTATCGTTATCGTTATCGTTATCGTTATCGTTATCGTTATCGTTATCGTTATCGTTATCGTTATCGTTATCGTTATCGTTATCGTTATCGTTATCGTTATCGTTATCGTTATCGTTATCGTTATCGTTATCGTTATCGTTATCGTTATCGTTATCGTTATCGTTATCGTTATCGTTATCGTTATCGTTATCGTTATCGTTATCGTTATCGTTATCGTTATCGTTATCGTTATCGTTATCGTTATCGTTATCGTTATCGTTATCGTTATCGTTATCGTTATCGTTATCGTTATCGTTATCGTTATCGTTATCGTTATCGTTATCGTTATCGTTATCGTTATCGTTATCGTTATCGTTATCGTTATCGTTATCGTTATCGTTATCGTTATCGTTATCGTTATCGTTATCGTTATCGTTATCGTTATCGTTATCGTTATCGTTATCGTTATCGTTATCGTTATCGTTATCGTTATCGTTATCGTTATCGTTATCGTTATCGTTATCGTTATCGTTATCGTTATCGTTATCGTTATCGTTATCGTTATCGTTATCGTTATCGTTATCGTTATCGTTATCGTTATCGTTATCGTTATCGTTATCGTTATCGTTATCGTTATCGTTATCGTTATCGTTATCGTTATCGTTATCGTTATCGTTATCGTTATCGTTATCGTTATCGTTATCGTTATCGTTATCGTTATCGTTATCGTTATCGTTATCGTTATCGTTATCGTTATCGTTATCGTTATCGTTATCGTTATCGTTATCGTTATCGTTATCGTTATCGTTATCGTTATCGTTATCGTTATCGTTATCGTTATCGTTATCGTTATCGTTATCGTTATCGTTATCGTTATCGTTATCGTTATCGTTATCGTTATCGTTATCGTTATCGTTATCGTTATCGTTATCGTTATCGTTATCGTTATCGTTATCGTTATCGTTATCGTTATCGTTATCGTTATCGTTATCGTTATCGTTATCGTTATCGTTATCGTTATCGTTATCGTTATCGTTATCGTTATCGTTATCGTTATCGTTATCGTTATCGTTATCGTTATCGTTATCGTTATCGTTATCGTTATCGTTATCGTTATCGTTATCGTTATCGTTATCGTTATCGTTATCGTTATCGTTATCGTTATCGTTATCGTTATCGTTATCGTTATCGTTATCGTTATCGTTATCGTTATCGTTATCGTTATCGTTATCGTTATCGTTATCGTTATCGTTATCGTTATCGTTATCGTTATCGTTATCGTTATCGTTATCGTTATCGTTATCGTTATCGTTATCGTTATCGTTATCGTTATCGTTATCGTTATCGTTATCGTTATCGTTATCGTTATCGTTATCGTTATCGTTATCGTTATCGTTATCGTTATCGTTATCGTTATCGTTATCGTTATCGTTATCGTTATCGTTATCGTTATCGTTATCGTTATCGTTATCGTTATCGTTATCGTTATCGTTATCGTTATCGTTATCGTTATCGTTATCGTTATCGTTATCGTTATCGTTATCGTTATCGTTATCGTTATCGTTATCGTTATCGTTATCGTTATCGTTATCGTTATCGTTATCGTTATCGTTATCGTTATCGTTATCGTTATCGTTATCGTTATCGTTATCGTTATCGTTATCGTTATCGTTATCGTTATCGTTATCGTTATCGTTATCGTTATCGTTATCGTTATCGTTATCGTTATCGTTATCGTTATCGTTATCGTTATCGTTATCGTTATCGTTATCGTTATCGTTATCGTTATCGTTATCGTTATCGTTATCGTTATCGTTATCGTTATCGTTATCGTTATCGTTATCGTTATCGTTATCGTTATCGTTATCGTTATCGTTATCGTTATCGTTATCGTTATCGTTATCGTTATCGTTATCGTTATCGTTATCGTTATCGTTATCGTTATCGTTATCGTTATCGTTATCGTTATCGTTATCGTTATCGTTATCGTTATCGTTATCGTTATCGTTATCGTTATCGTTATCGTTATCGTTATCGTTATCGTTATCGTTATCGTTATCGTTATCGTTATCGTTATCGTTATCGTTATCGTTATCGTTATCGTTATCGTTATCGTTATCGTTATCGTTATCGTTATCGTTATCGTTATCGTTATCGTTATCGTTATCGTTATCGTTATCGTTATCGTTATCGTTATCGTTATCGTTATCGTTATCGTTATCGTTATCGTTATCGTTATCGTTATCGTTATCGTTATCGTTATCGTTATCGTTATCGTTATCGTTATCGTTATCGTTATCGTTATCGTTATCGTTATCGTTATCGTTATCGTTATCGTTATCGTTATCGTTATCGTTATCGTTATCGTTATCGTTATCGTTATCGTTATCGTTATCGTTATCGTTATCGTTATCGTTATCGTTATCGTTATCGTTATCGTTATCGTTATCGTTATCGTTATCGTTATCGTTATCGTTATCGTTATCGTTATCGTTATCGTTATCGTTATCGTTATCGTTATCGTTATCGTTATCGTTATCGTTATCGTTATCGTTATCGTTATCGTTATCGTTATCGTTATCGTTATCGTTATCGTTATCGTTATCGTTATCGTTATCGTTATCGTTATCGTTATCGTTATCGTTATCGTTATCGTTATCGTTATCGTTATCGTTATCGTTATCGTTATCGTTATCGTTATCGTTATCGTTATCGTTATCGTTATCGTTATCGTTATCGTTATCGTTATCGTTATCGTTATCGTTATCGTTATCGTTATCGTTATCGTTATCGTTATCGTTATCGTTATCGTTATCGTTATCGTTATCGTTATCGTTATCGTTATCGTTATCGTTATCGTTATCGTTATCGTTATCGTTATCGTTATCGTTATCGTTATCGTTATCGTTATCGTTATCGTTATCGTTATCGTTATCGTTATCGTTATCGTTATCGTTATCGTTATCGTTATCGTTATCGTTATCGTTATCGTTATCGTTATCGTTATCGTTATCGTTATCGTTATCGTTATCGTTATCGTTATCGTTATCGTTATCGTTATCGTTATCGTTATCGTTATCGTTATCGTTATCGTTATCGTTATCGTTATCGTTATCGTTATCGTTATCGTTATCGTTATCGTTATCGTTATCGTTATCGTTATCGTTATCGTTATCGTTATCGTTATCGTTATCGTTATCGTTATCGTTATCGTTATCGTTATCGTTATCGTTATCGTTATCGTTATCGTTATCGTTATCGTTATCGTTATCGTTATCGTTATCGTTATCGTTATCGTTATCGTTATCGTTATCGTTATCGTTATCGTTATCGTTATCGTTATCGTTATCGTTATCGTTATCGTTATCGTTATCGTTATCGTTATCGTTATCGTTATCGTTATCGTTATCGTTATCGTTATCGTTATCGTTATCGTTATCGTTATCGTTATCGTTATCGTTATCGTTATCGTTATCGTTATCGTTATCGTTATCGTTATCGTTATCGTTATCGTTATCGTTGTCGTTGTCGTTGTCGTTGTCGTTGTCGTTGTCGTTGTCGTTGTCGTTGTCGTTGTCGTTGTCGTTGTCGTTGTCGTTGTCGTTGTCGTTGTCGTTGTCGTTGTCGTTGTCGTTGTCATTGTCATTGTCATTATCATTATCATTGTCATTGTCATTGTCATTGTCATTGTCATTGTCATTGTCATTGTCATTGTCATTGTCATTGTCATTGTCATTGTCATTGTCATTGTCATTGTCATTGTCATTGTCATTGTCATTGTCATTGTCATTGTCATTGTCATTGTCATTGTCATTGTCATTGTCATTGTCATTGTCATTGTCATTGTCATTGTCATTGTCATTGTCATTGTCATTGTCATTGTCATTGTCATTGTCATTGTCATTGTCATTGTCATTGTCATTGTCATTGTCATTGTCATTGTCATTGTCATTGTCATTGTCATTGTCATTGTCATTGTCATTGTCATTGTCATTGTCATTGTCATTGTCATTGTCATTGTCATTGTCATTGTCATTGTCATTGTCATTGTCATTGTCATTGTCATTGTCATTGTCATTGTCATTGTCATTGTCATTGTCATTGTCATTGTCATTGTCATTGTCATTGTCATTGTCATTGTCATTGTCATTGTCATTGTCATTGTCATTGTCATTGTCATTGTCATTGTCATTGTCATTGTCATTGTCATTGTCATTGTCATTGTCATTGTCATTGTCATTGTCATTGTCATTGTCATTGTCATTGTCATTGTCATTGTCATTGTCATTGTCATTGTCATTGTCATTGTCATTGTCATTGTCATTGTCATTGTCATTGTCATTGTCATTGTCATTGTCATTGTCATTGTCATTGTCATTGTCATTGTCATTGTCATTGTCATTGTCATTGTCATTGTCATTGTCATTGTCATTGTCATTGTCATTGTCATTGTCATTGTCATTGTCATTGTCATTGTCATTGTCATTGTCATTGTCATTGTCATTGTCATTGTCATTGTCATTGTCATTGTCATTGTCATTGTCATTGTCATTGTCATTATCATTATCATTATCATTATCATTATCATTATCATTATCATTATCATTATCATTATCATTATCATTATCATTATCATTATCATTATCATTATCATTATCATTATCATTATCATTATCATTATCATTATCATTATCATTATCATTATCATTATCATTATCATTATCATTATCATTATCATTATCATTATCATTATCATTATCATTATCATTATCATTATCATTATCATTATCATTATCATTATCATTATCATTATCATTATCATTATCATTATCATTATCATTATCATTATCATTATCATTATCATTATCATTATCATTATCATTATCATTATCATTATCATTATCATTATCATTATCATTATCATTATCATTATCATTATCATTATCATTATCATTATCATTATCATTATCATTATCATTATCATTATCATTATCATTATCATTATCATTATCATTATCATTATCATTATCATTATCATTATCATTATCATTATCATTATCATTATCATTATCATTATCATTATCATTATCATTATCATTATCATTATCATTATCATTATCATTATCATTATCATTATCATTATCATTATCATTATCATTATCATTATCATTATCATTATCATTATCATTATCATTATCATTATCATTATCATTATCATTATCATTATCATTATCATTATCATTATCATTATCATTATCATTATCATTATCATTATCATTATCATTATCATTATCATTATCATTATCATTATCATTATCATTATCATTATCATTATCATTATCATTATCATTATCATTATCATTATCATTATCATTATCATTATCATTATCATTATCATTATCATTATCATTATCATTATCATTATCATTATCATTATCATTATCATTATCATTATCATTATCATTATCATTATCATTATCATTATCATTATCATTATCATTATCATTATCATTATCATTATCATTATCATTATCATTATCATTATCATTATCATTATCATTATCATTATCATTATCATTATCATTATCATTATCATTATCATTATCATTATCATTATCATTATCATTATCATTATCATTATCATTATCATTATCATTATCATTATCATTATCATTATCATTATCATTATCATTATCATTATCATTATCATTATCATTATCATTATCATTATCATTATCATTATCATTATCATTATCATTATCATTATCATTATCATTATCATTATCATTATCATTATCATTATCATTATCATTATCATTATCATTATCATTATCATTATCATTATCATTATCATTATCATTATCATTATCATTATCATTATCATTATCATTATCATTATCATTATCATTATCATTATCATTATCATTATCATTATCATTATCATTATCATTATCATTATCATTATCATTATCATTATCATTATCATTATCATTATCATTATCATTATCATTATCATTATCATTATCATTATCATTATCATTATCATTATCATTATCATTATCATTATCATTATCATTATCATTATCATTATCATTATCATTATCATTATCATTATCATTATCATTATCATTATCATTATCATTATCATTATCATTATCATTATCATTATCATTATCATTATCATTATCATTATCATTATCATTATCATTATCATTATCATTATCATTATCATTATCATTATTGACTTAGTCCTTGCGGTACACTCCTCTGGCGGCAAGTGCCAGGGGACCATTCACTCAACTGGGGCCTAAAGGGCCAACAGTTTGAGCTCTGTGGTAACTCTTTATTTATAAAATACAAATTTACAAAGTAGCGTACAAATATAGAAGCATGCAGCAGCTAGTCGCCGATGGCTCTTCTGACGATGGCGCAAGTATGAAGTATCGCGGCCTTCTGCATCGCTATATATAGAGATGGTGCAACTTCCAATCTACCCAGACTTTCATGCAGTCTCTTCGGTATCTCTCCCGTGGCGCCCATGACGACTGGCACAATCGTCACCTTATCAATATACCACATCTTTTTTATTTTATCGGCGAGTGGTTGGTATTTGGTGATCTTTTCAGAGATGGTCTTACGGATGTTGGCAGGTAAGGGGACCGCGATGTCTATTATAATTACCCTGTTCTCGTTTTTCAGGTTTACCACAATGTCGGGTTTGTTGTGTTGTAGGCGAAGGTCGGTGAGTATTTGCCTATCCCAGTAGATTTTAATATTATCATTTTCCCGTAAAGGTGTTGGCTCGTACTCATAGTATGGGGTGTTTACGGCGTCTTCAGTCATGTACTTGTTTACAAGTGCTTTATGCAAGATCTTGGCTACGCTGTTGTGCCTATCGAGGTAATGCTTTGGAGCCATTACTGTACAGCCAGCAAGTATGTGGTCCAAAGTTTCTTCCTTGTCTTTGCATATTCGGCATTTAGTAGAGCTAAGGTTTTCTTTTACTATCCTTTGCCTGTATGACTTTGTAGGGACAACTTGATCTTGAATTGACAGTAAAAATCCTTCTGTTTCCACAAATAAGTTTGACCTGCGCATCCACTCTACACTGGCATTCTTGTCGACCTCATCACTTTCCAGAGTAGCCCTGTATCGCCCTTGAAGCGGTTTGCTCCTCCACTCCTGCAGCAGTTGCTCTGTGGTTTGGTAGTACGAGTTTGGATTGTACAGTGGGTCTGCCAGTTTCAGTGGTGTTTTCATACTTTCCTCTTCTACGATGGCTTTATGGATTGGGCTGTTTTATTATACTGTATTATTATTATTATTATTATTTATTGTCATTCTCTGATACATCACATAGGTATACATATATAAATAAATTAATACAATTTTTTTAAACATACAATTATTATTATTATTATTATTATTATTATTATTATTATTATTATTATTATTATTATTATTATTATTATTATTATTATTATTATTATTATTATTATTATTATTATTATTATTATTATTATTATTATTATTATTATCAGGAGTTGTTGCACTTCCTCAGCCTGATGGGCTGGGAAAAATTTACCATGTCACGGGGCGAAAAATGCAACCGTGACTGGCTCTGTGGATTAGCTTTATTTTACAGATACAAAGAAAGTACAGTACAGCGTGTCAGTATAAGTAAGTATATGAAATAGAAAATTAAATGAGTTAATAATGTTGCTTAATATTAATCTTCTTAGGGTCCATTGTTGTTGTGTTCTTCTATTGCTGCTCCTTCCCCTAGGACCCGCCGGATGATGCTGCAGGTCTTCAAAATGTCTGCCTTCTGCATAGGTATGTATAGCCATTCTTCTAGATCTAGTGTTTTCAGGCTGGTGCGCAACTTCTTCGGTATTTCACCCGTAGTTCCAAGAACCACAGGCACAACAACCACAGAATCCAGTCCCCACATCTGTTTAACCTCGTCAGCTAGCGGTAAGTATTTGGTAATTTTTTCACTGTAGGTGTTTTCAGTGTTTGCTGCCAGAGGTACAGCTATATCGATTATGTAAGCTTGCTTCTTTGTTTTGAGCGTAAGTACAATGTCTGGGATATTATTCGGTATCGTTCTGTCGGTGATAATCTTCCTGTTCTAGTACAATTTTACGTCATTATTTTCTTCCACCAGTCCTGGTTCGTATGCATAGTATGGTGCACTATCGGCCCGATTGGGTATGTACTTTTCCATCAGTTTCTGGTGGATGATCTTCGCCACATAGTTGTGCCTATCGAGATAGTCCTTGGGCGCCAAGACACTACATCCGCCCATAAGGTGGTCCAGGCTTTCTTCCTTAGTGTTGCAGAGACGGCATTTGACGTTTTCTACTGTCTGCTTTAGGATGCGCCTTCTATAGGCCCTGGTAGGTATCACCTGATCTTGGATGGCACACAGAAATCCCTCCGTCTCCCTGAACAGGTTGCCGGTGCATAACCATCGGAGTGACGCTGTCATGTCCATGTATTCTCCCTCTATCGTGGCTCTGTATCGGCCATGGAGTGCCTTTTCCTTCCATCGTTCCATCCACTGGTTTACTCCGGGCGTTTTTGTTAGAGGGTCGTATGAACGGTCCGCCAGATGTAGTGGAGTTGCGTCTCTATCTTCTCTGGCGATGGCGCTGTAAAGCTGGTTATGCGTGTTTTTATGTTTAGGTCTTCTAGTTCTGTGTCTGTCCAATGGATTATTCCAAAACTGTAGGTGAGGGCTGACATGGCATACGCATTCACAGCAGTCGCTGTATTCCGGGCTGAGAGATGTGATTTCAATACATTTCGTATCCTCCGGAAGTATGTGTTTCTAAGGTTATTCTTGGCTGTCTTCTGATCAATGCCCCTCGACTGCATATATCCGAGGTATTTGTAGTTTTCCTCACTCGTCATCGCTTCTATCACGCCCTTGTTGCCCTCCATCTGGTATCCTGCGTGCTGAGTCCATTTGCCCCTTATCATGGAATTCGTTCTACATTTGTCCAGGCCAAAGGTCATGCATATGTCGTTACTGAACTCTAGTACGCAGTCTAGTAGTGACTTCAGATGACTCTCTTTCCTTGCATACAGTTTAAGATCGTCCATGTACCACAAGTGACTTATTTATGTTAGGGCTGGGTGAATCACGTATCCCTTCTTCTGTGCGTTGAGGAATGCGGTAAGCGGTTTCAGAGCCAAACAGAACCATATTGGACTGAGCGCGTCTCCTTGAAAAATTCCTCTGCTTATTGGAAGCTTTCCTGCGTCGATTGTGTTATTTGGTGTTTTTAGGACTAGTTGCGTTCTCCATGCCGTCATAATCCGAACCAGGAATTCCGTGATGTGGTCATCAATCCTGTACAAACGCAAGATCTCCACCAGCCACGAGTGCGGGACAGAATCGTATGCTTTTTGGTAGTCTATATATGCTGTGTGCAGCTGTTCTTTATGACGTAGGGCATGCCTAGTTACTATTGCGTCCACAGTTAGTTGGTCTTTGCACCCCCGTGATTCCTTTCTGCACCCCTTCTGTTCTTCATCCAGCAATCTATTCGTTTCCAGGTGTTGATATATCTTCTGGGCCAAGATGGAAGTAAGTAGCTTGTAGGTGGTTGATAAACATGTAATTGGTCGATATTTTGCTGGGTCTTCTGAATAGGCATCTGTTTTCGGGATAAGGTATGTTACCCCCTCAGTGAGAAATCCGGGTGTTGCCTCGGGATGTTCCAAGAGTCGGGTGAACTCTCTTGCCAGATGCTTATGTGTCGCCGTGAAGTTTTTTAGCCAGTAGTTGTGCAGACCGTCCGGTCCCGGTGCCCGCCAATTATGAGCTTTACGAACTGCCCGTGTAATATCCTCCTCACTCACTCTCCATTCTTCCATAGGTTCAATTTCGGGCATTTGGGCTCTAATTTTGTCATACCATCTACCCTGCTTGTGTTCCACTGGGTTATTCCATATGCCAGACCAGAATCCAGCAATCTGCTCCGCTGTTGGCACCGCATTCTGTCCCTCCGGTTCATTTTCAGTGCGGATTGCCTCCGAGGTTCCTATAGAAGATTGCCTGATTTTCGGCAAATTGTTTGTTTTGCTGTCTGCGTGCGTTGCTGGTGCGGTATCTTCTCAGTCTTTTTGATAGTGCGGTCAGTTTCTGCTTCAGTAAATCCAAAATCTCCTTTTCCGTCGGGTTCTCTTCTGATCGATGTTTGTTGATCAGTGACTCTGCAATCCTAATCACACGCCCACTAGGGTTTGCTTTCGTATATTGGGTCAATATGCCGATAGATTTCCTCAGTTGGTCTATTTTTGTCATGATTCGCTTTTCCCATGCTGGCTTTCCCCTCTCGGTCCTTGGTCTATCCGATGCTTCCAGTTTTATGTTCTGCCCATTTGCCACCAGAACAGTGTAGGCTCCCACATATATGAGATCATGGGTCATTTGTACTGTACTGTTTGTCTCAATCTCACTGGCAATTACTTCATTCACCTTTTGTACCAGCTCCCGTGTGTCCTTCTTAGGTACAAGTCTCGGCAACCTCTGCCTCGAGAGTGGATCCATCTCGTGAAACATAAGATGGGCCTTTCTAAACTCCTCCAATAGAGGCAAGTCGCCCTGTTCCAGTTGAGCATCATCTTCCAGACGCTCCTGTGGGTCAGCATGTACATTCCTAAGCCCTAATTCAACCTCGACCTCTTCTTTAATTCGCTGAAGCTCCTCATCTGGTATCCTCCTATTTACGAATATTGACCTCCTCTGATCTAAGAGGTTCTGAACCGTCCTGTTTCCCATTTCAGGGAACCTTTCGATAAATAATCTGCGCATTTCAACGCTGTAAGTACCCTCACCGTCTCTGCACTTGTAATTTTATAGTAACAGTAAACCATAAACTTGTTCATTTCCTCGGTCCAAATGGTTCTCTGCCTTCCTCTATGTTGCGTTGGGGTGGGCTGAGTATCGTTTACTCTAGCAACGTCCTCCTCCGCTTGTGCTGCTTGACGTTGTTGGTTGCGGCCTTGAGTCATTCTTGGTTGTTGTCCTAATGCGTTGTCTTTTTCTGTTGCAGGTAAATCCTCACGACGGTTCCGATCCAGGTCCTGCTGCCCTGGCCCGCCTCGGCATCTTCTTGTCCTTACTCTATGCTCCATGGGAATGGGTATCTGCTTTTTATAGCTTCAGCCAGCTTGGCCCAATGCCAATGTGGGCATCGTTGATCTTCAGCTCCGACTTCTTCGGGCCTTGGCTACAGGCTGTACGGCTCGCCATCGTGCGCCGTAGCAGGTTATCTCCTGGCCTGACATGCTTATTATTATTATTATTATTATTATTATTATTATTATTATTATTATTATTATTATTATTATTATTATTATTATTATTATTATTATTTATTGTCATTCTCTGATACATCACATAGGTATACATATATAAATAAATTAATACAATTTTTTAAACATACAATTTCAAAAGTGGTACTATGAATTTTAAAAATAGATGTGAAGCACCAGGCCAAAATGGGTAGTACCGAACTTCGCCGAAGTCTAGGGTACTCCCTTTGGTAAAGGGGGGGAATGTTCTGCAGCACAAACCCAATTTTGAATTTTGAACCCAACGCCAAGATTCCTTGCTATGGTGGAGAAGTCGGAAAACTGCAGAAAACCGCCACAGCGTTGTGGAAATAAATTACACAATATAAACTACTACAACTACAATAATATGTATTCATGTCTTCGTGAAGGGTGAACGCAGTAGAGAAGTCCAGACTTTTATCTACGTAAACGGTCCTCACGGCGACAACAGCAAAGATATCTGAAACTAATTAATATTGCATTAGTAAATAATATTATGTCGATAGTACCCTCCTTAAGAGGTTAGTACTTCCCAAGATAGCAATCTCCTGAATTTCCCATGGCGAAATTTTACATGGCAATTCCTTCACATGGTTCTCAAAATTTTTAGATACCATTCCTAATGAGCCCACAATCACCGGAACGACCGTAACCTTCATGCCCCACATTCGGCTCACCTCGATGGAGAGGTCTTTATATTTTAGTTTCTTCTCTGTCTCCTTCTTCAAAACATTCGAATCCGCCGGCACCGAGATTTCCATAAACGTACAGCTCTTCTTTTGGATGTCCTTTACTACTATGTCTGGCTTATTTGCGTCCAGCATTCTATCAGTAGCAATTGGCATATTCCATAGTACTGTCACATGATCATTGCTCATAACAGTAGACGGAGTATGTTCATACCACCGAGACACGTTCATATCAAAACCAAGTTGAGAACATAAATCATTATTATTATTATTATTATGATCAGGAGTTGTTGCACTTCCTCAGCCTGATGGGCTGGGAAACATTATTATTATTATTATTATTATTATTATTATTATTATTATTATTATTATTATTATTATTATTATTATTATTATTATTATTATTATTATTATTATTATTATTATTATTATTATTATTATTATTATTATTATTATTATTATTATTATTATTATTATTATTATTATTATTATTATTATTATTATTATTATTATTATTATTATTATTATTATTATTATTATTATTATTATTATTATTATTATTATTATTATTATTATTATTATTATTATTATTATTATTATTATTATTATTATTATTATTATTATTATTATTATTATTATTATTATTATTATTATTATTATTATTATTATTATTATTATTATTATTATTATTATTATTATTATTATTATTATTATTATTATTATTATTATTATTATTATTATTATTATTATTATTATTATTATTATTATTATTATTATTATTATTATTATTATTATTATTATTATTATTATTATTATTATTATTATTATTATTATTATTATTATTATTATTATTATTATTATTATTATTATTATTATTATTATTATTATTATTATTATTATTATTATTATTATTATTATTATTATTATTATTATTATTATTATTATTATTATTATTATTATTATTATTATTATTATTATTATTATTATTATTATTATTATTATTATTATTATTATTATTATTATTATTATTATTATTATTATTATTATTATTATTAATTATTATTATTATTTATTGTCATTCTCTGATACATCACATAGGTATACATATATAAATAAATTAATACAATTTTTTTAAACATACAATTTCAAAAGTGGTACTATGAATTTTAAAAATAGATGTGAAGCACCAGGCCAAAATGGGTAGTACCGAACTTCGCCGAAGTCTAGGGTACTCCCTTTGGTAAAGGGGGGGAATGTTCTGCAGCACAAACCCAATTTTGAATTTTGAACCCAACGCCAAGATTCCTTGCTATGGTGGAGAAGTCGGAAAACTGCAGAAAACCGCCACATCGTTGTGGAAATAAATTACACAATATAAACTACTACAACTACAATAATATGTATTCATGTCTTCGTGAAGGGTGAACGCAGTAGAGAAGTCCAGACTTTTATCTACGTAAACGGTCCTCACGGCGACAACAGCAAAGATATCTGAAACTAATTAATATTGCATTAGTAAATAATATTATGTCGATAGTACCCTCCTTAAGAGGTTAGTACTTCCCAAGATAGCAATCTCCTGAATTTCCCATGGCGAAATTTTACATGGCAATTCCTTCACATGGTTCTCAAAATTTTTAGATACCATTCCTAATGAGCCCACAATCACCGGAACGACCGTAACCTTCATGCCCCACATTCGGCTCACCTCGATGGACAGGTCTTTATATTTTAGTTTCTTCTCTGTCTCCTTCTTCAAAACATTCGAATCCGCCGGCACCGAGATTTCTATAAACGTACAGCTCTTCTTTTGGATGTCCTTTACTACTATGTCTGGCTTATTTGCGTCCAGCATTCTATCAGTAGCAATTGGCATATTCCATAGTACTGTCACATGATCATTGCTCATAACAGTAGACGGAGTATGTTCATACCACCGAGACACGTTCATATCAAAACCAAGTTGAGAACATAAATTATTATTATTATTATTATTATGATCAGGAGTTGTTGCACTTCCTCAGCCTGATGGGCTGGGAAACATTATTATTATTATTATTATTATTATTATTATTATTATTATTATTATTATTATTATTATTATTATTATTATTATTATTATTATTATTATTATTATTATTATTATTATTATTATTATTATTATTATTATTATTATTATTATTATTATTATTATTATTATTATTATTATTATTATTATTATTATTATTATTATTATTATTATTATTATTATTATTATTATTATTATTATTATTATTATTATTATTAATTATTATTATTATTTATTGTCATTCTCTGATACATCACATAGGTATACATATATAAATAAATTAATACAATTTTTTTAAACATACAATTTCAAAAGTGGTACTATGAATTTTAAAAATAGATGTGAAGCACCAGGCCAAAATGGGTAGTACCGAACTTCGCCGAAGTCTAGGGTACTCCCTTTGGTAAAGGGGGGGAATGTTCTGCAGCACAAACCCAATTTTGAATTTTGAACCCAACGCCAAGATTCCTTGCTATGGTGGAGAAGTCGGAAAACTGCAGAAAACCGCCACAGCGTTGTGGAAATAAATTACACAATATAAACTACTACAACTACAATAATATGTATTCATGTCTTCGTGAAGGGTAAACGCAGTAGAGAAGTCCAGACTTTTATCTACGTAAACGGTCCTCACGGCGACAACAGCAAAGATATCTGAAACTAATTAATATTGCATTAGTAAATAATATTATGTCGATAGTACCCTCCTTAAGAGGTTAGTACTTCCCAAGATAGCAATCTCCTGAATTTCCCATGGCGAAATTTTACATGGCAATTCCTTCACATGGTTCTCAAAATTTTTAGATACCATTCCTAATGAGCCCACAATCACCGGAACGACCGTAACCTTCATGCCCCACATTCGGCTCACCTCGATGGACAGGTCTTTATATTTTAGTTTCTCTCCTTCTTCAAAACATTCGAATCCGCCGGCACCGAGATTTCTATAAACGTACAGCTCTTCTTTTGGATGTCCTTTACTACTATGTCTGGCTTATTTGCGTCCAGCATTCTATCAGTAGCAATTGGCATATTCCATAGTACTGTCACATGATCATTGCTCATAACAGTAGACGGAGTATGTTCATACCACCGAGACACGTTCATATCAAAACCAAGTTGAGAACATAAATTATAATGTATATATGCACCCACCCTGTCATGTCTAACAATGTAAGCCGATTCAGCTAGAACCGGACACGCCGACAATAAATGATGAACGTGCTCCGCAGCAGAATGACATAACCTACATCTACCGTCATGAGCAATTTTCAGGAATTTTTGTTCGTAGTATCTCGTGCGTAGTGCTTGTTCTTGGGCAGCCATAATCGAAGATTCCGTCTCCGCCTTAATATTACCATGTAATAGCCAACGCAATGAACCATACTTTGAAAAACCATCATCCTGGAAAGTTCTCAAAAACTGACCATGTAGAGGTTTTCGAATAAATTCTTCCTTTAACTTCAAATTTTGTTTACATTTAATTTCCTTTTTTAAATTCTTCACCGTATTTTTATTTTTGTAATCCGGTAACTCTTCTACCTGAAATTTTTCTAAAATAAGTTTATGATTATTGATTATGGACTTACCGCAAATGTCTCTATTTAATGGTTTAATTATTTTATCATCTTTATTAGCTTTTAAAAAGTTTCCTAAATTTAAAATTTCCAAATCATAAATATTTTCTAATTGTTGTAAACCACGACCTCCATCCTGTCGACGCAAATATAGTCTACATACATCTGATCTTGGGTGAAACATATAATTTAAGGTAAGCTGTTTCCTGGTTTTAACATCCAAATCACGAATTTCCTTCTTAGTCCAGTTCAAAATTCCAACACTGTAACGAAAAATAGGTATAGCATAGGTGTTAATTGCTTGTATCTTAAATTTTCCGTTTAACCCTGATTTTAAAATCTTTCGAACTCTACTGATGTATTCGCCTGAAACCTTCGTCTTCATTGCTTTCTCATTAACTCCAAAGACTTCATCCATGCCCAGATATTTATAATTAGAATCATTTCCTAATTCCGAGATACAGGTGTGTTCATCAAGATGTATATCCATGGTTCGCTCAATTTTACCTTTTACGATACTAATTTTGGCACACTTCTCCAATCCAAATTGTATACCTATGTCATCAGAAAACTGTTTCACAACACTTAAACTCTTCATCAGTTGTTCATCATTTCTAGCATAAAGTTTCAGATCATCCATATATAATGCATGACCAATCAACTTTTCACCAGGTAACAACTGAATTCCAAATTTGTCGTGATTCAATTCACTTGACAACGCAAATAAACCAATACAGAACAGAAGAGGTGACAGACTATCACCTTGAAATATGCCACAATTAATATTTATCGGTTCTGAGACTTGATCAGACACTTCTCCACGTAGGTGTAGTTTAGTAGACCATATAGACATACAAGACTCAATCAGATGAATTATTTTTGGATTAACTCTGTATAGCTGTAGACATCTCAAAATCCAGTCATGCGGAATGCTATCATATGCCTTTTTATAATCAATCCACGCCATGGAAAGGTTTCCCCGAGTCTTCGAAATCTTTTCAACAATCTTCTTGTTGATTAGTAATAACTCTTTACAACCATAACTATCTACTAAAATTCCTTTCTGTTCAGAAGGAATTATTATTATTATTATTATTATTATTATTATTATTATTATTATTATTATTATTATTATTATTATTATTATTATTATTATTATTATTATTATTATTATTATTATTATTATTATTATTATTATTATTATTATTATTATTATTATTATTATTATTATTATTATTATTATTATTATTATTATTATTATTATTATTATTATTATTATTTCCCGGCCTACCACCCCTGGTCTCCTGCGGCACCAGTTTTTTATTTTTTTATTGAAAAAGTTGATTTACAGTATGACAGGGGGAAGACATTCTCAAGTCGGGACATTTCAATGCCAGCGACTTGGGCTCGGACTTGCCGAAACATTACATGTATAAATTTATAAATATACAATACTATATAATATAAACTATATAAAAAGTTATTCCACCTTTGCTACTCTTCCAGTTGTCGGTCGTGCTCCGGTTGCTCTCCCAGAACCCGTCGTACCATGGCACAGGTTTGCAGAATAACTGCCTTTTGCATTTGTAGATGGATTTTTTCGTGTAGGTTCATTGTCTTGATGCTTTTCAGGAGCTTTCTAGGTATTTCTCCCGTCGCTCCAATTACGAATGGGACCACGGTGACTGTCTCCAGGTTCCACATTCTTTTGAGTTCTTCAGCTAAAGGTAAGTACTTGTTGACTTTTTCAGCGTACTTCTCTTCTACGTTGGTCGCCAGCGGCACTGCCACATCCATGATGAATGCTCGTCTCTCTGTCTTTCTGGTAAGAACCAAGTCAGGAATATTATTATTATTATTATTATTATTATTATTATTATTATTATTATTATTATTATTATTATTATTATTATTATTATTATTATTATTATTATTATTATTATTATTATTATTATTATTATTATTATTATTATTATTATTATTATTATTATTATTATTATTATTATTATTATTATTATTATTATTATTATTATTATTATTATTATTATTATTATTATGTAAATGTCCTGGGAAGAACAGATAGGTTCACTAAGAAACAAAATCAAGCATTTGGCAGGGAGGTTTCATGACTTACACGAAATAACAGATCAAAAAACCAATAAGATGATGTACCACGCAATCGTTGAATCCCTGCTAAACTATGGAATTACAGTCTGGGGAGGTGCATCAAAATACCTAATTGAGAAATTGGAAAGGGCACAAAATGCAGTCGTTGCCAATATAACAACTTCGAGAGAGGCAAGAAAGAAAGACTACAAGGACTTGCAAATTTTAAAGGTCGAAGATTTGTATAAATTTAGAACAATTACAAGGAATTATTTTTCCAATGATATGAAAGTGAAAAGAATTACACACTATAACATAAGAAACGGACGACAGTACAAGGAAAGCTCCACTCTGAATAAATTCGGTGACAGAGTCAGAGCAACGTTAATACCGAAAGTACTGAATGCTCTGCCAAGAGAATTGCAACAACTCGATACTCTTCGAGCAGTAAAGAGGAAGGTAAGGAGCTTTTTGTTTGAGAGCTACCTGTAGGTCTGAAGTTGTTGGGGGGTGCGATTGCTCAGCAGTGGTCTACTTCAAAAGGATAAAAAGAAGTATAAATACATAGTAAACAAGAAGGAAAAACGCCTCACTGACAAGCCGGTAGGCTTAGTGAACTGAGTGAAGAAAGAAATTGATAGTTTACGTTTACGTTAGAAAAATTTTATTTCGGATTTATGTATGTAACGAAATAGTATGTATAGCCATTCTTCTAGATCTAGTGTGTTCAGGCTGGTGCGCAACTTCTTCGGTATTTCACCCGTAGTTCCAAGAACCACAGGCACAACAACCACAGAATCCAGTCCCCACATCTGTTTAACCTCGTCAGCTAGCGGTAAGTATTTGGTAATTTTTTCACTGTAGGTGTTTTCAGTGTTTGCTGCCAGAGGTACAGCTATATCGATTATGTAAGCTTGCTTCTTTGTTTTGAGCGTAAGTACAATGTCTGGGATATTATTCGGTATCGTTCTGTCGGTGATAATCTTCCTGTTCCAGTACAATTTTACGTCATTATTTTCTTCCACCAGTCCTGGTTCGTATGCATAGTATGGTGCACTATCGGCCCGATTGGGTATGTACTTTTCCATCAGTTTCTGGTGGATGATCTTCGCCACATAGTTGTGCCTATCGAGATAGTCCTTGGGCGCCAAGACACTACATCCGCCCATAAGGTGGTCCAGGCTTTCTTCCTTAGTGTTGCAGAGACGGCATTTGACGTTTTCTACTGTCTGCTTTAGGATGCGCCTTCTATAGGCCCTGGTAGGTATCACCTGATCTTGGATGGCACACAGAAATCCCTCCGTCTCCCTGAACAGGTTGCCGGTGCATAACCATCGGAGTGACGCTGTCATGTCCATGTATTCTCCCTCTATCGTGGCTCTGTATCGGCCATGCAGTGCCTTTTCCTTCCATCGTTCCATCCACTGGTTTACTCCGGGCGTTTTTGTTAGAGGGTCGTATGAACGGTCCGCCAGATGTAGTGGAGTTGCGTCTCTATCTTCTCTGGCGATGGCGCTGTAAAGCTGGTTATTTTGAGCCTTTTCCAGGAAATATTTACGCAGGTTATGGACCTGTGTGTAATGTCGTAATTTTGCGCATGGTATTCCTCTGCCTCCCATCTTTCTTGGTAGGTGGAACCTTTCCAGAGCGCTCTTCGGATGATGTGCCCGGTACTTTCTAAACTCTTTGCGTGTTTTTATGTTTAGGTCTTCTAGTTCTGTGTCTGTCCAATGGATTATTCCAAAACTGTAGGTGAGGGCTGACATGGCATACGCATTCACAGCAGTCGCTGTATTCCGGGCTGAGAGATGTGATTTCAATACATTTCGTATCCTCCGGAAGTATGTGTTTCTAAGGTTATTCTTGGCTGTCTTCTGATCAATGCCCCTCGACTGCATATATCCGAGGTATTTGTAGTTTTCCTCACTCGTCATCGCTTCTATCACGCCCTTGTTGCCCTCCATCTGGTATCCTGCGTGCTGAGTCCATTTGCCCCTTATCATGGAATTCGTTCTACATTTGTCCAGGCCAAAGGTCATGCATATGTCGTTACTGAACTCTAGTACGCAGTCTAGTAGTGACTTCAGATGACTCTCTTTCCTTGCATACAGTTTAAGATCGTCCATGTACCACAAGTGACTTATTTGTGTTAGGGCTAGGTGAATCACGTATCCCTTCTTCTGTGCGTTGAGGAATGCGGTAAGCGGTTTCAGAGCCAAACAGAACCATATTGGACTGAGCGCGTCTCCTTGAAAAATTCCTCTGCTTATTGGAAGCTTTCCTGCGTCGATTGTGTTATTTGGTGTTTTTAGGACTAGTTGCGTTCTCCATGCCGTCATAATCCGAACCAGGAATTCCGTGATGTGGTCATCAATCCTGTACAAACGCAAGATCTCCACCAGCCACGAGTGCGGGACAGAATCGTACGCTTTTTGGTAGTCTATATATGCTGTGTGCAGCTGTTCTTTATGACGTAGGGCATGCCTAGTTACTATTGCGTCCACAGTTAGTTGGTCTTTGCACCCCCGTGATTCCTTTCTGCACCCCTTCTGTTCTTCATCCAGCAATCTATTCGTTTCCAGGTGTTGAAATATCTTCTGGGCCAAGATGGAAGTAAGTAGCTTGTAGGTGGTTGGTAAGCATGTAATTGGTCGATATTTTGCTGGGTCTTCTGAATAGGCATCTGTTTTCGGGATAAGGTATGTTACCCCCTCAGTGAGAAATCCGGGTGTTGCCTCGGGATGTTCCAAGAGTCGGGTGAACTCTCTTGCCAGATGCTTATGTGTCGCCGTGAAGTTTTTTAGCCAGTAGTTGTGCAGACCGTCCGGTCCCGGTGCCCGCCAATTATGAGCTTTACGAACTGCCCGTGTAATATCCTCCTCACTCACTCTCCATTCTTCCATAGGTTCAATTTCGGGCATTTGGGCTCTAATTTTGTTATACCATCTACCCTGCTTGTGTTCCACTGGGTTATTCCATATGCCAGACCAGAATCCAGCAATCTGCTCCGCTGTTGGCACCGCATTCTGTCCCTCCGGTTCATTTTCAGTGCGGATTGCCTCCGAGGTTCCTATAGAAGATTGCCTGATTTTCGGCAAATTGTTTGTTTTGCTGTCTGCGTGCGTTGCTGGTGCGGTATCTTCTCAGTCTTTTTGATAGTGCGGTCAGTTTCTGCTTCAGTAAATCCAAAATCTCCTTTTCCGTCGGGTTCTCTTCTGATCGATGTTTGTTGATCAGTGACTCTGCAATCCTAATCACACGCCCACTAGGGTTTGCTTTCGTATATTGGGTCAATATGCCGATAGATTTCCTCAGTTGGTCTATTTTTGTCATGATTCGCTTTTCCCATGCTGGCTTTCCCCTCTCGGTCCTTGGTCTATCCGATGCTTCCAGTTTTATGTTCTGCCCATTTGCCACCAGAACAGTGTAGGCTCCCACATACATGAGACCATGGGTCATTTGTACTGTACTGTTTGTCTCAATCTCACTGGCAATTACTTCATTCACCTTTTGTACCAGCTCCCGTGTGTCCTTCTTAGGTACAAGTCTCGGCAACCTCTGCCTCGAGAGTGGATCCATCTCGTGAAACATAAGATGGGCCTTTCTAAACTCCTCCAATAGAGGCAAGTCGCCCTGTTCCAGTTGAGCATCATCTTCCAGACGCTCCTGTGGGTCAGCATGTACATTCCTAAGCCCTAATTCAACCTCGACCTCTTCTTTAATTCGCTGAAGCTCCTCATCTGGTATCCTCCTATTTACGAATATTGACCTCCTCTGATCTAAGAGGTTCTGAACCGTCCTGTTTCCCATTTCAGGGAACCTTTCGATAAATAATCTGCGCATTTCAACGCTGTAAGTACCCTCACCGTCTCTGCACTTGTAATTTTATAGTAACAGTAAACCATAAACTTGTTCATTTCCTCGGTCCAAATGGTTCTCTGCCTTCCTCTATGTTGCGTTGGGGTGGGCTGAGTATCGTTTACTCTAGCAACGTCCTCCTCCGCTTGTGCTGCTTGACGTTGTTGGTTGCGGCCTTGAGTCATTCTTGGTTGTTGTCCTAATGCGTTGTCTTTTTCTGTTGCAGGTAAATCCTCACGACGGTTCCGATACAGGTCCTGCTGCCCTGGCCCGCCTCGGCATCTTCTTGTCCTTACTCTATGCTCCATGGGAATGGGTATCTGCTTTTTATAGCTTCAGCCAGCTTGGCCCAATGCCAATGTGGGCATCGTTGATCTTCAGCTCCGACTTCTTCGGGCCTTGGCTACAGGCTGTACGGCTCGCCATCGTGCGCCGTAGCAGGTTATCTCCTGGCCTGACATGCTTATTATTATTATTTATTGTCATTCTCTGATACATCACATAGATATACATATATAAATAAATTAATACAATTTTTTTAAACATACAATTTCAAAAGTGGTACTATGAATTTTAAAAATAGATGTGAAGCACCAGGCCAAAATGGGTAGTACCGAACTTCGCCGAAGTCTAGGGTACTCCCTTTGGTAAAGGGGGGGAATGTTCTGCAGCACAAACCCAATTTTGAATTTTGAACCCAACGCCAAGATTCCTTGCTATGGTGGAGAAGTCGGAAAACTGCAGAAAACCGCCACAGCGTTGTGGAAATAAATTACACAATATAAACTACTACAACTACAATAATATGTATTCATGTCTTCGTGAAGGGTGAACGCAGTAGAGAAGTCCAGACTTTTATCTACGTAAACGGTCCTCACGGCGACAACAGCAAAGATATCTGAAACTAATTAATATTGCATTAGTAAATAATATTATGTCGATAGTACCCTCCTTAAGAGGTTAGTACTTCCCAAGATAGCAATCTCCTGAATTTCCCATGGCGAAATTTTACATGGCAATTCCTTCACATGGTTCTCAAAATTTTTAGATACCATTCCTAATGAGCCCACAATCACCGGAACGACCGTAACCTTCATGCCCCACATTCGGCTCACCTCGATGGAGAGGTCTTTATATTTTAGTTTCTTCTCTGTCTCCTTCTTCAAAACATTCGAATCCGCCGGCACCGAGATTTCTATAAACGTACAGCTCTTCTTTTGGATGTCCTTTACTACTATGTCTGGCTTATTTGCGTCCAGCATTCTATCAGTAGCAATTGGCATATTCCATAGTACTGTCACATGATCATTGCTCATAACAGTAGACGGAGTATGTTCATACCACCGAGACACGTTCATATCAAAACCAAGTTGAGAACATAAATTATAATGTATATATGCACCCACCCTGTCATGTCTAACAATGTAAGCCGATTCAGCTAGAACCGGACACGCCGACAATAAATGATGAACGTGCTCCGCAGCAGAATGACATAACCTACATCTACCGTCATGAGCAATTTTCAGGATTTTTTGTTCGTAGTATCTCGTGCGTAGTGCTTGTTCTTGGGCAGCCATAATCGAAGATTCCGTCTCCGCCTTAATATTACCATGTAATAGCCAACGCAATGAACCATACTTTGAAAAACCATCATCCTGGAAAGTTCTCAAAAACTGACCATGTAGAGGCTTTCGAATAAATTCTTCCTTTAACTTCAAATTTTGTTTACATTTAATTTCCTTTTTTAAATTCTTCACCGTATTTTTATTATTGTAATCCGGTAACTCTTCTACCTGAAATTTTTCTAAAATAAGTTTATGATTATTGATTATGGACTTACCGCAAATGTCTCTATTTAATTGTTTAATTATTTTATCATCTTTATTAGCTTTTAAAAAGTTTCCTAAATTTAAAATTTCCAAATCATAAATATTTTCTAATTGTTGTAAACCACGACCTCCATCCTGTCGACGCAAATATAGTCTACATACATCTGATCTTGGGTGAAACATATAATTTAAGGTAAGCTGTTTCCTGGTTTTAACATCCAAATCACGAATTTCCTTCTTAGTCCAGTTCAAAATTCCAACACTGTAACGAAAAATAGGTATAGCATAGGTGTTAATTGCTTGTATCTTAAATTTTCCGTTTAACCCTGATTTTAAAATCTTTCGAACTCTACTAATGTATTCGCCTGAAACCTTCGTCTTCATTGCTTTCTCATTAACTCCAAAGACTTCATCCATGCCCAGATATTTATAATTAGAATCATTTCCTAATTCCGAGATACAGGTGTGTTCATCAAGATGTATATCCATGGTTCGCTCAATTTTACCTTTTACGATACTAATTTTGGCACACTTCTCCAATCCAAATTGCATACCTATGTCATCATTATTATTATTATTATTATTATTATTATTATTATTATTATTATTATTATTATTATTATTATTATTATTATTATTATTATTATTATTATTATTATTATTATTATTTATTGTCATTCTCTGATACATCACATAGGTATACATATATAAATAAATTAATACAATTTTTTAAACATACAATTTCAAAAGTGGTACTATGAATTTTAAAAATAGATGTGAAGCACCAGGCCAAAATGGGTAGTACCGAACTTCGCCGAAGTCTAGGGTACTCCCTTTGGTAAAGGGGGGGAATGTTCTGCAGCACAAACCCAATTTTGAATTTTGAACCCAACGCCAAGATTCCTTGCTATGGTGGAGAAGTCGGAAAACTGCAGAAAACCGCCACATCGTTGTGGAAATAAATTACACAATATAAACTACTACAACTACAATAATATGTATTCATGTCTTCGTGAAGGGTGAACGCAGTAGAGAAGTCCAGACTTTTATCTACGTAAACGGTCCTCACGGCGACAACAGCAAAGATATCTGAAACTAATTAATATTGCATTAGTAAATAATATTATGTCGATAGTACCCTCCTTAAGAGGTTAGTACTTCCCAAGATAGCAATCTCCTGAATTTCCCATGGCGAAATTTTACATGGCAATTCCTTCACATGGTTCTCAAAATTTTTAGATACCATTCCTAATGAGCCCACAATCACCGGAACGACCGTAACCTTCATGCCCCACATTCGGCTCACCTCGATGGAGAGGTCTTTATATTTTAGTTTCTTCTCTGTCTCCTTCTTCAAAACATTCGAATCCGCCGGCACCGAGATTTCTATAAACGTACAGCTCTTCTTTTGGATGTCCTTTACTACTATGTCTGGCTTATTTGCGTGCAGCATTCTATCAGTAGCAATTGGCATATTCCATAGTACTGTCACATGATCATTGCTCATAACAGTAGACGGAGTATGTTCATACCACCGAGACACGTTCATATCAAAACCAAGTTGAGAACATAAATTATTATTATTATTATTATTATTATTATTATTATTATTATTATTATTATTATTATTATTATTATTATTATTATTATTATTATTATTATTATTATTATTATTATTATTATTATTATTATTATTATTATTATTATTATTATTATTATTATTATTATTATTATTATTATTATTATTATTATTAATTATTATTATTATTTATTGTCATTCTCTGATACATCACATAGGTATACATATATAAATAAATTAATACAATTTTTTTAAACATACAATTTCAAAAGTGGTACTATGAATTTTAAAAATAGATGTGAAGCACCAGGCCAAAATGGGTAGTACCGAACTTCGCCGAAGTCTAGGGTACTCCCTTTGGTAAAGGGGGGGAATGTTCTGCAGCACAAACCCAATTTTGAATTTTGAACCCAACGCCAAGATTCCTTGCTATGGTGGAGAAGTCGGAAAACTGCAGAAAACCGCCACAGCGTTGTGGAAATAAATTACACAATATAAACTACTACAACTACAATAATATGTATTCATGTCTTCGTGAAGGGTAAACGCAGTAGAGAAGTCCAGACTTTTATCTACGTAAACGGTCCTCACGGCGACAACAGCAAAGATATCTGAAACTAATTAATATTGCATTAGTAAATAATATTATGTCGATAGTACCCTCCTTAAGAGGTTAGTACTTCCCAAGATAGCAATCTCCTGAATTTCCCATGGCGAAATTTTACATGGCAATTCCTTCACATGGTTCTCAAAATTTTTAGATACCATTCCTAATGAGCCCACAATCACCGGAACGACCGTAACCTTCATGCCCCACATTCGGCTCACCTCGATGGACAGGTCTTTATATTTTAGTTTCTCTCCTTCTTCAAAACATTCGAATCCGCCGGCACCGAGATTTCTATAAACGTACAGCTCTTCTTTTGGATGTCCTTTACTACTATGTCTGGCTTATTTGCGTCCAGCATTCTATCAGTAGCAATTGGCATATTCCATAGTACTGTCACATGATCATTGCTCATAACAGTAGACGGAGTATGTTCATACCACCGAGACACGTTCATATCAAAACCAAGTTGAGAACATAAATTATAATGTATATATGCACCCACCCTGTCATGTCTAACAATGTAAGCCGATTCAGCTAGAACCGGACACGCCGACAATAAATGATGAACGTGCTCCGCAGCAGAATGACATAACCTACATCTACCGTCATGAGCAATTTTCAGGAATTTTTGTTCGTAGTATCTCGTGCGTAGTGCTTGTTCTTGGGCAGCCATAATCGAAGATTCCGTCTCCGCCTTAATATTACCATGTAATAGCCAACGCAATGAACCATACTTTGAAAAACCATCATCCTGGAAAGTTCTCAAAAACTGACCATGTAGAGGTTTTCGAATAAATTCTTCCTTTAACTTCAAATTTTGTTTACATTTAATTTCCTTTTTTAAATTCTTCACCGTATTTTTATTTTTGTAATCCGGTAACTCTTCTACCTGAAATTTTTCTAAAATAAGTTTATGATTATTGATTATGGACTTACCGCAAATGTCTCTATTTAATGGTTTAATTATTTTATCATCTTTATTAGCTTTTAAAAAGTTTCCTAAATTTAAAATTTCCAAATTATAAATATTTTCTAATTGTTGTAAACCACGACCTCCATCCTGTCGACGCAAATATAGTCTACATACATCTGATCTTGGGTGAAACATATAATTTAAGGTAAGCTGTTTCCTGGTTTTAACATCCAAATCACGAATTTCCTTCTTAGTCCAGTTCAAAATTCCAACACTGTAACGAAAAATAGGTATAGCATAGGTGTTAATTGCTTGTATCTTAAATTTTCCGTTTAACCCTGATTTTAAAATCTTTCGAACTCTACTGATGTATTCGCCTGAAACCTTCGTCTTCATTGCTTTCTCATTAACTCCAAAGACTTCATCCATGCCCAGATATTTATAATTAGAATCATTTCCTAATTCCGAGATACAGGTGTGTTCATCAAGATGTATATCCATGGTTCGCTCAATTTTACCTTTTACGATACTAATTTTGGCACACTTCTCCAATCCAAATTGCATACCTATGTCATCAGAAAACTGTTTCACAACACTTAAACTCTTCATCAGTTGTTCATCATTTCTAGCATAAAGTTTCAGATCATCCATATATAATGCATGACCAATCAACTTTTCACCAGGTAACAACTGAATTCCAAATTTGTCGTGATTCAATTCACTTGACAACGCAAATAAACCAATACAGAACAGAAGAGGTGACAGACTATCACCTTGAAATATGCCACAATTAATATTTATCGGTTCTGAGACTTGATCAGACACTTCTCCACGTAGGTGTAGTTTAGTAGACCATATAGACATACAAGACTCAATCAGATGAATTATTTTTGGATTAACTCTGTATAGCTGTAGACATCTCAAAATCCAGTCATGCGGAATGCTATCATATGCCTTTTTATAATCAATCCACGCCATGGAAAGGTTTCCCCGAGTCTTCGAAATCTTTTCAACAATCTTCTTGTTGATTAGTAATAACTCTTTACAACCATAACTATCTACTAAAATTCCTTTCTGTTCAGAAGGAATTATTATTATTATTATTATTATTATTATTATTATTATTATTATTATTATTATTATTATTATTATTATTATTATTATTATTATTATTATTATTATTATTATTATTATTATTATTATTATTATTATTATTATTATTATTATTATTATTATTATTATTATTATTATTATTATTTCCCGGCCTACCACCCCTGGTCTCCTGCGGCACCAGTTTTTTATTTTTTTATTGAAAAAGTTGATTTACAGTATGACAGGGGGAAGACATTCTCAAGTCGGGACATTTCAATGCCAGCGACTTGGGCTCGGACTTGCCGAAACATTACATGTATAAATTTATAAATATACAATACTATATAATATAAACTATATAAAAAGTTATTCCACCTTTGCTACTCTTCCAGTTGTCGGTCGTGCTCCGGTTGCTCTCCCAGAACCCGTCGTACCATGGCACAGGTTTGCAGAATAACTGCCTTTTGCATTTGTAGATGGATTTTTTCGTGTAGGTTCATTGTCTTGATGCTTTTCAGGAGCTTTCTAGGTATTTCTCCCGTCGCTCCAATTACGAATGGGACCACGGTGACTGTCTCCAGGTTCCACATTCTTTTGAGTTCTTCAGCTAAAGGTAAGTACTTGTTGACTTTTTCAGCGTACTTCTCTTCTACGTTGGTCGCCAGCGGCACTGCCACATCCATGATGAATGCTCGTCTCTCTGTCTTTCTGGTAAGAACCAAGTCAGGAATATTATTATTATTATTATTATTATTATTATTATTATTATTATTATTATTATTATTATTATTATTATTATTATTATTATTATTATTATTATTATTATTATTATTATTATTATTATTATTATTATTATTATTATTATTATTATTATTATTATTATTATTATTATTATTATTATTATTATTATTATTATTATTATTATTATTATTATTATTATTATTATGTAAATGTCCTGGGAAGAACAGATAGGTTCACTAAGAAACAAAATCAAGCATTTGGCAGGGAGGTTTCATGACTTACACGAAATAACAGATCAAAAAACCAATAAGATGATGTACCACGCAATCGTTGAATCCCTGCTAAACTATGGAATTACAGTCTGGGGAGGTGCATCAAAATACCTAATTGAGAAATTGGAAAGGGCACAAAATGCAGTCGTTGCCAATATAACAACTTCGAGAGAGGCAAGAAAGAAAGACTACAAGGACTTGCAAATTTTAAAGGTCGAAGATTTGTATAAATTTAGAACAATTACAAGGAATTATTTTTCCAATGATATGAAAGTGAAAAGAATTACACACTATAACATAAGAAACGGACGACAGTACAAGGAAAGCTCCACTCTGAATAAATTCGGTGACAGAGTCAGAGCAACGTTAATACCGAAAGTACTGAATGCTCTGCCAAGAGAATTGCAACAACTCGATACTCTTCGAGCAGTAAAGAGGAAGGTAAGGAGCTTTTTGTTTGAGAGCTACCTGTAGGTCTGAAGTTGTTGGGGGGTGCGATTGCTCAGCAGTGGTCTACTTCAAAAGGATAAAAAGAAGTATAAATACATAGTAAACAAGAAGGAAAAACGCCTCACTGACAAGCCGGTAGGCTTAGTGAACTGAGTGAAGAAAGAAATTGATAGTTTACGTTTACGTTAGAAAAATTTTATTTCGGATTTATGTATGTAACGAAATAGTATGTATAGCCATTCTTCTAGATCTAGTGTGTTCAGGCTGGTGCGCAACTTCTTCGGTATTTCACCCGTAGTTCCAAGAACCACAGGCACAACAACCACAGAATCCAGTCCCCACATCTGTTTAACCTCGTCAGCTAGCGGTAAGTATTTGGTAATTTTTTCACTGTAGGTGTTTTCAGTGTTTGCTGCCAGAGGTACAGCTATATCGATTATGTAAGCTTGCTTCTTTGTTTTGAGCGTAAGTACAATGTCTGGGATATTATTCGGTATCGTTCTGTCGGTGATAATCTTCCTGTTCCAGTACAATTTTACGTCATTATTTTCTTCCACCAGTCCTGGTTCGTATGCATAGTATGGTGCACTATCGGCCCGATTGGGTATGTACTTTTCCATCAGTTTCTGGTGGATGATCTTCGCCACATAGTTGTGCCTATCGAGATAGTCCTTGGGCGCCAAGACACTACATCCGCCCATAAGGTGGTCCAGGCTTTCTTCCTTAGTGTTGCAGAGACGGCATTTGACGTTTTCTACTGTCTGCTTTAGGATGCGCCTTCTATAGGCCCTGGTAGGTATCACCTGATCTTGGATGGCACACAGAAATCCCTCCGTCTCCCTGAACAGGTTGCCGGTGCATAACCATCGGAGTGACGCTGTCATGTCCATGTATTCTCCCTCTATCGTGGCTCTGTATCGGCCATGCAGTGCCTTTTCCTTCCATCGTTCCATCCACTGGTTTACTCCGGGCGTTTTTGTTAGAGGGTCGTATGAACGGTCCGCCAGATGTAGTGGAGTTGCGTCTCTATCTTCTCTGGCGATGGCGCTGTAAAGCTGGTTATTTTGAGCCTTTTCCAGGAAATATTTACGCAGGTTATGGACCTGTGTGTAATGTCGTAATTTTGCGCATGGTATTCCTCTGCCTCCCATCTTTCTTGGTAGGTGGAACCTTTCCAGAGCGCTCTTCGGATGATGTGCCCGGTACTTTCTAAACTCTTTGCGTGTTTTTATGTTTAGGTCTTCTAGTTCTGTGTCTGTCCAATGGATTATTCCAAAACTGTAGGTGAGGGCTGACATGGCATACGCATTCACAGCAGTCGCTGTATTCCGGGCTGAGAGATGTGATTTCAATACATTTCGTATCCTCCGGAAGTATGTGTTTCTAAGGTTATTCTTGGCTGTCTTCTGATCAATGCCCCTCGACTGCATATATCCGAGGTATTTGTAGTTTTCCTCACTCGTCATCGCTTCTATCACGCCCTTGTTGCCCTCCATCTGGTATCCTGCGTGCTGAGTCCATTTGCCCCTTATCATGGAATTCGTTCTACATTTGTCCAGGCCAAAGGTCATGCATATGTCGTTACTGAACTCTAGTACGCAGTCTAGTAGTGACTTCAGATGACTCTCTTTCCTTGCATACAGTTTAAGATCGTCCATGTACCACAAGTGACTTATTTGTGTTAGGGCTAGGTGAATCACGTATCCCTTCTTCTGTGCGTTGAGGAATGCGGTAAGCGGTTTCAGAGCCAAACAGAACCATATTGGACTGAGCGCGTCTCCTTGAAAAATTCCTCTGCTTATTGGAAGCTTTCCTGCGTCGATTGTGTTATTTGGTGTTTTTAGGACTAGTTGCGTTCTCCATGCCGTCATAATCCGAACCAGGAATTCCGTGATGTGGTCATCAATCCTGTACAAACGCAAGATCTCCACCAGCCACGAGTGCGGGACAGAATCGTACGCTTTTTGGTAGTCTATATATGCTGTGTGCAGCTGTTCTTTATGACGTAGGGCATGCCTAGTTACTATTGCGTCCACAGTTAGTTGGTCTTTGCACCCCCGTGATTCCTTTCTGCACCCCTTCTGTTCTTCATCCAGCAATCTATTCGTTTCCAGGTGTTGAAATATCTTCTGGGCCAAGATGGAAGTAAGTAGCTTGTAGGTGGTTGGTAAGCATGTAATTGGTCGATATTTTGCTGGGTCTTCTGAATAGGCATCTGTTTTCGGGATAAGGTATGTTACCCCCTCAGTGAGAAATCCGGGTGTTGCCTCGGGATGTTCCAAGAGTCGGGTGAACTCTCTTGCCAGATGCTTATGTGTCGCCGTGAAGTTTTTTAGCCAGTAGTTGTGCAGACCGTCCGGTCCCGGTGCCCGCCAATTATGAGCTTTACGAACTGCCCGTGTAATATCCTCCTCACTCACTCTCCATTCTTCCATAGGTTCAATTTCGGGCATTTGGGCTCTAATTTTGTTATACCATCTACCCTGCTTGTGTTCCACTGGGTTATTCCATATGCCAGACCAGAATCCAGCAATCTGCTCCGCTGTTGGCACCGCATTCTGTCCCTCCGGTTCATTTTCAGTGCGGATTGCCTCCGAGGTTCCTATAGAAGATTGCCTGATTTTCGGCAAATTGTTTGTTTTGCTGTCTGCGTGCGTTGCTGGTGCGGTATCTTCTCAGTCTTTTTGATAGTGCGGTCAGTTTCTGCTTCAGTAAATCCAAAATCTCCTTTTCCGTCGGGTTCTCTTCTGATCGATGTTTGTTGATCAGTGACTCTGCAATCCTAATCACACGCCCACTAGGGTTTGCTTTCGTATATTGGGTCAATATGCCGATAGATTTCCTCAGTTGGTCTATTTTTGTCATGATTCGCTTTTCCCATGCTGGCTTTCCCCTCTCGGTCCTTGGTCTATCCGATGCTTCCAGTTTTATGTTCTGCCCATTTGCCACCAGAACAGTGTAGGCTCCCACATACATGAGACCATGGGTCATTTGTACTGTACTGTTTGTCTCAATCTCACTGGCAATTACTTCATTCACCTTTTGTACCAGCTCCCGTGTGTCCTTCTTAGGTACAAGTCTCGGCAACCTCTGCCTCGAGAGTGGATCCATCTCGTGAAACATAAGATGGGCCTTTCTAAACTCCTCCAATAGAGGCAAGTCGCCCTGTTCCAGTTGAGCATCATCTTCCAGACGCTCCTGTGGGTCAGCATGTACATTCCTAAGCCCTAATTCAACCTCGACCTCTTCTTTAATTCGCTGAAGCTCCTCATCTGGTATCCTCCTATTTACGAATATTGACCTCCTCTGATCTAAGAGGTTCTGAACCGTCCTGTTTCCCATTTCAGGGAACCTTTCGATAAATAATCTGCGCATTTCAACGCTGTAAGTACCCTCACCGTCTCTGCACTTGTAATTTTATAGTAACAGTAAACCATAAACTTGTTCATTTCCTCGGTCCAAATGGTTCTCTGCCTTCCTCTATGTTGCGTTGGGGTGGGCTGAGTATCGTTTACTCTAGCAACGTCCTCCTCCGCTTGTGCTGCTTGACGTTGTTGGTTGCGGCCTTGAGTCATTCTTGGTTGTTGTCCTAATGCGTTGTCTTTTTCTGTTGCAGGTAAATCCTCACGACGGTTCCGATACAGGTCCTGCTGCCCTGGCCCGCCTCGGCATCTTCTTGTCCTTACTCTATGCTCCATGGGAATGGGTATCTGCTTTTTATAGCTTCAGCCAGCTTGGCCCAATGCCAATGTGGGCATCGTTGATCTTCAGCTCCGACTTCTTCGGGCCTTGGCTACAGGCTGTACGGCTCGCCATCGTGCGCCGTAGCAGGTTATCTCCTGGCCTGACATGCTTATTATTATTATTTATTGTCATTCTCTGATACATCACATAGATATACATATATAAATAAATTAATACAATTTTTTTAAACATACAATTTCAAAAGTGGTACTATGAATTTTAAAAATAGATGTGAAGCACCAGGCCAAAATGGGTAGTACCGAACTTCGCCGAAGTCTAGGGTACTCCCTTTGGTAAAGGGGGGGAATGTTCTGCAGCACAAACCCAATTTTGAATTTTGAACCCAACGCCAAGATTCCTTGCTATGGTGGAGAAGTCGGAAAACTGCAGAAAACCGCCACAGCGTTGTGGAAATAAATTACACAATATAAACTACTACAACTACAATAATATGTATTCATGTCTTCGTGAAGGGTGAACGCAGTAGAGAAGTCCAGACTTTTATCTACGTAAACGGTCCTCACGGCGACAACAGCAAAGATATCTGAAACTAATTAATATTGCATTAGTAAATAATATTATGTCGATAGTACCCTCCTTAAGAGGTTAGTACTTCCCAAGATAGCAATCTCCTGAATTTCCCATGGCGAAATTTTACATGGCAATTCCTTCACATGGTTCTCAAAATTTTTAGATACCATTCCTAATGAGCCCACAATCACCGGAACGACCGTAACCTTCATGCCCCACATTCGGCTCACCTCGATGGAGAGGTCTTTATATTTTAGTTTCTTCTCTGTCTCCTTCTTCAAAACATTCGAATCCGCCGGCACCGAGATTTCTATAAACGTACAGCTCTTCTTTTGGATGTCCTTTACTACTATGTCTGGCTTATTTGCGTCCAGCATTCTATCAGTAGCAATTGGCATATTCCATAGTACTGTCACATGATCATTGCTCATAACAGTAGACGGAGTATGTTCATACCACCGAGACACGTTCATATCAAAACCAAGTTGAGAACATAAATTATAATGTATATATGCACCCACCCTGTCATGTCTAACAATGTAAGCCGATTCAGCTAGAACCGGACACGCCGACAATAAATGATGAACGTGCTCCGCAGCAGAATGACATAACCTACATCTACCGTCATGAGCAATTTTCAGGATTTTTTGTTCGTAGTATCTCGTGCGTAGTGCTTGTTCTTGGGCAGCCATAATCGAAGATTCCGTCTCCGCCTTAATATTACCATGTAATAGCCAACGCAATGAACCATACTTTGAAAAACCATCATCCTGGAAAGTTCTCAAAAACTGACCATGTAGAGGCTTTCGAATAAATTCTTCCTTTAACTTCAAATTTTGTTTACATTTAATTTCCTTTTTTAAATTCTTCACCGTATTTTTATTATTGTAATCCGGTAACTCTTCTACCTGAAATTTTTCTAAAATAAGTTTATGATTATTGATTATGGACTTACCGCAAATGTCTCTATTTAATTGTTTAATTATTTTATCATCTTTATTAGCTTTTAAAAAGTTTCCTAAATTTAAAATTTCCAAATCATAAATATTTTCTAATTGTTGTAAACCACGACCTCCATCCTGTCGACGCAAATATAGTCTACATACATCTGATCTTGGGTGAAACATATAATTTAAGGTAAGCTGTTTCCTGGTTTTAACATCCAAATCACGAATTTCCTTCTTAGTCCAGTTCAAAATTCCAACACTGTAACGAAAAATAGGTATAGCATAGGTGTTAATTGCTTGTATCTTAAATTTTCCGTTTAACCCTGATTTTAAAATCTTTCGAACTCTACTAATGTATTCGCCTGAAACCTTCGTCTTCATTGCTTTCTCATTAACTCCAAAGACTTCATCCATGCCCAGATATTTATAATTAGAATCATTTCCTAATTCCGAGATACAGGTGTGTTCATCAAGATGTATATCCATGGTTCGCTCAATTTTACCTTTTACGATACTAATTTTGGCACACTTCTCCAATCCAAATTGCATACCTATGTCATCATTATTATTATTATTATTATTATTATTATTATTATTATTATTATTATTATTATTATTATTATTATTATTATTATTATTATTATTATTATTATTATTATTATTATTTATTGTCATTCTCTGATACATCACATAGGTATACATATATAAATAAATTAATACAATTTTTTAAACATACAATTTCAAAAGTGGTACTATGAATTTTAAAAATAGATGTGAAGCACCAGGCCAAAATGGGTAGTACCGAACTTCGCCGAAGTCTAGGGTACTCCCTTTGGTAAAGGGGGGGAATGTTCTGCAGCACAAACCCAATTTTGAATTTTGAACCCAACGCCAAGATTCCTTGCTATGGTGGAGAAGTCGGAAAACTGCAGAAAACCGCCACATCGTTGTGGAAATAAATTACACAATATAAACTACTACAACTACAATAATATGTATTCATGTCTTCGTGAAGGGTGAACGCAGTAGAGAAGTCCAGACTTTTATCTACGTAAACGGTCCTCACGGCGACAACAGCAAAGATATCTGAAACTAATTAATATTGCATTAGTAAATAATATTATGTCGATAGTACCCTCCTTAAGAGGTTAGTACTTCCCAAGATAGCAATCTCCTGAATTTCCCATGGCGAAATTTTACATGGCAATTCCTTCACATGGTTCTCAAAATTTTTAGATACCATTCCTAATGAGCCCACAATCACCGGAACGACCGTAACCTTCATGCCCCACATTCGGCTCACCTCGATGGAGAGGTCTTTATATTTTAGTTTCTTCTCTGTCTCCTTCTTCAAAACATTCGAATCCGCCGGCACCGAGATTTCTATAAACGTACAGCTCTTCTTTTGGATGTCCTTTACTACTATGTCTGGCTTATTTGCGTGCAGCATTCTATCAGTAGCAATTGGCATATTCCATAGTACTGTCACATGATCATTGCTCATAACAGTAGACGGAGTATGTTCATACCACCGAGACACGTTCATATCAAAACCAAGTTGAGAACATAAATTATTATTATTATTATTATTATTATTATTATTATTATTATTATTATTATTATTATTATTATTATTATTATTATTATTATTATTATTATTATTATTATTATTATTATTATTATTATTATTATTATTATTATTATTATTATTATTATTATTATTATTATTATTATTATTATTATTATTATTATTATTATTATTATTATTATTATTATTATTATTATTAATTATTATTATTATTTATTGTCATTCTCTGATACATCACATAGGTATACATATATAAATAAATTAATACAATTTTTTTAAACATACAATTTCAAAAGTGGTACTATGAATTTTAAAAATAGATGTGAAGCACCAGGCCAAAATGGGTAGTACCGAACTTCGCCGAAGTCTAGGGTACTCCCTTTGGTAAAGGGGGGGAATGTTCTGCAGCACAAACCCAATTTTGAATTTTGAACCCAACGCCAAGATTCCTTGCTATGGTGGAGAAGTCGGAAAACTGCAGAAAACCGCCACAGCGTTGTGGAAATAAATTACACAATATAAACTACTACAACTACAATAATATGTATTCATGTCTTCGTGAAGGGTAAACGCAGTAGAGAAGTCCAGACTTTTATCTACGTAAACGGTCCTCACGGCGACAACAGCAAAGATATCTGAAACTAATTAATATTGCATTAGTAAATAATATTATGTCGATAGTACCCTCCTTAAGAGGTTAGTACTTCCCAAGATAGCAATCTCCTGAATTTCCCATGGCGAAATTTTACATGGCAATTCCTTCACATGGTTCTCAAAATTTTTAGATACCATTCCTAATGAGCCCACAATCACCGGAACGACCGTAACCTTCATGCCCCACATTCGGCTCACCTCGATGGACAGGTCTTTATATTTTAGTTTCTCTCCTTCTTCAAAACATTCGAATCCGCCGGCACCGAGATTTCTATAAACGTACAGCTCTTCTTTTGGATGTCCTTTACTACTATGTCTGGCTTATTTGCGTCCAGCATTCTATCAGTAGCAATTGGCATATTCCATAGTACTGTCACATGATCATTGCTCATAACAGTAGACGGAGTATGTTCATACCACCGAGACACGTTCATATCAAAACCAAGTTGAGAACATAAATTATAATGTATATATGCACCCACCCTGTCATGTCTAACAATGTAAGCCGATTCAGCTAGAACCGGACACGCCGACAATAAATGATGAACGTGCTCCGCAGCAGAATGACATAACCTACATCTACCGTCATGAGCAATTTTCAGGAATTTTTGTTCGTAGTATCTCGTGCGTAGTGCTTGTTCTTGGGCAGCCATAATCGAAGATTCCGTCTCCGCCTTAATATTACCATGTAATAGCCAACGCAATGAACCATACTTTGAAAAACCATCATCCTGGAAAGTTCTCAAAAACTGACCATGTAGAGGTTTTCGAATAAATTCTTCCTTTAACTTCAAATTTTGTTTACATTTAATTTCCTTTTTTAAATTCTTCACCGTATTTTTATTTTTGTAATCCGGTAACTCTTCTACCTGAAATTTTTCTAAAATAAGTTTATGATTATTGATTATGGACTTACCGCAAATGTCTCTATTTAATGGTTTAATTATTTTATCATCTTTATTAGCTTTTAAAAAGTTTCCTAAATTTAAAATTTCCAAATTATAAATATTTTCTAATTGTTGTAAACCACGACCTCCATCCTGTCGACGCAAATATAGTCTACATACATCTGATCTTGGGTGAAACATATAATTTAAGGTAAGCTGTTTCCTGGTTTTAACATCCAAATCACGAATTTCCTTCTTAGTCCAGTTCAAAATTCCAACACTGTAACGAAAAATAGGTATAGCATAGGTGTTAATTGCTTGTATCTTAAATTTTCCGTTTAACCCTGATTTTAAAATCTTTCGAACTCTACTGATGTATTCGCCTGAAACCTTCGTCTTCATTGCTTTCTCATTAACTCCAAAGACTTCATCCATGCCCAGATATTTATAATTAGAATCATTTCCTAATTCCGAGATACAGGTGTGTTCATCAAGATGTATATCCATGGTTCGCTCAATTTTACCTTTTACGATACTAATTTTGGCACACTTCTCCAATCCAAATTGCATACCTATGTCATCAGAAAACTGTTTCACAACACTTAAACTCTTCATCAGTTGTTCATCATTTCTAGCATAAAGTTTCAGATCATCCATATATAATGCATGACCAATCAACTTTTCACCAGGTAACAACTGAATTCCAAATTTGTCGTGATTCAATTCACTTGACAACGCAAATAAACCAATACAGAACAGAAGAGGTGACAGACTATCACCTTGAAATATGCCACAATTAATATTTATCGGTTCTGAGACTTGATCAGACACTTCTCCACGTAGGTGTAGTTTAGTAGACCATATAGACATACAAGACTCAATCAGATGAATTATTTTTGGATTAACTCTGTATAGCTGTAGACATCTCAAAATCCAGTCATGCGGAATGCTATCATATGCCTTTTTATAATCAATCCACGCCATGGAAAGGTTTCCCCGAGTCTTCGAAATCTTTTCAACAATCTTCTTGTTGATTAGTAATAACTCTTTACAACCATAACTATCTACTAAAATTCCTTTCTGTTCAGAAGGAATTATTATTATTATTATTATTATTATTATTATTATTATTATTATTATTATTATTATTATTATTATTATTATTATTATTATTATTATTATTATTATTATTATTATTATTATTATTATTATTATTATTATTATTATTATTATTATTATTATTATTATTATTATTATTTCCCGGCCTACCACCCCTGGTCTCCTGCGGCACCAGTTTTTTATTTTTTTATTGAAAAAGTTGATTTACAGTATGACAGGGGGAAGACATTCTCAAGTCGGGACATTTCAATGCCAGCGACTTGGGCTCGGACTTGCCGAAACATTACATGTATAAATTTATAAATATACAATACTATATAATATAAACTATATAAAAAGTTATTCCACCTTTGCTACTCTTCCAGTTGTCGGTCGTGCTCCGGTTGCTCTCCCAGAACCCGTCGTACCATGGCACAGGTTTGCAGAATAACTGCCTTTTGCATTTGTAGATGGATTTTTTCGTGTAGGTTCATTGTCTTGATGCTTTTCAGGAGCTTTCTAGGTATTTCTCCCGTCGCTCCAATTACGAATGGGACCACGGTGACTGTCTCCAGGTTCCACATTCTTTTGAGTTCTTCAGCTAAAGGTAAGTACTTGTTGACTTTTTCAGCGTACTTCTCTTCTACGTTGGTCGCCAGCGGCACTGCCACATCCATGATGAATGCTCGTCTCTCTGTCTTTCTGGTAAGAACCAAGTCAGGAATATTATTATTATTATTATTATTATTATTATTATTATTATTATTATTATTATTATTATTATTATTATTATTATTATTATTATTATTATTATTATTATTATTATTATTATTATTATTATTATTATTATTATTATTATTATTATTATTATTATTATTATTATTATTATTATTATTATTATTATTATTATTATTATTATTATTATTATTATTATTATTATTATTATTATTATTATTATTATTATTATTATTATTATTATTATTATGTAAATGTCCTGGGAAGAACAGATAGGTTCACTAAGAAACAAAATCAAGCATTTGGCAGGGAGGTTTCATGACTTACACGAAATAACAGATCAAAAAACCAATAAGATGATGTACCACGCAATCGTTGAATCCCTGCTAAACTATGGAATTACAGTCTGGGGAGGTGCATCAAAATACCTAATTGAGAAATTGGAAAGGGCACAAAATGCAGTCGTTGCCAATATAACAACTTCGAGAGAGGCAAGAAAGAAAGACTACAAGGACTTGCAAATTTTAAAGGTCGAAGATTTGTATAAATTTAGAACAATTACAAGGAATTATTTTTCCAATGATATGAAAGTGAAAAGAATTACACACTATAACATAAGAAACGGACGACAGTACAAGGAAAGCTCCACTCTGAATAAATTCGGTGACAGAGTCAGAGCAACGTTAATACCGAAAGTACTGAATGCTCTGCCAAGAGAATTGCAACAACTCGATACTCTTCGAGCAGTAAAGAGGAAGGTAAGGAGCTTTTTGTTTGAGAGCTACCTGTAGGTCTGAAGTTGTTGGGGGGTGCGATTGCTCAGCAGTGGTCTACTTCAAAAGGATAAAAAGAAGTATAAATACATAGTAAACAAGAAGGAAAAACGCCTCACTGACAAGCCGGTAGGCTTAGTGAACTGAGTGAAGAAAGAAATTGATAGTTTACGTTTACGTTAGAAAAATTTTATTTCGGATTTATGTATGTAACGAAATAGTATGTATAGCCATTCTTCTAGATCTAGTGTGTTCAGGCTGGTGCGCAACTTCTTCGGTATTTCACCCGTAGTTCCAAGAACCACAGGCACAACAACCACAGAATCCAGTCCCCACATCTGTTTAACCTCGTCAGCTAGCGGTAAGTATTTGGTAATTTTTTCACTGTAGGTGTTTTCAGTGTTTGCTGCCAGAGGTACAGCTATATCGATTATGTAAGCTTGCTTCTTTGTTTTGAGCGTAAGTACAATGTCTGGGATATTATTCGGTATCGTTCTGTCGGTGATAATCTTCCTGTTCCAGTACAATTTTACGTCATTATTTTCTTCCACCAGTCCTGGTTCGTATGCATAGTATGGTGCACTATCGGCCCGATTGGGTATGTACTTTTCCATCAGTTTCTGGTGGATGATCTTCGCCACATAGTTGTGCCTATCGAGATAGTCCTTGGGCGCCAAGACACTACATCCGCCCATAAGGTGGTCCAGGCTTTCTTCCTTAGTGTTGCAGAGACGGCATTTGACGTTTTCTACTGTCTGCTTTAGGATGCGCCTTCTATAGGCCCTGGTAGGTATCACCTGATCTTGGATGGCACACAGAAATCCCTCCGTCTCCCTGAACAGGTTGCCGGTGCATAACCATCGGAGTGACGCTGTCATGTCCATGTATTCTCCCTCTATCGTGGCTCTGTATCGGCCATGCAGTGCCTTTTCCTTCCATCGTTCCATCCACTGGTTTACTCCGGGCGTTTTTGTTAGAGGGTCGTATGAACGGTCCGCCAGATGTAGTGGAGTTGCGTCTCTATCTTCTCTGGCGATGGCGCTGTAAAGCTGGTTATTTTGAGCCTTTTCCAGGAAATATTTACGCAGGTTATGGACCTGTGTGTAATGTCGTAATTTTGCGCATGGTATTCCTCTGCCTCCCATCTTTCTTGGTAGGTGGAACCTTTCCAGAGCGCTCTTCGGATGATGTGCCCGGTACTTTCTAAACTCTTTGCGTGTTTTTATGTTTAGGTCTTCTAGTTCTGTGTCTGTCCAATGGATTATTCCAAAACTGTAGGTGAGGGCTGACATGGCATACGCATTTACAGCAGTCGCTGTATTCCGGGCTGAGAGATGTGATTTCAATACATTTCGTATCCTCCGGAAGTATGTGTTTCTAAGGTTATTCTTGGCTGTCTTCTGATCAATGCCCCTCGACTGCATATATCCGAGGTATTTGTAGTTTTCCTCACTCGTCATCGCTTCTATCACGCCCTTGTTGCCCTCCATCTGGTATCCTGCGTGCTGAGTCCATTTGCCCCTTATCATGGAATTCGTTCTACATTTGTCCAGGCCAAAGGTCATGCATATGTCGTTACTGAACTCTAGTACGCAGTCTAGTAGTGACTTCAGATGACTCTCTTTCCTTGCATACAGTTTAAGATCGTCCATGTACCACAAGTGACTTATTTGTGTTAGGGCTGGGTGAATCACGCATCCCTTCTTCTGTGCGTTGAGGAATGCGGTAAGCGGTTTCAGAGCCAAACAGAACCATATTGGACTGAGCGCGTCTCCTTGAAAAATTCCTCTGCTTATTGGAAGCTTTCCTGCGTCGATTGTGTTATTTGGTGTTTTTAGGACTAGTTGCGTTCTCCATGCCGTCATAATCCGAACCAGGAATTCCGTGATGTGGTCATCAATCCTGTACAAACGCAAGATCTCCACCAGCCACGAGTGCGGGACAGAATCGTATGCTTTTTGGTAGTCTATATATGCTGTGTGCAGCTGTTCTTTATGACGTAGGGCATGCCTAGTTACTATTGCGTCCACAGTTAGTTGGTCTTTGCACCCCCGTGATTCCTTTCTGCACCCCTTCTGTTCTTCATCCAGCAATCTATTCGTTTCCAGGTGTTGATATATCTTCTGGGCCAAGATGGAAGTAAGTAGCTTGTAGGTGGTTGATAAACATGTAATTGGTCGATATTTTGCTGGGTCTTCTGAATAGGCATCTGTTTTCGGGATAAGGTATGATACCCCCTCAGTGAGAAATCCGGGTGTTGCCTCGGGATGTTCCAAGAGTCGGGTGAACTCTCTTGCCAGATGCTTATGTGTCGCCGTGAAGTTTTTTAGCCAGTAGTTGTGCAGACCGTCCGGTCCCGGTGCCCGCCAATTATGAGCTTTACGAACTGCCCGTGTAATATCCTCCTCACTCACTCTCCATTCTTCCATAGGTTCAATTTCGGGCATTTGGGCTCTAATTTTGTTATACCATCTACCCTGCTTGTGTTCCACTGGGTTATTCCATATGCCAGACCAGAATCCAGCAATCTGCTCCGCTGTTGGCACCGCATTCTGTCCCTCCGGTTCATTTTCAGTGCGGATTGCCTCCGAGGTTCCTATAGAAGATTGCCTGATTTTCGGCAAATTGTTTGTTTTGCTGTCTGCGTGCGTTGCTGGTGCGGTATCTTCTCAGTCTTTTTGATAGTGCGGTCAGTTTCTGCTTCAGTAAATCCAAAATCTCCTTTTCCGTCGGGTTCTCTTCTGATCGATGTTTGTTGATCAGTGACTCTGCAATCCTAATCACACGCCCACTAGGGTTTGCTTTCGTATATTGGGTCAATATGCCGATAGATTTCCTCAGTTGGTCTATTTTTGTCATGATTCGCTTTTCCCATGCTGGCTTTCCCCTCTCGGTCCTTGGTCTATCCGATGCTTCCAGTTTTATGTTCTGCCCATTTGCCACCAGAACAGTGTAGGCTCCCACATACATGAGACCATGGGTCATTTGTACTGTACTGTTTGTCTCAATCTCACTGGCAATTACTTCATTCACCTTTTGTACCAGCTCCCGTGTGTCCTTCTTAGGTACAAGTCTCGGCAACCTCTGCCTCGAGAGTGGATCCATCTCGTGAAACATAAGATGGGCCTTTCTAAACTCCTCCAATAGAGGCAAGTCGCCCTGTTCCAGTTGAGCATCATCTTCCAGACGCTCCTGTGGGTCAGCATGTACATTCCTAAGCCCTAATTCAACCTCGACCTCTTCTTTAATTCGCTGAAGCTCCTCATCTGGTATCCTCCTATTTACGAATATTGACCTCCTCTGATCTAAGAGGTTCTGAACCGTCCTGTTTCCCATTTCAGGGAACCTTTCGATAAATAATCTGCGCATTTCAACGCTGTAAGTACCCTCACCGTCTCTGCACTTGTAATTTTATAGTAACAGTAAACCATAAACTTGTTCATTTCCTCGGTCCAAATGGTTCTCTGCCTTCCTCTATGTTGCGTTGGGGTGGGCTGAGTATCGTTTACTCTAGCAACGTCCTCCTCCGCTTGTGCTGCTTGACGTTGTTGGTTGCGGCCTTGAGTCATTCTTGGTTGTTGTCCTAATGCGTTGTCTTTTTCTGTTGCAGGTAAATCCTCACGACGGTTCCGATACAGGTCCTGCTGCCCTGGCCCGCCTCGGCATCTTCTTGTCCTTACTCTATGCTCCATGGGAATGGGTATCTGCTTTTTATAGCTTCAGCCAGCTTGGCCCAATGCCAATGTGGGCATCGTTGATCTTCAGCTCCGACTTCTTCGGGCCTTGGCTACAGGCTGTACGGCTCGCCATCGTGCGCCGTAGCAGGTTATCTCCTGGCCTGACATGCTTATTATTATTATTATTATTATTATTATTATTATTATTATTGTTATTATTATTATTATTATTATTATTATTATTATTATTATTATTATTATTATTATTATTATTATTTATTGTCATTCTCTGATACATCACATAGGTATACATATATAAATAAATTAATACAATTTTTTAAACATACAATTTCAAAAGTGGTACTATGAATTTTAAAAATAGATGTGAAGCACCAGGCCAAAATGGGTAGTACCGAACTTCGCCGAAGTCTAGGGTACTCCCTTTGGTAAAGGGGGGGAATGTTCTGCAGCACAAACCCAATTTTGAATTTTGAACCCAACGCCAAGATTCCTTGCTATGGTGGAGAAGTCGGAAAACTGCAGAAAACCGCCACATCGTTGTGGAAATAAATTACACAATATAAACTACTACAACTACAATAATATGTATTCATGTCTTCGTGAAGGGTGAACGCAGTAGAGAAGTCCAGACTTTTATCTACGTAAACGGTCCTCACGGCGACAACAGCAAAGATATCTGAAACTAATTAATATTGCATTAGTAAATAATATTATGTCGATAGTACCCTCCTTAAGAGGTTAGTACTTCCCAAGATAGCAATCTCCTGAATTTCCCATGGCGAAATTTTACATGGCAATTCCTTCACATGGTTCTCAAAATTTTTAGATACCATTCCTAATGAGCCCACAATCACCGGAACGACCGTAACCTTCATGCCCCACATTCGGCTCACCTCGATGGAGAGGTCTTTATATTTTAGTTTCTTCTCTGTCTCCTTCTTCAAAACATTCGAATCCGCCGGCACCGAGATTTCTATAAACGTACAGCTCTTCTTTTGGATGTCCTTTACTACTATGTCTGGCTTATTTGCGTGCAGCATTCTATCAGTAGCAATTGGCATATTCCATAGTACTGTCACATGATCATTGCTCATAACAGTAGACGGAGTATGTTCATACCACCGAGACACGTTCATATCAAAACCAAGTTGAGAACATAAATTATTATTATTATTATTATTATTATTATTATTATTATTATTATTATTATTATTATTATTATTATTATTATTATTATTATTATTATTATTATTATTATTATTATTATTATTATTATTATTATTATTATTATTATTATTATTATTATTATTATTATTATTATTATTATTATTATTATTATTATTATTATTATTATTATTATTATTATTATTATTATTATTATTATTATTAATTATTATTATTATTTATTGTCATTCTCTGATACATCACATAGGTATACATATATAAATAAATTAATACAATTTTTTTAAACATACAATTTCAAAAGTGGTACTATGAATTTTAAAAATAGATGTGAAGCACCAGGCCAAAATGGGTAGTACCGAACTTCGCCGAAGTCTAGGGTACTCCCTTTGGTAAAGGGGGGGAATGTTCTGCAGCACAAACCCAATTTTGAATTTTGAACCCAACGCCAAGATTCCTTGCTATGGTGGAGAAGTCGGAAAACTGCAGAAAACCGCCACAGCGTTGTGGAAATAAATTACACAATATAAACTACTACAACTACAATAATATGTATTCATGTCTTCGTGAAGGGTAAACGCAGTAGAGAAGTCCAGACTTTTATCTACGTAAACGGTCCTCACGGCGACAACAGCAAAGATATCTGAAACTAATTAATATTGCATTAGTAAATAATATTATGTCGATAGTACCCTCCTTAAGAGGTTAGTACTTCCCAAGATAGCAATCTCCTGAATTTCCCATGGCGAAATTTTACATGGCAATTCCTTCACATGGTTCTCAAAATTTTTAGATACCATTCCTAATGAGCCCACAATCACCGGAACGACCGTAACCTTCATGCCCCACATTCGGCTCACCTCGATGGACAGGTCTTTATATTTTAGTTTCTTCTCTGTCTCCTTCTTCAAAACATTCGAATCCGCCGGCACCGAGATTTCTATAAACGTACAGCTCTTCTTTTGGATGTCCTTTACTACTATGTCTGGCTTATTTGCGTCCAGCATTCTATCAGTAGCAATTGGCATATTCCATAGTACTGTCACATGATCATTGCTCATAACAGTAGACGGAGTATGTTCATACCACCGAGACACGTTCATATCAAAACCAAGTTGAGAACATAAATTATAATGTATATATGCACCCACCCTGTCATGTCTAACAATGTAAGCCGATTCAGCTAGAACCGGACACGCCGACAATAAATGATGAACGTGCTCCGCAGCAGAATGACATAACCTACATCTACCGTCATGAGCAATTTTCAGGAATTTTTGTTCGTAGTATCTCGTGCGTAGTGCTTGTTCTTGGGCAGCCATAATCGAAGATTCCGTCTCCGCCTTAATATTACCATGTAATAGCCAACGCAATGAACCATACTTTGAAAAACCATCATCCTGGAAAGTTCTCAAAAACTGACCATGTAGAGGTTTTCGAATAAATTCTTCCTTTAACTTCAAATTTTGTTTACATTTAATTTCCTTTTTTAAATTCTTCACCGTATTTTTATTATTGTAATCCGGTAACTCTTCTACCTGAAATTTTTCTAAAATAAGTTTATGATTATTGATTATGGACTTACCGCAAATGTCTCTATTTAATGGTTTAATTATTTTATCATCTTTATTAGCTTTTAAAAAGTTTCCTAAATTTAAAATTTCCAAATCATAAATATTTTCTAATTGTTGTAAACCACGACCTCCATCCTGTCGACGCAAATATAGTCTACATACATCTGATCTTGGGTGAAACATATAATTTAAGGTAAGCTGTTTCCTGGTTTTAACATCCAAATCACGAATTTCCTTCTTAGTCCAGTTCAAAATTCCAACACTGTAACGAAAAATAGGTATAGCATAGGTGTTAATTGCTTGTATCTTAAATTTTCCGTTTAACCCTGATTTTAAAATCTTTCGAACTCTACTGATGTATTCGCCTGAAACCTTCGTCTTCATTGCTTTCTCATTAACTCCAAAGACTTCATCCATGCCCAGATATTTATAATTAGAATCATTTCCTAATTCCGAGATACAGGTGTGTTCATCAAGATGTATATCCATGGTTCGCTCAATTTTACCTTTTACGATACTAATTTTGGCACACTTCTCCAATCCAAATTGCATACCTATGTCATCAGAAAACTGTTTCACAACACTTAAACTCTTCATCAGTTGTTCATCATTTCTAGCATAAAGTTTCAGATCATCCATATATAATGCATGACCAATCAACTTTTCACCAGGTAACAACTGAATTCCAAATTTGTCGTGATTCAATTCACTTGACAACGCAAATAAACCAATACAGAACAGAAGAGGTGACAGACTATCACCTTGAAATATGCCACAATTAATATTTATCGGTTCTGAGACTTGATCAGACACTTCTCCACGTAGGTGTAGTTTAGTAGACCATATAGACATACAAGACTCAATCAGATGAATTATTTTTGGATTAACTCTGTATAGCTGTAGACATCTCAAAATCCAGTCATGCGGAATGCTATCATATGCCTTTTTATAATCAATCCACGCCATGGAAAGGTTTCCCCGAGTCTTCGAAATCTTTTCAACAATCTTCTTGTTGATTAGTAATAACTCTTTACAACCATAACTATCTACTAAAATTCCTTTCTGTTCAGAAGGAATTATTATTATTATTATTATTATTATTATTATTATTATTATTATTATTATTATTATTATTATTATTATTATTATTATTATTATTATTATTATTATTATTATTATTATTATTATTATTATTATTATTATTATTATTATTATTATTATTATTATTATTATTATTATTATTATTATTATTTATTGTCATTCTCTGATACATCACATAGGTATACATATATAAATAAATTAATACAATTTTTTAAACATACAATTTCAAAAGTGGTACTATGAATTTTAAAAATAGATGTGAAGCACCAGGCCAAAATGGGTTGTACCGAACTTCGCCGAAGTCTAGGGTACTCCCTTTGGTAAAGGGGGGGAATGTTCTGCAGCACAAACCCAATTTTGAATTTTGAACCCAACGCCAAGATTCCTTGCTATGGTGGAGAAGTCGGAAAACTGCAGAAAACCGCCACAGCGTTGTGGAAATAAATTACACAATATAAACTACTACAACTACAATAATATGTATTCGTGTCTTCGTGAAGGGTGAACGCAGTAGAGAAGTCCAGACTTTTATCTACGTAAACGGTCCTCACGGCGACAACAGCAAAGATATCTGAAACTAATTAATATTGCATTAGTAAATAATATTATGTCGATAGTACCCTCCTTAAGAGGTTAGTACTTCCCAAGATAGCAATCTCCTGAATTTCCCATGGCGAAATTTTACATGGCAATTCCTTCACATGGTTCTCAAAATTTTTAGATACCATTCCTAATGAGCCCACAATCACCGGAACGACCGTAACCTTCATGCCCCACATTCGGCTCACCTCGATGGAGAGGTCTTTATATTTTAGTTTCTTCTCTGTCTCCTTCTTCAAAACATCCGCCGGCACCGAGATTTCTATAAACGTACAGCTCTTCTTTTGGATGTCCTTTACTACTATGTCTGGCTTATTTGCGTCCAGCATTCTATCAGTAGCAATTGGCATATTCCATAGTACTGTCACATGATCATTGCTCATAACAGTAGACGGAGTATGTTCATACCACCGAGACACGTTCATATCAAAACCAAGTTGAGAACATAAATTATTATTATTATTATTATTATTATTATTATTATTATTATTATTATTATTATTATTATTATTATTATTATTATTATTATTATTATTATTATTATTATTATTATTATTATTATTATTATTATTATTATTATTATTATTATTATTATTATTATTATTATTATTATTATTATTATTATTATTATTATTATTATTATTATTATTATTATTATTATTATTATTATTATTATTATGATAGACTTAGTCCTTGCGGTACACTCCTCTGGCGGCAAGTGCCAGGGGATCATTCGCTCAATTGGGGCCTAAAGGGCCAACAGTTTGAGCTCTGTGGTAACTCTTTATTTATAAAATACAAATTTACAAAGTAGCGTACAAATATAGAAGCATGCAGCAGCTAGTCGCCGATGGCTCTTCTGACGATGGCGCAAGTATGAAGTATCGCGGCCTTCTGCATCGCTATATATAGAGATGGTGCAACTTCCAATCTACCCAGACTTTCATGCAGTCTCTTCGGTATCTCTCCCGTGGCGCCCATGACAACTGGCACAATCGTCACCTTATCAACATGCCACATCTTTTTTATTTCATCATCAGAGATGGTCTTACGGATGTTGGCAGGTAAGGGGACCGCGATGTATATTATAATTACCCTGTTCTCGTTTTTCAGGTTTACCACAATGTCGGGTTTGTTGTGTTGTAGGCGACAGTCTGTGAGTATTTGCCTATCCCAGTAGATTTTAATATTATCATTTTCCCGTACAGGTGTTGGCTCGTGCTCATAGTATGGGGTGTTTACGGCGTCTTCAGTCATGTACTTGTTTACAAGTGCTTTATGCAAGATCTTGGCTACGCTGTTGTGCCTGTCGAGGTATTGCTTTGGAGCCATTACTGTACAGCCAGCAAGTATGTGGTCCAAAGTTTCTTCCTTGTCATTGCATATTCGGCATTTAGTAGAGCTAAGGTTTTCTTTTACTATCCTTTGCCTGTATGACTTTGTAGGGACAACTTGATCTTGAATTGACAGTAAAAATCCTTCTGTTTCCACAAATAAGTTTGACCTGCGCATCCACTCTACACTGGCATTCTTGTCGACCTCATCACTTTCCAGAGTAGCCCTGTATCGCCCGTGAAGCGGTTTGCTCCTCCACTCCTGCAGCAGTTGCTCTGTGGTTTGGTAGTACGAGTTTGGATTGTACAGTGGGTCTGCCAGTTTCAGTGGTGTTTTCATACTTTCCTCTGCTACGATGGCTTTATGGATTGGGCTGTTTTCAGATTTGGTAAGGAAGTAATTCCGCAGGTTGTCAACTTGCCGGTAATGTCTCTCACGAATGCTGGGAATGCCTCTTCCACCTTCTTTGCGAGGTAAGTGAAATCGTTCAACTGCACTTCGCGGGTGATGAGCTCTGTGTGTACGGAACTCCTTGCGTGTTTTTGTGTCTAGGGCATCCAGCTCAGTATCGGTCCAATGGATTACTCCAAAGCTGTATGTCAAAGCTGATGTTGCGAATGTATTCACAGCTTTCGCCATATTCTGTGCGTATAGCCGGGATTTCAGGAGTGCTCTTATTCTGCGGAGGTAAGTACTTGTTAATGTGTCTTTAGCCTTTTTGTGGTCTATGCCTTGCGCCTGCAGATATCCAAGGTATTTATATCTATCTTCCTCATCCATTCCCTGTATACGCTCGTCTCCCTCCACTTCGTATCCTTCATGCGCCGCCCACCTACCTCCAACCATCGAGTTCGTTTTGCATTTGTCCAATCCGAATTTCATTTGGATGTCATCGCTGTATCAATTAGTTGACGTAAATGATCTTTCTTAGTAGCATACAGTTTCAAGTCATCCATATACCACAAATGGTTTATGCAAACTTTGGATCTGCCAAGGACGACACCCTTCCTAAGTTTACGTAATATGGAGGTAAGCGGTTTGATGGCTAAACAGAACCATAAAGGACTTAGTGCATCGCCCTGAAATATCCCTCTTCGGATGTCAACTTCGCCAGCTTCCAGGGTTCCATTGGGGCCTCGCAGCAGTAGGTTAGTATTCCACAAGGTCATCATGTGTGTCAGGAACTGGATTATGTGGTGTTCTATCTTGTACACTGCCAGTACTTCGCTAAGCCAAGAGTGTGGTACACTATCATAGGCTTTCTGATAGTCTATATATGCGGTGTGTAATGAGATTTTACATCTCCTCGCGTAGTTGGTAATAATGCTATCTATAGTCAGCTGCTCCTTGCACCCTCTTGAGGCCTTCCTACAGCCTTTCTGTTCTTCATCTAATAATTTGTTTGTTTTCAGATGCTCGTAGATCTTCTCGGATATTATAGATGTTAGTAATTTATATATGGTTGGAAGACATGTGATTGGTCTGTAGCATCGGGGATCGTCTGTATAAGTATCGCCATTTGGTAGTAGGTAAGTATTTCCCGAAGTCATGAATGCAGGTGTTTCTTCAGGGTGTTTAAGTAGGTATGTAAAGCATCTTGCCAGGGCATGATGGACTGCCGAAAACTTTTTAAACCAAAAATTCTGTAGTTTGTCCGGGCCAGGCGCTTTCCAGCTCTGTGACTTCTTTATTGCCGCTGCTATCTCTTCACCTGTTATTTCCCAATTCAGCATGGTTTTCAGCTTAGATGATTTACTGCTTTCTTCGTAGACCCATTGAGTTCTTTTGTGGTTTACGGGAACGCTCCAAATTCCAGCCCAGAAGTCACGAATCGATTCGACCGACGGGGTTCTTTGTGGTTCGTTGTCCCTTGCTGGTTCTGTACTGCGCAATTCTCTGTAAAACAATTTCTCGTTGGCGTTAAATTGTTTATTCTGCTTGCGTCGTAGGTTGCTAGTTCTGTACCGATTTATCCTCTTTGCGTATACTGCCAGCCGCTGTTTTAACAGATCCAGAACTGCAGTGGTATCCGGGTGTTCCGTCGATTTTAATCCCTGCATTATAATCATCCCTTTCCTTAACACCTTTTCACTGGGGTTTGGTTTCATGTATTGGGACAATATACCTATGTCACGGCGTAATATATCAATTTTGGTAGTTATTCTTCTTTCCCATTGGGGCATACTAGCTTTCTGTTTGTTACCTTCTCTCTTCGGTGTTATGTCATCAGGTTGGTTAGATTTTATCACCATGTATGCGCCTGTATAGATAAGGCTGTGCAGCTGTTCAATGGTGGTGTCGTTGTTAATCCTTCTTGCTATTATGTCGTTGATCTCGCCAATAATTTTGTTGGTGTTCTGTTTCATTTTAATATGTGGTATTTGTGGTTTGGAAGCTGGGCTCATTCCGTCAAAACGCATGTGTTGCGTGATAAACTCCTCTTTCAGTTCTCCTGGAGGGTCTGGTCTTACATCCTCCTCATGTACCGCCTCTTCCTGTCTCTCCTCTCTCATTCCTAACTCTATTTCAATCTCCCACTTAATCCTGTTAATAGTGTCTGCAGGCAGTCTGTTGTTAATAAAAATGGATCTGCGTTGATCTAGTATGTTTTGCATCGTCTTGTGTGTGAGGTTTGGGAACCGGTCGAGTACCAGTCTATGCAGCTCCCTGCCGTACGCAACCTTTTCTGTTTCAACTCTAGTCAATCGGTAATAGCATCGAACCACGAATTCATTCATCTCGTTAGTCCAAGCGGTTCTATGCTTCTTGCTATCGGCCGAAGTGGTGGGCTGAACTGCAAGAGTATCAGCAACATCCGCTACGGCGGCTGCTAAGGGACGATGTTGGGTGCAGCTTTCTGTGAGTATTCTTAACCGTGTTTGCTGTGGTAGTTTTGCCTGAGGCCGACTATCAGCAGGTGGCAGGGCCTCACCGCCACCTGCATCCGAGGCTTTCTTACGTGAGTTCCGTGTCTCCATTAGAAAGTAATGGGTATGCATTTTATAGCTTCTACCAGCTAGGTCCAGCGGCAATGTGGCCGCCATTGATGTTTGCTCCGACAACTCCTGGACCTTGTGCTCGGGACGGAAGGGACGCAACCCCCTTTCAGTCATTCTGACTGCCCTACCGGCTTATTATTATTATTATTATTATTATTATTACTATTATTATTATTATTATTATTATTATTATTATTATTATTATTATTATTATTATTATTATTATTATTATTATTATTATTATTATTATTATTATTATTATTATTATTATTATTATTATTATTATTATTATTATTATTATTATTATTATTATTATTATTATTATTATTATTATTATTATTATTATTATTATTATTATTACTATTATTATTATTATTATTATTATTATTATTATTATTTATTGTCATTCTCTGATACATCACATAGGTATACATATATAAATAAATTAATACAATTTTTTTAAACATACAATTTCAAAAGTGGTACTATGAATTTTAAAAATAGATGTGAAGCACCAGGCCAAAATGGGTAGTACCGAACTTCGCCGAAGTCTAGGGTACTCCCTTTGGTAAAGGGGGGGGAATGTTCTGCAGCACAAACCCAATTTTGAATTTTGAACCCAACGCCAAGATTCCTTGCTATGGTGGAGAAGTCGGAAAACTGCAGAAAACCGCCACAGCGTTGTGGAAATAAATTACACAATATAAACTACTACAACTACAATAATATTATGTATTCATGTCTTCGTGAAGGGTGAACGCAGTAGAGAAGTCCAGACTTTTATCTACGTAAACGGTCCTCACGGCGACAACAGCAAAGATATCTGAAACTAATTAATATTGCATTAGTAAATAATATTATGTCGATAGTACCCTCCTTAAGAGGTTAGTACTTCCCAAGATAGCAATCTCCTGAATTTCCCATGGCGAAATTTTACATGGCAATTCCTTCACATGGTTCTCAAAATTTTTAGATACCATTCCTAATGAGCCCACAATCACCGGAACGACCGTAACCTTCATGCCCCACATTCGGCTCACCTCGATGGAGAGGTCTTTATATTTTAGTTTCTTCTCTGTCTCCTTCTTCAAAACATTCGAATCCGCCGGCACCGAGATTTCTATAAACGTACAGCTCTTCTTTTGGATGTCCTTTACTACTATGTCTGGCTTATTTGCGTCCAGCATTCTATCAGTAGCAATTGGCATATTCCATAGTACTGTCACATGATCATTGCTCATAACAGTAGACGGAGTATGTTCATACCACCGAGACACGTTCATATCAAAACCAAGTTGAGAACATAAATTATAATGTATATATGCACCCACCCTGTCATGTCTAACAATGTAAGCCGATTCAGCTAGAACCGGACACGCCGACAATAAATGATGAACGATTTTTTGTTCGTAGTATCTCGTACGTAGTGCTTGTTCTTGGGCAGCCATAATCGAAGATTCCGTCTCCGCCTTAATATTACCATGTAATAGCCAACGCAATGAACCATACTTTGAAAAACCATCATCCTGGAAAGTTCTCAAAAACTGACCATGTAGAGGTTTTCGAATAAATTCTTCCTTTAACTTCAAATTTTGTTTACATTTAATTTCCTTTTTTAAATTCTTCACCGTATTTTTATTATTGTAATCCGGTAACTCTTCTACCTGAAATTTTTCTAAAATAAGTTTATGATTATTGATTATGGACTTACCGCAAATGTCTCTATTTAATGGTTTAATTATTTTATCATCTTTATTAGCTTTTAAAAAGTTTCCTAAATTTAAAATTTCCAAATCATAAATATTTTCTAATTGTTGTAAACCACGACCTCCATCCTGTCGACGCAAATATAGTCTACATACATCTGATCTTGGGTGAAACATATAATTTAAGGTAAGCTGTTTCCTGGTTTTAACATCCAAATCACGAATTTCCTTCTTAGTCCAGTTCAAAATTCCAACACTGTAACGAAAAATAGGTATAGCATAGGTGTTAATTGCTTGTATCTTAAATTTTCCGTTTAACCCTGATTTTAAAATCTTTCGAACTCTACTGATGTATTCGCCCGAAACCTTCGTCTTCATTGCTTTCTCATTAACTCCAAAGACTTCATCCATGCCCAGATATTTATAATTAGAATCATTTCCTAATTCCGAGATACAGGTGTGTTCATCAAGATGTATATCCATGGTTCGCTCAATTTTACCTTTTACGATACTAATTTTGGCACACTTCTCCAATCCAAATTGCATACCTATGTCATCAGAAAACTGTTTCACAACACTTAAACTCTTCATCAGTTGTTCATCATTTCTAGCATAAAGTTTCAGATCATCCATATATAATGCATGACCAATCAACTTTTCACCAGGTAACAACTGAATTCCAAATTTGTCGTGATTCAATTCACTTGACAACGCAAATAAACCAATACAGAACAGAAGAGGTGACAGACTATCACCTTGAAATATGCCACAATTAATATTTATCGGTTAGACTTGATCAGACACTTCTCCACGTAGGTGTAGTTTAGTAGACCATAAAGACATACAAGACTCAATCAGATGAATTATTTTTGGATTAACTCTGTATAGCTGTAGACATCTCAAAATCCAGTCATGCGGAATGCTATCATATGCCTTTTTATAATCAATCCACGCCATGGAAAGGTTTCCCCGAGTCTTCGAAATCTTTTCAACAATCTTCTTGTTGATTAGTAATAACTCTTTACAACCATAACTATCTACTAAAATTCCTTTCTGTTCAGAAGGCAATACGTTATTCCGTCGTAGGTGATCATAAATCTTGTTACCTAAAATTTTAGTTAATAATTTATAGCAAGTATTTAAACAAGTTATTGGTCTATATTGCGATACTTCCATTGTGTTTGCCGATTTTGGTAATAAAATTGTAACACCTTCTGCCAGCCACGATGGTATTATTATTATTATTATTATTATTATTATTATTATTATTATTATTATTATTATTATTATTATTATTATTATTATTATTATTATTATTATTATTATTATTATTATTATTATTATTATTATTATTATTATTATTATTATTATTATTATTATTATTATTATTATTATTATTATTATTATTATTATTATTATTATTATTATTATTATTATTATTATTATTATTATTATTATTATTATTATTATTATTATTATTATTATTATTATTATTATTATTATTATTATTATTATTATTATTATTATTATTATTATTATTATTATTATTATTATTATTATTATTATTATTATTATTATTATTATTATTATTATTATTATTATTATTATTATTATTATTATTATTATTATTATTATTATTATTATTATTATTATTATTATTATTATTATTATTATTATTATTATTATTATTATTATTATTATTATTATTATTATTATTATTATTATTATTATTATTATTATTATTATTTCCCGGCCTACCACCCCTGGTCTCCTGCGGCACCAGTCCTTCGCTCGCACTCTGCTCAGGTATATCTCCCTCGTTGTCGTCTTTGCTGTTTTCTGATCGATGCCCTGCGCTTGCAGGTATCCGAGGTACTTGTACTTTTCGTCCTGGTCCATTCCGGGTATCCGCTCCTCTCCATTTCCCCCATCATATCCCTTGTGTCTGCTCCATTTTCCTCTTATCATGGAGTTAGTGCGGCACTTATCTATGCCAAACTCCATGCACACGTCTCTGCTGAAACTTCGCACGCAGTTCAGTAGCGCCTGCAGGTGCTTTACCTGGTTTGCGTATACCTTTAGGTCGTCCACATACCATAGGTGGCTGAGTTGCTTGTTGTGCGGGTGGATGTTGTAGCCTTTACGTTGGGCATTTAGGAACGATGTGAGGGGTTTCAGGGCCAAGCAGAACCACAAGGGACTCAGGGCGTCTCCTTGGAATATTCCCCTTTGTATGTTTATCTTTCCCACTTCTATCATTCCCTTTGGTCCGTTTAACAGCAATTCCGTTCTCCACTTCGTCATAGCATGCACTAGGAAGTCTATTATGTGTTGGTTGATTCCGTATAGCTGTAAAACCTCTATCAGCCATGTGTGCGGTACCGAATCATAGGCTTTGTTATAGTCAATGTACGCCGTATGTAATGGTTCCTTGTGTCGGATGGCATGCTCGGTGACTACTGTGTCTATTATTAGCTGCTCCTTGCATCCACGGGACTCCCTTCTACATCCCTTCTGTTCCTCGTCCATCAAGCCGTTCGTTTCTAGGTGCTTGTAGATCTTGTCAGCAACTACGGACATTAGCAGCTTGTACACGGTGGGTAAGCATGTAATTGGCCTGTACTTAGAAACCCAACAGCACAGCGAGGTCCCGCTGTGCTGTTGGGTTTTGGGTATCAGGTAAGTTATTCCCGTGGTGATGAACTGTGGGAGGGCTTGAGGTTCCTCCAGTAGTGTTGTATAGGCTGTAGCCAGGTGTTGGTGAGTCGATGTGAATCTTTTTATCCAGAAGTTGTGGATTTTATCCGGGCCAGTCGCTTTCCAGTTGTGGGTCTTACGGACTGCCCGCGTTATGTCTTCTGTGGATATTTCCCATTCCAGCATTGTCCGTATCTGGTCTCTCCTATTCCTTATATCCGTGAGCCATTTCCCCTGTTTATGCTGAACCGGTTTGCTCCATATGTTCGCCCAGAAGGTCTCGATTTCTTCCGCTTTCGGTGCGGCACCCTGTCGTTCGTCCTGCCGACCCCGCTGGAGACCTCTGTAGAATAATCCCTGGCTTTCCCTGAACAGTTTGTTGTCTTGCCTACGCGCGTGGCTTGTTTTATATCGCTTCATCCTGGCAGAGTATGCTGACAATTTCTGTTTTAAGAGGTCCAGGATCTCCACCACCGTCTCATTTTCATTGTTCGAATACTTTTTTATGATGGCGTCTACCTTTCGTGCTACTTTTCTGCTGGGATTTGCCTTTGCTGCCTGCGTCAATATCCCTATGTTCTTTCTGAGGTTTTCTATCGTGTGCGCCAGTCTCTTTTCCCAAGGTGGTCGGAAATCTGTATCACTTCTGTTCCGTCTTTCGTTCTGTTCTTCTATTTTCTGTCCGCTTTCTGTCAGTACTGTGCATGCTCCAGAGTATATCTGACTATGGATATGTTCTATAGTTCCTCCTCCTTGCAGCATCTCTCCTATCAGTCCGTTTACTTCCGCCATAGCCGCGGTTGTGTTCGTAGAGTATCTAAGTTTTGGCAGTCTGGGCTTAGCAGTGGGGTCCATTCCGTCGTATTTGGCGTGGTGTCCCATGAAGACCTCCACAACGGCACTGACTAGTCGTACGTCTGCTGTTGCCACCTCCCGATCGCCTTCCGTCTCTTCCTCTTCCTGGTTTCTCATCCCAAGTTCGAATTCGACGGTGCGCTTGATGCGGTTAATGACCTCGGCGGGTACTCTGTTGTTTCTGAAGATGGACCTCCTCTGGTCCAGCACATTTTGTATTGTTTTGGTTCTCATGTCCGGGTATCTCTCAAGCACCATCCGGTGCAGTTCTGCGCTGTATAGAATCTTCTGTGTTTCTGCGTGCATAATTTTGAAATAACAGTAGACCATGTATTCGTTCATTTCCGCGCTCCATTTGGTCCGTTTTCTGTTCCTATTCTGTGGGGGGGTGGGCTGGGCTTGTTCCGCCTCAGCAACACGTCCCTCCTCAGTCGGAAATTGACGATGTTGTGTGTGCCTGTTCGTGGTGTTGTTGCGTTGTCCTTCTTCTTCTGTCCGGTCATTTGCAGGTAAATCCTCACGACGGTTCCGACCCGGGTCCTGCTGGCACGGCCCGCCTCGGCCACTTCTTGTTACTATAGGAGCAATTCATTTTCTCATTCCCGCGGGCTGCTAACCGTGCGGGGATGGTCGGCTAGGGTAACCGCGGTGTCGCCACTACCGAGGAGCGGATCCCCCTGCGGTCTTCAATATGTTGTTGTGATTGGGTGGCAGCTGTTGTTGGATCTGTGCAGGTACTGGCCAGTGTTCCCTCCAAGATGTCTTCGGCTCCGAGTTCTTCGGGCCATGGCTACAGGCAGTACGGCTCGCCTTCGTGTGCCATAGCAGGTATGACCTGGCCTGACTCCTTTATTTTTATTATTATTATTATTATTATTATTATTATTATTATTATTATTATTATTATTATTATTATTATTATTATTATTATTATTATTATTATTATTATTATTATTATTATTATTATTATTATTATTATTATTATTATTATTATTATTATTATTATTATTATTATTATTATTATTATTATTATTATTATTATTATTATTATTATTATTATTATTATTATTATTATTTTTTTTTTGACAACCCTTCCGTCAACCCCCCGGAGCCGCCAACTCCCCACGCCCGCCCCGCGAACGGGGTATCGGACCCAGGGGGCCAGGGAACCCCGGGACCCAAGGAGGAGGATGGCAGGATGTTTTATTAGGGGATGCATTTAGGGACAATACATGATTGTAATAGCTACCAGTCTCTACTCCCTGTTCGGAGGGTTGAAGCAGGGGCGAGCAGCTCGCGATTACTCGTCCCCGCCGACTGGTCCTCTTCCTCGTCGTCCAAAGGCGATGAGAGAAAGCGGAGTTGCTGACCCTATGGTCGTGGGTGGCCAGCTTCGTGAGATCGAAGTATGTGTAGCGACCCCAGGATAACCTCTTTCTGCATTCTTGTTGCCACGCTGTTGGCTTGTCTCTCTGGCATGTTCAGCGTCTTTGGTTGGTTGACCAGGTTTTGGTGCACTCCGCCCATGACGCCGATTATTATCGGTAGGAAAGAGATAGAGAATTGTGAGTATGACCGGGACAGCTGGTATAAAAGAGGGCGATACTTAATCTCTTTTTCTTCTGCCTTTTCAAGAATCCTATTTTCTGCCGGACACGACATCTCGATGACCCACATCCTCTTCGTCCCGTGATCGAACAGCACCATATCTGGCCGGTTGGATCGAACTTCAGCAGTGGTGGAAAAAGGGAAATCCCAAAGGATTTTACATCGGTCGTTCATGACAGATGGTGGAATGTCTTCTTTAAGGTAAGGTGGCTTCTGCACTGCGTCTATTCCATACTGGTGCCGAAGTGTATAGTAGAGCACTTTCAGGGTGGTGTTATGCCTTTGGATGTATAAGGACTTGGCATATGTTTTACAAGCCGACAGGAGATGCATAGTTGTCTCGTCGGCTACTTTGCACGCCCTGCATCTGATGTCCACGGTCGGAATCTGCATAACTCTTATCCGATATGCTTGAGAGTGAAACACCCCATCCTAAACTGCCACTATGTACCCTTCCGTCTCTGATCGGAGGGTTGCGGATCTTAGAAATCCGAAGGTCAGGTTCTTGGAAAGCTGTTGTTCGTCCATGTTTCGGAAATACAGTCCGTGCATTGGCTTTTCTTTGTGACTTTGCTGTCTTAGTTGAAGAGTTTTTCTTTTCAGGAGATCTTTTTGTTCAACAGGGGTGGACTGCAGCAGTTCGCCGTTTGCTCGATAGCCTAGCTTTAAGGGTGTGCCCAATTCTGCTGCGTACCGCTCAGCCGCCTTGTACAGAAAAGTACCGTTCCCCTTTTGTTCGTGTGCTGCGACGAGTTTTAATAGCGGGTCCGTAGACGCCTGTACCTTACATGCAGTTGTTATGATTATTCTCCTGTGTAAGTCCTCGAGAGATACGAGCCCTCTACCGCCATCACATCGTCGCATGTACAGTCTTGGCACGGACGCATTTGGGTGGAGACTTCGATGCTTAGTCATTGTTTTTCGGGTTAGTCGGTCCAATTTCTGGATCTCGGATCCCTTCCATTTAATGGCGCCAAAGGTGTGTGTTACCAGCGGGACAGCTAGGCTGTTAGTTGCTGCGCATTTGTTGTATCCCGACAGCTCCGACCCCCATATCTTTTTGAGCGTTCTTACGTATGTATCCTCGATCTTTGTCTTCAGTGCTCCTTCTGCGTGCATGGCTCTTTGCGGGACTCCCAGGTAAGTATACTGTTTGTCCTCCTCCAGGTGTTGGATGGCAGTTCCATCAGCCAGATCCATATCATCATCTCGTCCCCCGCTCTTCCCTCTGATGATGGTGTGGTACGCGCACTTATCGATCCCAAATTCCATGTTGATGTCAGCGGAATAGCAGCGTACTGTCTCAAGTGCCCTTTTGATGTCCTTCTCTGATTGGGCGTACATTTTGAGATCATCGACATAGAACAAGTGAGTTATTTTATGCTTCCTATAGTTGGGAGGTCCGGCGCTATAACCTGGAGTTTGCCTTAGGAGCAGTGATAGTGGGAGTAGCGAGATGCAGAAAAGTAGGGGGCTGAGGGAGTCTCCCTGGAATACACCACGGCGGTAGGGTATGTATTCCGATGTATATTCCTGCCCTCCGGCCCTGAAATGCACCCTAGTTCGCCATATGGACATCAGTGCTTTCAATGCTGACGTGATCTGAGCTGGTACATTCATTTTTTCCAGGAGATAAATGATCAGGGCATGGGAGGTGCAGTCAAAGGCCTTCCTGTAGTCGATCCACGCTATTGACAGATTTCTCTTATAGTACTTGGCGTCCTGGTACACGGAGCGATCAATTAAGAGGTTCTCGCGGACTCCGGCAACGCCCTTCTTTGTGCCTCGTTGTTCGTATATATGTTCCCACATAGGTTGGATTCTTTCTAGGATTCTTCTGTGTAGTATGGTGGTAAGTATTTTGTATACTATGTTCAAGCATGTAATGGGTCTATAATTTTCAGGTTGCTCAGGGTCCCCCTTCTTATACAAGAGGATGGTTCGGCCTTCCGCAATCCAGTCCGGTATCTCGCGTGGGCTCCGCAGGTAGGCTGTAAATATACGTGCAAGATGTTTATGCGTGCAGTTCAGTTTTTTCCACCAAAAGGCATTAACCGCATCTGGCCCAGGAGCTGAGTAGTTTCTCATCCAATTCAACGCTTCGGTGACTTCCTTCTCGCTGACATCTTCCATCTCGGTGACGTTCCCCGACAGTCGCTTTGCTGAAGCTGCAAAGAGCTGGATACCAGGGTTACTGGGATTGAAGTTCGATGTTTCATCGTAAATATTCTTCCAGTATTTTTCGACATCCTTAATTTGAGGGTGCTTGCCTTGCACTTCCGTTGGTCTTAAGAATCTGGCTGGTTGAGTGGAAAATGTCGCATTCTGTTCGTGGCGTGTTATTTGTGAGGCGATTTTCCGTCGGATTACTTTAAGCGTTCTTAGCTTATCCAGCGCTTGTTCCTTCAGAAGTTTTAGCGTATTTCCATTGAGGGTGTGGTGCCTTGTTTTTACGTCTCTAGCAATTTTGGCTACGTTCTTGGTAAATTGCAGCCCTTGTCTGATATAGTGAGACAATGACTCCATCTGAGAGGCCTTTTTCCTCCACATTTTTATTTTGCCCTCAATTTGTTTTAGCCTGATTTGTTGCTTCTTTTTGTAGGCATTTTTTCCCCCATTGTCTCTTCCCGGAGTAGCTGTTCTGGCGGCGGCGTAGATGGCACTATCGAGTGACCACAAATCGCAATCGTCAGGTAAGTGCTTTTGTAAGATGACTTTGATGGTTTTCAGAGTTTGAGGTGGTATAGGATTTCTAGAGTGTACTGTTCGTTTGCGGTTGTGTGTGCCGGCAGTTTGAAGGTTGGCGTAGAATACATTTTCTAGGTTGTTTTCTGATGGAGTATTTCTATTCTCTAATGGGGCGTGACTCTCTCTGTTCTCGGGGAGATGTGGTTCTTCAGCTGGATGCTGGGTCAATGTGAACCCTCTTCTCTTTAACGCTCCCACCTGGTCTCTTAGGTTCTGCGGGGTGTAATTTGCTTGGTCTGGGTGCAATTCGACCCAGAGAGTATGCAGTCTCATCATATATCCTCGTCTGTTGGGGTCACTTAGATTATAGCATGACATTAAATCCTTGCACATATCCGGTGTCCACGTCGATCTCACGGAATCCATATCCGAGCGGGACTCCGTGTTTTCTTGGCTGCGCCCAACTGTCCCATTATTATTATTATTATTATTATTATTTATTGTCATTCTCTGATACATCACATAGGTATACATATATAAATAAATTAATACAATTTTTTTAAACATACAATTTCAAAAGTGGTACTATGAATTTTAAAAATAGATGTGAAGCACCAGGCCAAAATGGGTAGTACCGAACTTCGCCGAAGTCTAGGGTACTCCCTTTGGTAAAGGGGGGGAATGTTCTGCAGCACAAACCCAATTTTGAATTTTGAACCCAACGCCAAGATTCCTTGCTATGGTGGAGAAGTCGGAAAACTGCAGAAAACCGCCACAGCGTTGTGGAAATAAATTACACAATATAAACTACTACAACTACAATAATATGTATTCATGTCTTCGTGAAGGGTGAACGCAGTAGAGAAGTCCAGACTTTTATCTACGTAAACGGTCCTCACGGCGACAACAGCAAAGATATCTGAAACTAATTAATATTGCATTAGTAAATAATATTATGTCGATAGTACCCTCCTTAAGAGGTTAGTACTTCCCAAGATAGCAATCTCCTGAATTTCCCATGGCGAAATTTTACATGGCAATTCCTTCACATGGTTCTCAAAATTTCTAGATACCATTCCTAATGAGCCCACAATCACCGGAACGACCGTAACCTTCATGCCCCACATTCGGCTCACCTCGATGGAGAGGTCTTTATATTTTAGTTTCTTCTCTGTCTCCTTCTTCAAAACATTCGAATCCGCCGGCACCGAGATTTCTATAAACGTACAGCTCTTCTTTTGGATGTCCTTTACTACTATGTCTGGCTTATTTGCGTCCAGCATTCTATCAGTAGCAATTGGCATATTCCATAGTACTGTCACATGATCATTGCTCATAACAGTAGACGGAGTATGTTCATACCACCGAGACACGTTCATATCAAAACCAAGTTGAGAACATAAATTATAATGTATATATGCACCCACCCTGTCATGTCTAACAATGTAAGCCGATTCAGCTAGAACCGGACACGCCGACAATAAATGATGAACGTGCTCCGCAGCAGAATGACATAACCTACATCTACCGTCATGAGCAATTTTCAGGATTTTTTGTTCGTAGTATCTCGTGCGTAGTGCTTGTTCTTGGGCAGCCATAATCGAAGATTCCGTCTCCGCCTTAATATTACCATGTAATAACCAACGCAATGAACCATACTTTGAAAAACCATCATCCTGGAAAGTTCTCAAAAACTGACCATGTAGAGGTTTTCGAATAAATTCTTCCTTTAACTTCAAATTTTGTTTACATTTAATTTCCTTTTTTAAATTCTTCACCGTATTTTTATTATTGTAATCCGGTAACTCTTCTACCTGAAATTTGTCTAAAATAAGTTTATGATTATTGATTATGGACTTACCGCAAATGTCTCTATTTAATATTATTATTATTATTATTATTATTATTATTATTATTATTATTATTATTATTATTATTATTATTATTATTATTATTATTATTATTATTATTATTATTATTATTATTATTATTATTATTATTATTATTATTATTATTATTATTATTATTATTATTATTATTATTATTATTATTATTATTATTATTATTATTATGATCAGGAGTTGTTGCACTTCCTCAGCCTGATGGGCTGGGAAACATTTACCATGTCACGGGGCGAAAAATGCAACCGTGATTGGCTCTGTGGATTAGCTTTATTTTACAGATACAAAGAAAGTACAGTACAGCGTGTCAGTATAAGTAAGTATATGAAATAGAAAATTAAATGAGTTAATAATGTTGCTTAATATTAATCTTCTTAGGGTCCATTGTTGTTGTGTTCTTCTATTATTATTATTATTATTATTATTATTATTATTATTATTATTATTATTATTATTATTATTATTATTATTATTATTATTATTACTATTATTATTATTATTATTATTATTATTATTATTATTATTATTATTATTATTATTTATTGTCATTCCCTGATACATCACATAGGTATACATATATAAATAAATTAATACAATTTTTTTAAACATACAATTTCAAAAGTGGTACTATGAATTTTAAAAATAGATGTGAAGCACCAGGCCAAAATGGGTAGTACCGAACTTCGCCGAAGTCTAGGGTACTCCCTTTGGTAAAGGGGGGGAATGTTCTGCGGACCCGCCGGATGATGCTGCAGGTCTTCAAAATGACTGCCTTCTGCATAGGTATGTATAGCCATTCTTCTAGATCTAGTGTTTTCAGGCTGGTGCGCAACTTCTTCGGTATTTCACCCGTAGTTCCAAGAACCACAGGCACAACAACCACAGAATCCAGTCCCCACATCTGTTTAACCTCGTCAGCTAGCGGTAAGTATTTGGTAATTTTTTCACTGTAGGTGTTTTCAGTGTTTGCTGCCAGAGGCACAGCTATATCGATTATGTAAGCTTGCTTCTTTATTTTGAGCGTAAGTACAATGTCTGGGATATTATTCGGTATCGTTCTGTCGGTGATAATCTTCCTGTTCCAGTACAATTTTACGTCATTATTTTCTTCCACCAGTCCTGGTTCGTATGCATAGTATGGTGCACTATCGGCCCGATTGGGTATGTGCTTTTCCATCAGTTTCTGGTGGATGATCTTCGCCACATAGTTGTACCTATCGAGATAGTCCTTGGGCGCCAAGACACTACATCCGCCCATAAGGTGGTCCAGGCTTTCTTCCTTAGTGTTGCAGAGACGGCATTTGACGTTTTCCACTGTCTGCTTTAGGATGCGCCTTCTATAGGCCATGGTAGGTATCACCTGATCTTGGATGGCACACAGAAATCCCTCCGTCTCCCTGAACAGGTTGCCGGTGCATAACCATCGGAGTGACGCTGTCATGTCCATGTATTCTCCCTCTATAGTGGCTCTGTATCGGCCATGCAGTGCCTTTTCCTTCCATCGTTCCATCCACTGGTTTACTCCGGGCGTTTTTGTTAGAGGGTCGTATGAACGGTCCGCCAGATGTAGTGGAGTTGCGTCTTATTATTATTATTATTATTATTATTATTATTATTATTATTATTATTATTATTATTATTATTATTATTATTATTATTATTATTATTATTATTATTATTATTATTATTATTATTATTATTATTATTATTATTATTATTATTATTATTATTATTATTATTATTATTATTATTATTATTATTATTATTATTATTATTATTATTATTATTATTATTATTATTATTATTATTATTATTATTATTATTATTATTATTATTATCTAGACAAAAAAGTACACGCAACTTGTCTGGAGATACACGGCCTGCAGCAGGAGGAAGAAACAGAAAATACAGAGGAGAGGGTGTTGGAGGAAATAAAGAAGTTAGATATTGGGGTCGATTTGGAAGATATAGATGTGGCTTATAGAGTGAAGAGAGGCAACAGAGACAGAGTGGGAATTGCACCAATCTACGTGGAACTAACATCAAGAAAACTGAAGGATAGGATATTGAGGAAGGCTAGGGAGGACAGAAGGAAGAAAGGATATACGGGGAACGGAACAACGGCAGTGAGGCAGGAGAGGGAGAAGAATATAAGATTTGTGGAGTATTTGACAAGAGAACAAAAGACACTGTTATGGCAGGCGAAAGAAAAGGCAAAAGTAATGGGACATAAATTTGTCTGGGTTCAAAACGCGAATATTCTAGCTAGAAGGGACACTGACCAAAAGATAATACGTATAGCTCAACTGTCGGACCTGGAAAAGTTAAATTAACCGGTGACTATAAGGCTAGTTAGAGTGCTTAGCACAGAGCAGGAGGAATAACAAACATGGATACGGAATATATTGAGGAGGAGATAGCGACGGTGTGTGAGACAAAAATAATAGACAACTTGAGGGAGTGGGTAAATAAGGCGGATGGAAAAAAATGTCTGTCATTTATATACCTAAACATTAGTTCGATAAAGTCAAAGTTTGATGAACTATGCGTTACTATTAAGGACGGTTTAGATAGTTTAGATATAATTGTAATAGCAGAGATTAAGTTAAAAAATTGTGAATACTATGCATTAAGGCGTTTATACGAGTTGAATGGTTTCACGAATGTAGTCACATGTAGAGAACATAGTTCGGGCGGAGGAATATTGATGTACATTAGAAACGGGATAAGATTTGAGCGGATGGAATGTAGTTTTAGTAATGCAGAGGGAATAATTATTAGGGTAGACTTACAAAGAGAAATCAAATTGCATTTAATGTTTTTATACAGACCGCCAAATGAAAATCCAAGATTATTTATAGAGGAGCTAAAGAAGGCAATACATAACATGCATGGAGCGGAGTTTATAGTTTGTGGTGACGTTAACATTGATCTACTGGCGGCAACGAATATAAAAAACGAATACGAAAACGCAATGAACGAACATGGATTCACGAAACGAATAAGTATGGCCACAAGAGAGGCGTTCAGACTAGGAAAGATAACATCTTCCTGTTTGGACCATATATTTTACAGGGGAAAAAGAAACCTGGAATCTGCAATATATAAAGTAACCTTGTCCGATCACTACATGATATGTGGAAAATACAGGGATGAATATGACAACAAAGGCAATAAAAAGCACAATAGTATGGCAACAACAACAAATTTGCAACAATTTTTAAAAGAGCTGGAAACCGCATTGAGCGAAGCCAAGATTGAAGAGCAGGAAACCGCACCCGGAATATATGAAGCAATAAAAAGATCATTTCATGAGGCAGAAAGGCAGGCAACAAGAGTAAGAGCGAGAAAAAGAAAGTCCGAACCTATGAAGCCGTGGATAACCAGCGAACTGGTACGAAAATTAAGAGAAAGAGATCATTTGTTCGCCAGGTGTAGACGTAATGAAAACACAAGGGAGGAGAGTCGTAGATTGAGGGAGGAATATAAAGGATTAAGAAACAGAATAACAGCAGAGATTAGAAGGGAAAAAGTAACTTACTATGCAAGGCTACTAAAAAGAAACGAACAAAATATGAAGGAGACATGGAAGATAGTTAATGAAATGGTAGGAGGAAAAAAGATTGATCATGATGTGGACTGGGAAATGAGATTCGAAATGGAAGAGGAACAGGTAGCAGACGGGTTTGCACGTACTTTTATAGAGGAGGTTGGTTCGCTGAAGAGTGACTGTCAAAGGTCAATAATGAAGGAAGCACGTAACTGCTACAAAGCGGCGAGAGATAGCAGTACCACAATATACATACCAGATGCTGAGGAAGAAGACGTGGAGAAAATACTAGACGGACTAAATGAAGCAAAGGCACCGGGCATCGATGGCATAAAAGCTAAACACCTGAAAGCTGCGAAAAACATACTACTAAGTCATATAAAGAAGCTCATTAATGTCTCGATGGAAACAAGCTGTGTACCGATTCATCTAAAAACGTCAATAGTAAAACCTATATATAAGACCGGAAGTAAAAAAGATTTCAAGAACTACAGGCCAATCTCTATACTCCCAATAATAGATAAGGTAATGGAAAGATATATTCACACGAAATTGACTGAATACCTGGAAGAGAAAAATATTTTAGATGAAAATCCTTCTGGAGAACTTCAGCGACCTCGTAAATGAGAGTCTCAACAACAGGTTACACGTGATCTGCACATTTGTGGATTTCACGAAAGCATTCGACCGCATAGAAAGAAACAAACTCATGGAAGCGCTGGAGGCGGCAGGCATCAGAGGAATGCTGAGAGAATGGTTGAATAACTACCTGACGAACAGAAAATTCTTGGTGCAGATAGGAGGACAGAGAGGACAGGAGTGGATATTGGAACTGGGAGTAGTACAGGGGAGTATACTGGGTCCGCTGATGTATCTCATCTATGTAAACGATATTGGACGATGCTTCAAACGATGCCGATACTTCCTTTATGCGGACGATACCGTCATAGTCGCAAAACATAGAAATATGAAGGAGGCAACAAAAATCATGAACAGCGAGTTTAAGATATTCCAGGGATGGTGCCATGACAAGGACTTAAAGATAAACCAAAAAAAGACCAAGTGCATGCATATAAGATCACCACACTCCGAAGACCAGAGGTGTGAGAAGATAGTAGTCCACAAACATGAGTGTTTACATAGAAACATGGAAGACGAAGAAAACAATGAATGCAGGGAGGAGTTGGAAATGGTGAAATCCCAAAAATATCTGGGAGTGGTAGTGGATGAGCACTTTACGTGGGAAACACACATAATGGGAGTAAGAGGAAAGATACAACACCTAACAGGAAAACTGTATAAGCTGAGACAAGTGGTGGACAGAAGGGTAGCAAAAATGATATACCATGCACCAATCGAATCCATAATAAATTATGGCATAACAATTTGGGGCTGCGCATCGGAGTACTTAATAACACGGTTAGAAAAAACACAGAACTCGGCAATAGCAAATATAACAGTAACAGGAAGGTCTGATAGGGACGACTACAGAGAAATGCAGATACTGCGTGTATCGGACCTATATCAATACCGAACAATAATGAGAAACAGAGACCGACTGAAAGACAAAAATAACACAGACACCAGATACGATACCAGACAGAAAGAATTACTGAGAGTCGAGAGAAGCATAAATAAATATGGAGAACGAACAAGAAAAATAGTTATGGCGACGCTATGTAACTCTCTACCTGGGGATATAAAGGAAATAACATCTCTGGGTAAATTGAAGCTCCGACTAAAGGAATGGTTCTTAAATAGAGATTAGGGAAAATTGATTCGAAAGGTGACATACGTTTGTGCGTTTTGCAATTGGCTGCGCGTTCGATTCATGGAATAGTTGTTTTGATTTATTAAAATAAAGATTGAGTTATGTTATATATGTTATACGTTATGTTATACTTAGGTCGACGTAAATAGTTTGTAACATGTTGCCACACTGACAAGCCATTAGGCTTAGTGTATATGAGTAGTTTATCAGTATTATTAGTTGATCTTGACGAATTTGTCGGAGAATATTGTTTAGATTTAGTAAGATATAGTTATAAGTTTGTGTAATATGTAAGTGGGTCATGACGGTTAAGAAGTTAAGTTTATTTATGCGCACAACAATAACTGTAGTATCGTAGGAATTATTATATTTGTTTAAGATGAAGTTGAAGCTGTATTAGGTAATGTTGAGGTGTATTGAAATGAAAGAAATAAAGATATTATGGTACCCCGGGTGATCGGGGGCGCTCACGCGATGGCGGCGCGTGGTGGCGTCTCGCGGGATCGCGTTTGGTCATCTGGGGGGAGAGAAGGAGGCGTTGGGGCAACAAAAAAAAAAAAAAATTATTATTATTATTATTATTATTATTATTATTATTATTATTATTATTATTATTATTATTATTATTATTATTATTATTATTATTATTATTATTATTATTATTATTATTATTATTATTATTATTATTATTATTGTTGTTTGTCACCAAAGTGTGGTGCGACAGGACGCTTTGACGGGCCCCAGAACCATAAACGTAAGTTTTAACCCGTTTTAAACAAGTTAGGGGCACTCTACCCCTAACCTGATAATTTGTTTATCCACGTGCATCGTGAGGGGCGCTGGACTTTTTTGGCTTTTGAACACGTTTCTATGCTGAGAGGGACCTCCCCTACCGACTGGTGTGTGTATTTTCAATCCTGTGAGGCTTTTTTCACCTTGTTGACATCTTGGACTTAGAAAATTTTTCCCCGTGTGACTTTGCTTGTGCAGTGTCCGCGTGTGACTCTGCTCATACAGTGACCGCGTGAACATTGTGACTGTGCTTATGCAACGACCTCGCGTGGCTTGACCACTACAGTGTGATACACTTATACGGTTATAGCGGCGCCCGGTGTAGAGGTATGATGCAGGATCTGAAACAAAAAGAAAAAGAACATGATAACCTAGCCAATATCAAGCGACTGGCTCCGGAAGAGGAAGCCCAAAGACCTCCCGGCACAACAAACACAACTGATGATGACCTTGGGTCAGAATATAGTCCCTTCGTGCGCAGCAAGAAAGTTGCGCATTCACCAAAGAAAACTTACGTTCACCATATGGAACAAACAACAACGGACGATGACGAGCCGGAGTCTTTATTCACGGATAAAGACCTTGGAGACAATCTTCAACTGATCACGGATGAAGAATCCAATGCTGCAATATCTGAAACAGAAAAAGTAAAGCCACAACGAGATAAGATAGCTGCAACTCTTACACATGCGTCTCCAAAGAAAGAATATCTGAACAAGTTGAAGAAGGATGAGGCCACACAAATCACCAATTGCCTCGCGATAATTGCCAGCATGAAACATGCAACAATGCGCCAGAGAAATGTTTCAAATGACATTAAGAAAGGATTAGCTGAACTGGAGGAGGCAATTGAGGTCATTTCTTTTTGTAAGAAGTGTCAAGAGACAGTGGAGAAGGAAATTCAGGAAAAAGCGGCTGAGGGTGCGAACAGGCTGCTGCGTGACCGTGAAACAAAAAAACGGCAGGCGAGCAGCCCTGCCACGCGCGATGACAAAAGACGGCGAGGAGAAAGAAGCATAGAGAGCGGAAACCAGACACCCGAACCCTTGCAGAACACATGGGTAGAAGTTGTCCGGAGAGGAAGACAAAAGGGGAAAAAAGATAAAGAAAAAGTAGTACAGGAAGGGCCAGTTGGAACGCAACATATCCTTCAAAAACTGGAGACAAATGTAAAGCAGAAGGGGCAAAAACCTAAAGAAAGGACAAAACAGCCTAAACCAAGGAACCCGGCTTTCCTTATTACACCCGCAGAGGGCAAGGGATACGCTGATATCCTGCGAAAAATCCGCGCGGATACCAAGCCAGAAGAAACGGCTACGTCCATTAAAATGGTGAGACAGACCAGAAGTGGTGCTATTCTCCTGGAACTCGGGGGAAATGCGAAAAACAAAGCAGCGTTCGGAGGAAAGATCAGAGATGTACTGGGCGACCAAGCTAGGGTTACCGATTTGGAACCTAAGATAACACTTGAGTTTTTGGATCTGGACTGTATCACAACCCAGGAGGAAGTCGAAGCAGCAATCCAGGAAACACTGAAACTAACTGACAACCCGGACATGAGAATCAACATCACAGCGGAGAACAAACAGAAACTGAAGAAGGCTTATGTCCACATCAGCGAGAGTGTCGGCAATGCACTCCTTAAAGCTGGTCGAATCAAAGTGGGTTGGGTTAACAGCAGAATCCGCATGACATTGGAAGTAAAACGGTGTTACCGGTGCTTCGGCTACGGCCACAGCCAGTTTGACTGCAGCAACACCGATAGAAGGTCTTTAGGCACTTGCTATAACTGTGACCAGGCCGGGCACGTAAAAAATGCCTGCAAAAACGACCCAAAGTGCTTTCTTTGCGAGGCATCCGGAGAACCTTTCGACCACCGCTCAGGATCAGGACGCTGTAAGGCGTATAGAGAGGCGCTCCGTTCAGCCAAGAGAATACCACCTGCGCCTTCAAGATAATGCAGGCCAACTTACACCGCAGCAGAACAGCGGACGATCTTCTCTCGCAACTACAGCGAGAACACCAGATCGATCTGCTGGTAATAAGCGAACCATACAGAGTCAGAGACGGCTGGTGGGCAGATTCACTAGGCACCTCGGCAATCTGTGTCACTGGCAGCTTGAGAACCTTAATGAGACACCACGGCGCAAGAGAAGGGTTTGTCTGGGTACAGATAGGGAACACTACGATAGTAAGTTGCTACCTGACTCCGAACGATCCTATAGATAGCTTTCAGCGAAAACTAGATGACCTCGAAGACCAGGTCAGAGAAATGAAAGGACACATTGTGGTCGCTGGAGACCTAAACGCGAAAGCTGTAGAGTGGGGGATGGACCGAACAGATTCCAGAGGACGCAGAATCCTGGAAATGGCTGCCAGGGTGGGGTTGACAGTGATGAACACCGGTACTGCAACCACATTTCGAAGGGCAGGATATGGCGAGACTATACCAGATGTTACCCTCCCTTCAGACAGCATCGCGGGTTATGTACGTGACTGGAAAGTGCTAGAGGACTACACCGGCAGTGATCACCAGTACATCACCTTTAGTTTAACTTCCGGCAGACAGCAAGCGCCTCCGCAGTCCTCAAACACAAAGGAAGCACGATGGAATGTGGCTAAACTCGACAGGGAAGCCTTTACATCTGTCATCAGCCAAGGCACCGTTGAAACTTCTATGAACGGGGGCGGTGCGGAGCTTACCGTGACATCCACAATGACCATCATCAAACAGGCCTGCGAAAACAGCATGCCTAGGAAAAGAAAGAAGAGAAATGGTGGAGGCGCTGCATACTGGTGGACACCTGCAATCGCTGAGCTCCGCAGAAGATGCGTGGAATGCCGCAGGCAAGTTACCAGAGTCAGAAGACGTGACCCCCAGCATGCACAAACCGAAACCGACGATCTCAAGAGAGCCAAGAAAGATCTAAAGAAGGCTATAAATAGAAGCAAGCGGCAAAAGTGGGACGAACTTCGAGACGACGTTAACCGAGATCCCTGGAGCTTAGGTTACAAGCTCGTAATGAAGAAGCTAGGAAACACTCCCGCACCCGCTGAACTCGACCCAGAAAAAATGTCAGAAATTGTCGACGCCCTGTTTCCCGAGTGTCCACTAAGAAAGAAGACAACAACGAGAACCGTCACGGAGGCTCCCCTCTTCACAATGCAAGAGCTACTCAACGCAGTTGATGGGATGAAAGACCGAAAGGCTCCTGGCCCGGATGGCGTACCTTCAGAGGCACTTAAGGTGACGGCGGACGCTTCGCCGGGGCTGCTTCTCAACATGTACAACTCCTGTTTAAGAGAAGGCATATTCCCCGACACCTGGAAGCAACAGAAGTTAGTACTTATACACAAGAAGAAAGGAGAGTCTTTCACTCCATCTTCATACAGACCACTATGCATGCTGGACACCGCCGGAAAGCTATATGAGAGACTACTTAGAACTCGCTTGGAGGAGTGCATCGAAAACGCGGGAGGGCTCTCAGATAAGCAGTATGGCTTCCGGAGCGGTAGGTCAACCTTGGATGCCGCCGACAACATCTTGACAACGTTCCATAGGGCACAGCGCGTAAACGCATACTCAAGACCGATGGTAGTCCTTGTGACCTTGGACATACGTAACGCCTTCAATTCAGTGCGCTGGAAGGACATTCTGAATGCAATGGAAAGCGACTTTGATGCACCTCCCTACCTGATGAGAGTCTTAGAGGACTACTTCACTAACAGACGCCTTCTTTACAATTCCTCTGAAGGTCAGCGATCGAGGCCGATGTCCTGCGGAGTAGGTCAGGGATCCGTCATCGGGCCTATTTTCTGGATTGCCTCATACGACGAGTTACTACGAATTGACATGCCGGAAAATTGCTACTTACTTGGATACGCCGACGACCTGGGTGTTGTCATCCTCGCCAGGAACGTAGCTGAAATGCAACTAAAAATAAATCAAGTAATGAGACGTATACTCACCTGGATGGATGGCAGAGGTTTATCACTGGCTACGGAGAAGACCGAAATAGTACTTCTCACTAGGAGGCGTGTACCGCTGGAAGTCACCCTTAAAATGGGTGACACAGAAGTTACCACCAAAACCAATTTAAAATACTTGGGCATAACAATTGACAGCAAAGTCACTTTCATGTCCCATATCAAGACAACGTGCGACAGAGCGGCTAAGATGATAACAAACCTGTCACGTCTTATGCTGAACGTTGGGGGGCCATCTGCCAAAAAGCGGAAGCTGCTGATGGATGTCACTCACTCAGTATTACTCTACGGCTGTGAGGTTTGGTCTAAAACTATTACAGCCGACAAGTGGTAGCGACTCGAAGCTGTACAGCGAAGAGGTTCTCTCCGAATAGCCAGCGCGTACAGAACCGTATCGGGGCCGGCGGTGCAAGTCGTGGCAGGTACCCTACCCATTGATCTCCTCGCTCTGGAAAGAACGAGAGTCTATGAAACCAGAGCTGCTTTGGGACCAAACAACGCTAGAAGAGAAGCAGCACAACAAGCCCGCAGGTTGTGGCAGGACAGGTGGAACCGGGAACGGAGGGGAAGGTGGACGGCCAGGCTCATCCCGGTTATTAGTGAATTCAGTGACCGCAAACACGGCGAAGTAAACTTCTACGTTACCCAGTTTCTTACGGGACACGGGTACTTCAACAAATACTTACACACGATCGGGAAGGCGGACAGCCCGTCCTGTTCCTACGCGGACGCGGCTTCCGACGACGCAGAGCACACCTTCTTTCACTGCGAGAGGTGGACCACTGAAAGGCAGAAGCTGGTGGCGGATGTTGGTGCTTTTACTTCTGACTCGGCTGTCGGCATAATGCTGAGTGGTGAACAATCCTGGACGAAGATAAGTCAATATATAACCAAAGTACTTAAGGAAAAGAAGCGGGAAATGGATGCAGCCGCACGCAGATGAACCCAGGGCGATGAAGCAGAAATGGAGGGGAGGCCCCTTGCCGGGATGAAGAACCTCCCCTCCAACCCATGTAAGTTAATAACATAAGAGAAAATATCTGAAAAAGTAAACGTTGTTTTCTGTATACTCGCCTAGCACAGCCGAGCGGGAGCACTACGTAAACGACGGAACAGCTGGACATATCCTGACCGAATGCGGAAATCCTCATCCCACTGCAGCTCACGTGACGTCACTGCAAAATGGGCCGCTGCGGGAAAGAAGAAACCGGAGGGGGGACCACAGCAGGACCCCCCTCCCGCCGTGTAAGTAAAAGGTAATCTTTACTAAATTAAAAGTAACATGCATCTTATGTTTTGGCACCCACCTGACGACGTATAAAACGACGAGAACCCGGAGAGGGCATCTAATGGAACAGCTTCCGTTTAGGCGGAGCCAACAAAGGACGACGACGGCGAGGCCGATCTGAAGCGAAGCCCTCCGGTTCAACGACCTCTGAAGTAATACCGGAAGCGGTGGTCCCGGAGGAAGAAGAACTGGAGATAACTTCGTCATGTGTGTTGTGCGCGTTTTTATGTATATAATGCTGTTGTACATATTACATGTCATATTCTTGTTGGTTAATAAAAAAAAAAAATTATTATTGTTGCCAATATAACAACTTCGAGAGAGGCAAGAAAGAAAGACTACAAGGACTTGCAAATTTTAAAGGTCGAAGATTTGTATAAATTTAGAACAATTACAAGGAATTATTTTTCCAATGATATGAAAGTGAAAAGAATTACACACTATAACATAAGAAACGGACGACAGTACAAGGAAAGCTCCACTCTGAATAAATTCGGTGACAGAGTCAGAGCAACGTTAATACCGAAAGTACTGAATGCTCTGCCAAGAGAATTGCAACAACTCGATACTCTTCGAGCAGTAAAGAGGAAGGTAAGGAGCTTTTTGTTTGAGAGCTACCTGTAGGTCTGAAGTTGTTGGGGGGTGCGATTGCTCAGCAGTGGTCTACTTCAAAAGGATAAAAAGAAGTATAAATACATAGTAAACAAGAAGCAAAAACGCCTCACTGACAAGCCGGTAGGCTTAGTGAACTGAGTGAAGAAAGAAATTGATAGTTTACGTTTACGTTAGAAACATTTTATTTCGGATTTATGTATGTAACGAAATAGGTTTACAATTGTAATTTAATCTGCAAAAGTATTAGGAGAATTGATGATGATTATGGGATAGAATGAAGAATTGCATTTTAAGAAAGATTATTGTATGATCATTATTATTACTAGTATTGCTGTGTTATTATTTTTTTATATGTTATATTATTTTTTTTTTTTTTTTTTTTTTGACCACCCTTCCGTCAGCCCACCGCAGCCGCCTACGCCCCACACTGGAGACGGGAGATCCGTATCCAGCCTAGGCCGCCAGCAGACCACAGCACCCTGCATTATTTGTTTTTGGTTTAGTTTATTAATTATGTATAATACAGATTTTTGATGTTACAAGCTATTAATCGAAAAGGCGATGTGCGACGACAGGCAGCTCGCGAATACCCGCCGCCGCATTTGGATCCCAGCTCGTCGCCTAATGGTGATTGGAGGTGGAATCGTCCGGCCCTAAGGTCGTGGGTGGCCGGCTTCGTGAGATCTCAGCATTCTCAGTGAGCCCAGGATTACGGCCTTCTGCATGTCTGCTGCTATTCTTGTCCAGTTCTTCTCTGCACATTTCAGTTTACTGAGGTATTGTCCGAAACTGGTCTTAATGCCCCCCATCACGCCAATGATAAGTGGTATAAAACATGTCTTATATTGCGGGTATGTACGGCTCAATTCAAATAATAGTGGTTTGTACTTAGCCTCCTTTTCCTCTTCCTTTTCTGTTAGCTTACCATCTCCAGGACACGACATCTCCACCACGTACAGCACCCTCTGTTCATGGTCCATGATCGCCATATCCGGGCGATTGGACTGGAGCTGACTCGTTGTGCTGAATGGGAAGTTCCATAAGATTTTGCATCTACTGTTGGATATAACCGGTGGGGTTTCAACCTCCGCGTACGGTGCCCTTCTGCTAGTATCTATCTGGTAGTAGAATCTTGCTTCATAGTAGAGTACCCTGAGAGCCGCGTCGTGCCGCTGTACGTATTTTGACGGGAGGTACTTGCTGCATGCTGTTAGTATGTGCATCGTTGTCTCAACATCCTTCTTGCAGGCTCTACACCTCAGATCGTCTACATGCATTCGCATCACTCTGGCTCTATATGCCTGGGAATGGAAAACTCCATCCTGGACAGCCGTTATATAGCCTTCAGTCTCCGAGCGGAGTCCACTTGACCTCAGGAAAGCGAATGTCAATGATATTGCCATGTTTTGATCTTTCATTGTTTTATAGTAAACGCCATGCATAGCTTTTTCCGTGTGGGTTTTTTGCCGTTTTTCCAATGTTTTCTGTTTTAATACAGTCTTTTGCTTTTCAAGTGACCATTGTAGCATCTCCCCAGTGGCGCGCGTTCCCAGCCGTAATGACAGTCCCAGTTCCTCTGCCGCTGTCTGTGCTGCCTTGAAGATGAACGCTCCGTTCCCTCTACTCTCGTGAGCTGCCACTAGCTTCAACAGCGGGTCCCGGGAAGCATAGATCCTGCCAGCTGTCGCGATCACCAGCCTGCGATACGCATCCTCCAGAGAAATCATTCCTCTGCCTCCCCCGCTTCTCGGCACATAAATCCGGTCGACCGATGCATTTGGATGAAGACTTCTATATTTTCTCATCACCTTTCTGGTGTCTATATCCAATTTTGCTAATTCTGATCTCTTCCAGGCGATCGCTCCGAACGTATGCGTCACAAGGGGAACCGCTAGGCTGTTCGTGGCAGCGCACTTATTTTTCCTGCTCAGCTCCGAGCCCCAGATTGTTTTTAAACTTTTCATGTACTTATTATCTATTTCTTGTTTCAGGTCTTTTTCGCAGTGCATCCTATTCTGTGGTACTCCTAGGTAAGTATACGCTTCTCCATCTTGTAGGTGTCTAATTGCAAGTTCGTCTGCCAGTATGATGTCCTCCCCCTCCACCATTCCTTTTCCTCTCCGTATATTGAAGAAAGCGCATTTCTCAATTCCAAATTTCATCCCGATGTCCGCAGAGTATCTCCTTACCAGTTCTAACGTCTTTGACATATCTGCCTCCGACTGGGTATACAATTTGAGATCGTCTATGTAGAAGAGGTGGGTGATCTTATTCTTTCTCGCATTTGGTGGGCCTGCGAGGTATCCTTTACATCCCCTTAACTGTATTGACAGCGGCATCATCGACACACAGAATAATAGTGGACTGAGTGAGTCTCCTTGATAAACTCCCCTTTTGTACGTTATTAGTTCTGAAGCCTTCTCCTGTCTTCCCTCTTTTAGAATTACCCGGGTCTTCCACATTGTCATCAGTTTCTTCAGGGCGTTTATTATAGTAGGGTTGACAAACATCATTTGCAGCAGCTCTATTAGGAGTCCATGTGGTGTGCAATCAAATGCTTTCCGGTAGTCGATCCAGGCAATTGAAAGGTTTCGTTTGTAGTATATTGCGTCCTGGCATGTGGATCTATCGATTATGAGATTTTCACGGGTTCCCGCGACCCCATGCTTAGTGCCTCTCTGTTCGTATAGGCTTTCCCACATTGGTTTTATCCTCTTCATAATTCTCTTCTGTAGGATTGTGGTAAATATCTTGTAGATGATGTTCAGGCAGGTGATTGGTCTGTAGTTTTCGGGCCGTGTGGGGTCTCCCTTCTTGTACAGCAGGATGGTTCTTCCCTCGGCAAGCCAGTCTGGGATAGACTCTGGTCGGCTCAGGTAGTTGTTAAATTCTATCGCTATATGATCGTGGACCGCCGTAAGTTTTTTCCACCAGAATCCATTCACCGCATCTGGTCCTGGGGCCGCGTAGTTTCTGATGCCGGAAATCGCTCCGCGTACTTCCTCCACCGTGACATCCGGCTCCACCTCGTCCGTGTCCTCAAGTTCACGTCTGCAGGCAGCTCGGAAGAGCTCCATGGCCTCATTGTCCATATCTACCTCCGTTGGTGTTTCATAGAGTGTTCTCCAGTAATTTTCGGTGTCTTCTTTTGTAGGACTGGCTTGGGCAGGCGGTTTGGTGTTGAGAAATCTCGCTGGCGCCGTCGCGAATCTCCTATTTTGTTCGTATCTAGCGATTTGGCTCTCTATTTTCTTCCGGATGACCTTGAGGGATCTTAGCTTGTCTATCGCTTGCTCCTTGAGTAGGGTGATGATGGTTTTATTTAGTGTGTGGTGTCTTGCCTTAATGTCTCTGGCTATAGCTCTAACCTTTTTGGTGAACGTTTTTCCCTCCCTGATATATTGTAGCAGCGTTTCCGTTTGCGAGGCTTTTTTCCGCCAGATCGTTATTTTGGTTTCAATGCTTTTGTATCTGTTCTTAAGTTTAGCCAGATACTTATTATCTTGTTTGTTTTCAGGTATCACGGATTGGGCAGCGGCGTACACGGCGCAGTCGACAGACCACAAGTCACAGCCCCCCGGCAGGTACTCCACCAATAGTGCATTTATATTTTTTAGGTGCTTCGGCGGGATCTTCTGTTTGTGGTGGATGTTGCGCTTGCGTCTTGGTGCTTGCGCGTCCTGGAGTTGCGTGTGAAAAATTCTCCTGAGCTCGTCGTGCGTTTCCCGTGGCTCTATGTCGTCGTCTGAGCTCTTTTCCGTATTTTCGTCATTTTGATGTACATCTCGGGATTTAAAACCTCTCCTTTTGAGCGCTGCCACTTGATCTCTGAGATTCTGCGTGGTGAGACGTCCAAGCTCGGGGTGTAACTCTTTCCACAGTGTGTGCATTCTGGCCATATAGCCTCTGTTGTTTGGCTCACTAGCATTATAACAGGACATCAGATCCTGGCACACCGATTCTGTCCATATTGATCTCCCGGAATCCTTCTTCGCGCGGGGATCCCTTTCTTGGCTACTCCCAACTGTCCCCTGCGCCCCATCCGAGTCGGGCGCGTTGTGGGTAGCTTTATCGCGTCTTCTTGCAGGAACACGATCCTATTCCAACTTACGGGTGTGTTAGCCCTTCAAGTTGGGCGCTAGCTCTTCTTTCAGACTTCCCTATCGGGGAGCAAGCGACTGAAGTCCATCGGGGGGTGAGATCGGCCCTTCCCTTGGCTACAGGCTGTACGGCTTCGCCTTCGTGTGCCGTAGCAGTCATTCTGACTGGGCTACCATTATTATTATTATTATTATTATTATTATTATTATTATTATTATTATTATTATTATTATTATTATTATTATTATTATTATTATTATTATTATTATTATTATTATTATTATTATTATTATTATTATTATTATTATTATTATTATTATTATTATTATTATTATTATTATTATTATTATTATTATTATTATTATTATTATTATTATTATTATTATTATTATTATTATTATTATTATTTTTTTTTTTTTTTTTTTTTTTTTTTTTTGACAACCCTTCCGTCAACCCCCCGAAGCCTCCAGCCCCCCACACCCGCCACCCAGTAAACTGGGCGACGGGCCCAGAGAGCCAGGGAACCTCGGGACCCAAGGAGCAGGATGGTAGGTGGGTTTCTTTATTAAATGAGTGGGTAAATCTTAATGTAGAACAAAAAAGTTCATCTCCTTGTTCGGTGAGTTGTAGCGGGAGCGAGCAGCTCGCGATTGCTCGTCCCCGCTGGTGTGTCCTCTTCCTCGTCGACCGAAGGCGATGGGAGGAAGTGGATTTGCTGGCCCTATGGTCGTGGGTGGCCAGCTTCGTGTGATCGAAGAATGTGTAGCGACCCCAAAATGACTGCCTTTTGCATTCCTGCTGCCACACTACCTGCTTTCCTTTCGGAGATGTTTAGCGGCTGCATTTGTTGGAGTAGGTTTGGATGCACTCCGCCCATTACACCGATTATTACTGGTAGAAGGGAAATGGAAAATCGTGGGTATGTTCTGGTGAGTTGATATATAAGCGGGCGGTACTTGCTCTCTTTTTCCTCATATTTTTCCAGTATTCTGTTCTCAGCCGGACACGACATCTCAATGAGCCACATCTTCTTCGCCTGATGGTCGAAAAGCACCATGTCGGGTCGGTTGGAGCGAACCTCAGCCGTGGTAGAAAAGGCAAAGTCCCACAGGATTTTGCATCGGTCGTTTGAGACCGATGATGGGATGTCCTCGTTCGAATAAGGTGGTCTCTGCTCCGGGTCTATGCCATACTGATGCCGGAGCGTATAATAGAGGACTTTCAAGGCGGAGTTATGCCGTTGGATGTAAAGTGACCTCGCGTAGACTCTACAAGCTGCTAGTAGATGCATGGTTGTTTCGTCGGCAGATCTACACGCTCTGCATCTAATATCAATCGTCGGCATCTGCATTACTCTTTGCCGATATGCTAGAGAGTGAAATACTCCATCCTGCACTGCCATAATATATCCTTCAGTTTCCGATCGGAGAGTCACAGATCTCAGAAAACCAAAGGTGAGGCTCCTTGGTAGCTGTTGTTCGTCCATGTTTCGAAAATATACACCGTGCATTGACTTTTCCCTGTGTGTTTGTTGCCTTAGTTGTAAGGTTTTTGTTTTCAGGAGGGTTTTCCTTTCGGCAGGGGTGGACCGTAGAAGCTCGCCGCTTGCTCGCTGGCCTAGTTTGAGCGGCACTCCCAGCTCCTCGGCGCATCTTTCCGCGGCCTTGTATAGGAATGCTCCGTTGTCCCTCTGCTCGTGAGTGGCGACGAGCTGCAATAGCGGGTCCGTTGATGTTTGGATCTTGCAAGCAGTGGTTATGATCAACCTTCTGTGTATATCTTCGAGTGATACAAGCCCTCTACCACCATCACATCTTTTCATGTAAAGTCTTGGAACCGATGCATTTGGATGTAGACTTCGATGTTTTGTCATAAGTTTTCGGGTAACTCTGTCCAGTTTCTTGATTTCAGATCCCTTCCACTTGATGGCCCCAAAGGTGTGCGTGACCAGTGGAACAGCCAGGCAGTTGGTTGCCGCGCACTTGTTGTATCCTGACAGCTCTGAACCCCATATCTTTGACAGAGTACTTGCGTATGTGTCCTCGATCTTTGCTTTTAGGTCATCCTCAGCATGCATGGCTCTTTGAGGAACCCCGAGGTAAGTATATTCTCTGTCTGCACCCAAGTGCTGGATAGCAGTTCCATCCGCCAGATCTATGTCCTCATTCCGTCCCCCTCCTCTCCCTCTAATGATGGTGTGGTATGCGCACTTGTCTATCCCAAATTCCATTTTTATGTCCGCAGAATAGCTGCGTACCGTTTCAAGGGCAGTTCTGACGTCCTTTTCTGACTGGGCATAGATTTTGAGGTCATCAACATAGAACAGGTGCGTTATCTTGTGTTTTCTGTTGTTCGGAGGTCCGGCTTTGTATCCTGGACCTAGCCTTAGGAGCAGGGACAGTGGGAGCAGTGAAATACAGAAGAGAAGCGGGCTTAGGGAGTCTCCTTGAAATACGCCGCGTCGGTAAGGTATGAGATCTGTTCTGTGCTCTCTTCCTTCGGTTCTCAGATATACCCTTGTTTGCCATAGGGACATTAGCACTGTTAGAGCTGACGTGATAGAAGTTGGTACGTTCATCTTTTCAAGGAGGTAAATGATCAGTTTGTGTGATGTGCAGTCGAAGGCCTTTCTGTAGTCGATCCATGCTATTGATAAGTTCCTCTTATAGTATTTGGCATCCTGGTAAACTGAGCGGTCAATCAAGAGGTTCTCACGGACACCCGCAACACCCTTTTTCGTGCCACGCTGTTCATATATGTGTTCCCAGATGGGTTGGATTCTCTGCAGTATTCGTCTGTGTAGAATTGTGGTAAGTATCTTATATACTATATTTAAGCATGTGATGGGTCGGTAGTTTTCAGGTTGCTCAGGGTTCCCCTTCTTGTACAAAAGGATTGTGCGTCCTTCCGCTATCCAGCCTGGAATGTCACATGGGTTTCGCAGGTATGCTGAGAATATGCGTGCAAGATGTTTATGGGTGCATGTTAATTTCTTCCACCAGTAGGCGTTGACAGCATCTGGGCCGGGAGCTGAGTAGTTCCGCATTCCCCCCAAGGCCTTGGCTACTTCCCTCTCATCGACATCTTCCATCTCAGAGTCATCCACCACAAGGCGCTTTGCTGTAGTCACGAAGAGCTCAATTGCAGGATTATTCGGATTGAAGTCCGACGATTCCCCATAAAGTTGCCTCCAAAACTTTTCGATGTCCTTAATAGGGGGGTGTTTACTTTGAGCTTCTGCTTGTTTTAAGAATCTGGCTGGTGTTGTGGAAAATGTTCTATTTTCCTCGTGGCGTTTTATCTGTGATGATATTTTTCGTCGGATTACTTTCAGTGATCTCAGTTTATCCAGTGCCTGTTCCTTTAGAAGTTTCAGTATGTTGATGTTGAGAGTGTGGTGTCTTGTTTTCAGGTCTCTTGCAATTTTTGCTATGTTTTTGGTAAATCGCAGCCGCTGGCTGATGTAATGAGATAGTGACTCAATATGAGACGCCTTCCTCCTCCAGATATTTATTTTTCCCTCAATTTGTTTTAACCTCTCTTGTTGTTTCTTTTTGTACTTATTTTGTTCTTTGTCTCTTCTAGGGATCGCGGTTCTGGCGGCCGCGTAGACCGCGCTATTGAGAGACCATAAGTCGCATTCGTCAGGTAAATGCTGTTCTAATATGCTATTTACGCCTTTCAGAGTCTGAGGTGGTACTGGCATCTTGAAGTGTACAATGCGTTTGCGGTTTTGTGTACCGGCTGTTTGCAGGTGAGTATAAAATATATTTTCCAGGTTATTTTCAGATGGATTCTGGGCATTCTCTGGTGGTGGTTGGCCCTGTTCGTTCTCGGGCTGGGGGTTTTCTTCTTGTGCGTGTTGGTTGATGGTGAACCCCCTTTTCTTTAATGCTCCCACTTGGTCTCGCAGGTTCTGCGCTGTGTAGTTGGCTTGGTCAGGGTGTAGTTCGACCCATAGGGTATGGAGTCTTTTCATGTATCCTCGCTTATTAGGGTCGCTTATATTGTAGCATGACATTAAGTCTTCACACATTTGAGGTGTCCACGTCGATCTCACGGAATCCATATCCGAGCGGGACTCCGTATTTTCTTGGCTGCGCCCAACTGTCCCATGCGTCCCATCCGAGTTGGACGCGTTGTGGGCAGCCCTACCATGTCTTCTTGCAGGAACACGGTTATTGCCATCCTCCGGGTGTGTTAGCCCTTCAGGACGGGCGCTGATTCTTCATTAGACCGCCTCTTCGGGGAATCAGCGGCTTCGGCCTCCTGGGGCGTAGGGGTTCGGCCCCTTGGCTACAGGCAGTACGGCTTCGCCTCTGAGTGCCGTAGCAGTCATCTGACTGGCCTGACTTATCTATTATTATTATTATTATTATTATTATTATTATTATTATTATTATTATTATTATTATTATTATTATTATTATTATTATTATTATTATTATTATTATTATTATTATTATTATTATTATTATTATTATTATTATTATTATTATTATTATTATTATTATTATTATTATTATTATTATTATTATTATTATTATTATTATTATTATTATTATTATTATTATTATTATTATTATTATTATTATTATTATTATTATTATTATTATTATTATTATTATTATTATTATTATTATTATTATTATTATTATTATTATTATTATTACTATTATTATTATTATTATTATTATTATTATTATTATTATTATTATTATTATCAGGAGTTGTTGCACTTCCTCAGCCTGATGGGCTGGGAAAAATTTACCATGTCACGGGGCGAAAAATGCAACCGTGACTGGCTCTGTGGATTAGCTTTATTTTACAGATACAAAGAAAGTACAGTACAGCGTGTCAGTATAAGTAAGTATATGAAATAGAAAATTAAATGAGTTAATAATGTTGCTTAATATTAATCTTCTTAGGGTCCATTGTTGTTGTGTTCTTCTATTGCTGCTCCTTCCCCTAGGACCCGCCGGATGATGCTGCAGGTCTTCAAAATGTCTGCCTTCTGCATAGATATGTATAGCCATTCTTCTAGATCTAGTGTGTTCAGGCTGGTGCGCAACTTCTTCGGTATTTCACCCGTAGTTCCAAGAACCACAGGCACAACAACCACAGAATCCAGTCCCCACATCTGTTTAACCTCGTCAGCTAGCGGTAAGTATTTGGTAATTTTTTCACTGTAGGTGTTTTCAGTGTTTGCTGCCAGAGGTACAGCTATATCGATTATGTAAGCTTGCTTCTTTGTTTTGAGCGTAAGTACAATGTCTGGGATATTATTCGGTATCGTTCTGTCGGTGATAATCTTCCTGTTCCAGTACAATTTTACATCATTATTTTCTTCCACCAGTCCTGGTTCGTATGCATAGTATGGTGCACTATCGGCCCGATTGGGTATGTACTTTTCCATCAGTTTCTGGTGGATGATCTTCGCCACATAGTTGTGCCTATCGAGATAGTCCTTGGGCGCCAAGACACTACATCCGCCCATAAGGTGGTCCAGGCTTTCTTCCTTAGTGTTGCAGAGACGGCATTTGACGTTTTCTACTGTCTGCTTTAGGATGCGCCTTCTATAGGCCCTGGTAGGTATCACCTGATCTTGGATGGCACACAGAAATCCCTCCGTCTCCCTGAACAGGTTGCCGGTGCATAACCATCGGAGTGACGCTGTCATGTCCATGTATTCTCCCTCTATCGTGGCTCTGTATCGGCCATGCAGTGCCTTTTCCTTCCATCGTTCCATCCACTGGTTTACTCCGGGCGTTTTTGTTAGAGGGTCGTATGAACGGTCCGCCAGATGTAGTGGAGTTGCGTCTCTATCTTCTCTGGCGATGGCGCTGTAAAGCTGGTTATTTTGAGCCTTTTCCAGGAAATATTTACGCAGGTTATGGACCTGTGTGTAATGTCGTAATTTTGCGCATGGTATTCCTCTGCCTCCCATCTTTCTTGGTAGGTGGAACCTTTCCAGAGCGCTCTTCGGATGATGTGCCCGGTACTTTCTAAACTCTTTGCGTGTTTTTATGTTTAGGTCTTCTAGTTCTGTGTCTGTCCAATGGATTATTCCAAAACTGTAGGTGAGGGCTGACATGGCATACGCATTCACAGCAGTCGCTGTATTCCGGGCTGAGAGATGTGATTTCAATACATTTCGTATCCTCCGGAAGTATGTGTTTCTAAGGTTATTCTTGGCTGTCTTCTGATCAATGCCCCTCGACTGCATATATCCGAGGTATTTGTAGTTTTCCTCACTCGTCATCGCTTCTATCACGCCCTTGTTGCCCTCCATCTGGTATCCTGCGTGCTGAGTCCATTTGCCCCTTATCATGGAATTCGTTCTACATTTGTCCAGGCCAAAGGTCATGCATATGTCGTTACTGAACTCTAGTACGCAGTCTAGTAGTGACTTCAGATGACTCTCTTTCCTTGCATACAGTTTAAGATCGTCCATGTACCACAAGTGACTTATTTGTGTTAGGGCTAGGTGAATCACGTATCCCTTCTTCTGTGCGTTGAGGAATGCGGTAAGCGGTTTCAGAGCCAAACAGAACCATATTGGACTGAGCGCGTCTCCTTGAAAAATTCCTCTGCTTATTGGAAGCTTTCCTGCGTCGATTGTGTTATTTGGTGTTTTTAGGACTAGTTGCGTTCTCCATGCCGTCATAATCCGAACCAGGAATTCCGTGATGTGGTCATCAATCCTGTACAAACGCAAGATCTCCACCAGCCACGAGTGCGGGACAGAATCGTACGCTTTTTGGTAGTCTATATATGCTGTGTGCAGCTGTTCTTTATGACGTAGGGCATGCCTAGTTACTATTGCGTCCACAGTTAGTTGGTCTTTGCACCCCCGTGATTCCTTTCTGCACCCCTTCTGTTCTTCATCCAGCAATCTATTCGTTTCCAGGTGTTGAAATATCTTCTGGGCCAAGATGGAAGTAAGTAGCTTGTAGGTGGTTGGTAAGCATGTAATTGGTCGATATTTTGCTGGGTCTTCTGAATAGGCATCTGTTTTCGGGATAAGGTATGTTACCCCCTCAGTGAGAAATCCGGGTGTTGCCTCGGGATGTTCCAAGAGTCGGGTGAACTCTCTTGCCAGATGCTTATGTGTCGCCGTGAAGTTTTTTAGCCAGTAGTTGTGCAGACCGTCCGGTCCCGGTGCCCGCCAATTATGAGCTTTACGAACTGCCCGTGTAATATCCTCCTCACTCACTCTCCATTCTTCCATAGGTTCAATTTCGGGCATTTGGGCTCTAATTTTGTTATACCATCTACCCTGCTTGTGTTCCACTGGGTTATTCCATATGCCAGACCAGAATCCAGCAATCTGCTCCGCTGTTGGCACCGCATTCTGTCCCTCCGGTTCATTTTCAGTGCGGTTCCCTCCGAGGTTCCTATAGAAGATTGCCTGATTTTCGGCAAATTGTTTGTTTTGCTGTCTACGTGCGTTGCTGGTGCGGTATCTTCTCAGTCTTTTTGATAGTGCGGTCAGTTTCTGCTTCAGTAAATCCAAAATCTCCTTTTCCGTCGGGTTCTCTTCTGATCGATGTTTGTTGATCAGTGACTCTGCAATCCTAATCACACGCCCACTAGGGTTTGCTTTCGTATATTGGGTCAATATGCCGATAGATTTCCTCAGTTGGTCTATTTTTGTCATGATTCGCTTTTCCCATGCTGGCTTTCCCCTCTCGGTCCGTGGTCTATCCGATGCTTCCAGTTTTATGTTCTGCCCGTTTGCCACCAGAACAGTGTAGGCTCCCACATACATGAGACCATGGGTCATTTGTACTGTACTGTTTGTCTCAATCTCACTGGCAATTACTTCATTCACCTTTCGTACCAGCTCCCGTGTGTCCTTCTTAGGTACAAGTCTCGGCAACCTCGGCCTCGAGAGTGGATCCATCTCGTGAAACATAAGATGGGCCGTTCTAAACTCCTCCAATAGAGGCAAGTCGCCCTGTTCCAGTTGGGGATCATCTTCCAGACGCTCCTGTGGGTCAGCATGTACATTCCTAAGCCCTAATTCAACCTCGACCTCTTATTTAATTCGCTTAAGCTCCTCATCTGGTATCCTCCTATTTACGAATATTGACCTCCTCTGATCTAAGAGGTTCTGAACCGTCCTGTTTCCCATTTCAGGGAACCTTTCGATAAATAATCTGCGCATTTCAACGCTGTAAGGTACCCTCACCGTCTCTGCTCTTGTAATTTTATAGTAACAGTAAACCATAAACTTGTTCATTTCCTCGGTCCAAATGGTTCTCTGCCTTCCTCTATGTTGCGTTGGGGTGGGCTGAGTATCGTTTACTCTAGCAACGTCCTCCTCCGCTTGTGCTGCTTGACGTTGTTGGTTGCGGCCTTGAGTCATTCTTGGTCGTTGTCCTAATGCGTTGTCTTTTTCTGTTGCAGGCAAATCCTCACGACGGTTCCGATCCAGGTCCTGCTGCCCTGGCCCGCCTCGGCAACTTCTTGTCCTTACTCTATGCTCCATGGGAATGGGTATCTGCTTTTTATAGCTTCAGCCAGCTTGGCCCAATGCCAATGTGGGCATCGTTGATCTTCAGCTCCGACTTCTTCGGGCCTTGGCTACAGGCTGTACGGCTCGCCATCGTGTGCCGTAGCAGGTTATCTCCTGGCCTGACAGGCTTATTATTATTATTATTATTATTATTATTATTATTATTATTATTATTATTATTATTATTATTATTATTATTATTATTATTATTATTATTATTATTATTATTATTATTATTATTATTATTATTATTATTATTATTATTATTATTATTATTATTATTATTATTATTATTATTATTATTATTATTATTATTATTATTATTATTATTATTATTATTATTATTATTATTATTATTATTATTTCCCGGCCTACCACCCCTGGTCTCCTGCGGTACCAGTCCTTAATCAATTTTTTTTTTTTTTTATTGAAAAAGTTGATTTACAGTATGACAGGGGGAAGACATTCTCAAGTCGGGACATTTCAATGCCAGCGACTTGGGCTCGGACTTGCCGAAACATTACATGTATAAATTTATAAATATACAATACTATATAATATAAACTATATAAAAAGTTATTCCACCTTTGCTACTCTTCCAGTTGTCGGTCGTGCTCCGGTTGCTCTCCCAGAACCCGTCGTACCATGGCACAGGTTTGCAGAATAACTGCCTTTTGCATTTGTAGATGGATTTTTTCGTGTAGGTTCATTGTCTTGATGCTTTTCAGGAGCTTTCTAGGTATTTCTCCCGTCGCTCCAATTACGAATGGGACCACGGTGACTGTCTCCAGGTTCCACATTCTTTTGAGTTCTTCAGCTAAAGGTAAGTACTTGTTGACTTTTTCAGCGTACTTCTCTTCTACGTTGGTCGCCAGCGGCACTGCCACATCCATGATGAATGCTCGTCTCTCTGTCTTTCTGGTAAGAACCAAGTCAGGAATATTATTATTATTATTATTATTATTATTATTATTATTATTATTATTATTATTATTATTATTATTATTATTATTATTATTATTATTATTATTATTATTATTATTATTATTATTATTATTATTATTATTATTATTATTATTATTATTATTATTATTATTATTATTATTATTATTATTATTATTATTATTATTATTATTATTATTATTATTATTATTATTATTATTATTATTATTATTATTATTATTATTATTATTATTATTATTATTATTATTATTATTATTATTATTATTATTATTATGTAAATGTCCTGGGAAGAACAGATAGGTTCACTAAGAAACAAAATCAAGCATTTGGCAGGGAGGTTTCATGACTTACACGAAATAACAGATCAAAAAACCAATAAGATGATGTACCACGCAATCGTTGAATCCCTGCTAAACTATGGAATTACAGTCTGGGGAGGTGCATCAAAATACCTAATTGAGAAATTGGAAAGGGCACAAAATGCAGTCGTTGCCAATATAACAACTTCGAGAGAGGCAAGAAAGAAAGACTACAAGGACTTGCAAATTTTAAAGGTCGAAGATTTGTATAAATTTAGAACAATTACAAGGAATTATTTTTCCAATGATATGAAAGTGAAAAGAATTACACACTATAACATAAGAAACGGACGACAGTACAAGGAAAGCTCCACTCTGAATAAATTCGGTGACAGAGTCAGAGCAACGTTAATACCGAAAGTACTGAATGCTCTGCCAAGAGAATTGCAACAACTCGATACTCTTCGAGCAGTAAAGAGGAAGGTAAGGAGCTTTTTGTTTGAGAGCTACCTGTAGGTCTGAAGTTGTTGGGGGTGCGATTGCTCAGCAGTGGTCTACTTCAAAAGGATAAAAAGAAGTATAAATACATAGTAAACAAGAAGGAAAAACGCCTCACTGACAAGCCGGTAGGCTTAGTGAACTGAGTGAAGAAAGAAATTGATAGTTTACGTTTACGTTAGAAAAATTTTATTTCGGATTTATGTATGTAACGAAATAGGTTTACAATTGTAATTTAATCTGCAAAAGTATTAGGAGAATTGATGATGATTATGGGATAGAATGAAGAATTGCATTTTAAGAAAGATTATTGTATGATCATTATTATTACTAGTATTGCTGTGTTATTTTTTTTTGTTAGGAGGTATTATTACATTTAATATTTAAGTTGAGAAATTGTAAGAATAAGAATTACTGATTTGATTTAATCTAATTAAAGAATTAAAAGAATATTTTTGGTCTCTGGGCTGTCGGGGGCGCTCCTGCAACGGTGGCGCGATGCCGTGGAGCCTTGCTAGGGGCGTGTCTGGCTGTCTGGGGGGAGAGAAGGAGGCGTTGGGGCAAAAAAAAAAAAAAAAATTATTATTATTATTATTATTATTATTATTATTATTATTATTATTATTATTATTATTATTATTATTATTATTATTATTATTATTATTATTATTATTATTATTATTATTATTATTATTATTATTATTATTATTATTATTATTATTATTATTATTATTATTATTATTATTATTATTATTATTATTATTATTATTATTATTATTATTATTATTATTATTATTATTATTATTATTATTATTATTATTATTATTATTATTATTATTATTATTATTATTATTATTATTATTATTATTATTATTATCAGGAGTTGTTGCACTTCCTCAGCCTGATGGGCTGGGAAAAATTTACCATGTCACGGGGCGAAAAATGCAACCGTGACTGGCTCTGTGGATTAGCTTTATTTTACAGATACAAAGAAAGTACAGTACAGCGTGTCAGTATAAGTAAGTATATGAAATAGAAAATTAAATGTGTTAATAATGTTGCTTAATATTAATCTTCTTAGGGTCCATTGTTGTTGTGTTCTTCTATTGCTGCTCCTTCCCCTAGGACCCGCCGGATGATGCTGCAGGTCTTCAAAATGGCTGCCTTCTGCATAGGTATGTATAGCCATTCTTCTAGATCTAGTGTTTTCAGACTGGTGCGCAACTTCTTCGGTATTTCACCCGTAGTTCCAAGAACCACAGGCACAACAACCACAGAATCCAGTCCCCACATCTGTTTAACCTCGTCAGCTAGCGGTAAGTATTTGGTAATTTTTTCACTGTAGGTGTTTTCAGTGTTTGCTGCCAGAGGCACAGCTATATCGATTATGTAAGCTTGCTTCTTTGTTTTGAGCGTAAGTACAATGTCTGGGATATTATTCGGTATCGTTCTGTCGGTGATAATCTTCCTGTTCCAGTACAATTTTACGTCATTATTTTCTTCCACCAGTCCTGGTTCGTATGCATAGTATGGTGCACTATCGGCCCGATTGGGTATGTGCTTTTCCATCAGTTTCTGGTGGATGATCTTCGCCACATAGTTGTGCCTATCGAGATAGTCCTTGGGCGCCAAGACACTACATCCGCCCATAAGGTGGTCCAGGCTTTCTTCCTTAGTGTTGCAGAGACGGCATTTGACGTTTTCCACTGTCTGCTTTAGGATGCGCCTTCTATAGGCCCTGGTAACTCTCTACCTGGGGATATAAAGGAAATAACATCTCTGGGTAAATTGAAGCTCCGACTAAAGGAATGGTTCTTAAATAGAGATTAGGGAAAATTGATTCGAAAGGTGACATACGTTTGTGCGTTTTGCAATTGGCTGCGCGTTCGATTCATGGAATAGTTGTTTTGATTTATTAAAATAAAGATTGAGTTATGTTATATATGTTATACGTTATGTTATACTTAGGTCGATGTAAATAGTTTGTAACATGTTGCCACACTGACAAGCCATTAGGCTTAGTGTATATGAGTAGTTTATCAGTATTATTAGTTGATCTTGACGAATTTGTCGGAGAATATTGTTTAGATTTAGTAAGATATAGTTATAAGTTTGTGTAATATGTAAGTGGGTCATGACGGTTAAGAAGTTAAGTTTATTTATGCGCACAACAATAACTGTAGTATCGTAGGAATTATTATATTTGTTTAAGATGAAGTTGAAGCTGTATTAGGTAATGTTGAGGTGTATTGAAATGAAAGAAATAAAGATATTATGGTACCCCGGGTGATCGGGGGCGCTCACGCGATGGCGGCGCGTGGTGGCGTCTCGCGGGATCGCGTTTGGTCATCTGGGGGGAGAGAAGGAGGCGTTGGGGCAACAAAAAAAAAATTATTATTATTATTATTATTATTATTATTATTATTATTATTATTATTATTATTATTATTATTATTGTTATTATTATTATTATTATTATTATTATTATTATTATTATGATCAGGAGTTGTTGCACTTCCTCAGCCTGATGGGCTGGGAAACATTTACCATGTCACGGGGCGAAAAATGCAACCGTGACTGGCTCTGTGGATTAGCTTTATTTTACAGATACAAAGAAAGTACAGTACAGCGTGTCAGTATAAGTAAGTATATGAAATAGAAAATTAAATGAGTTAATAATGTTGCTTAATATTAATCTTCTTAGGGTCCATTGTTGTTGTGTTCTTCTATTGCTGCTCCTTCCCCTCGGATGATGCTGCAGGTCTTCAAAATGACTGCCTTCTGCATAGGTATGTATAGCCATTCTTCTAGATCTAGTGTTTTCAGGCTGGTGCGCAACTTCTTCGGTATTTCACCCGTAGTTCCAAGAACCACAGGCACAACAACCACAGAATCCAGTCCCCACATCTGTTTAACCTCGTCAGCTAGCGGTAAGTATTTGGTAATTTTTTCACTGTAGGTGTTTTCAGTGTTTGCTGCCAGAGGTACAGCTATATCGATTATGTAAGCTTGCTTCTTTGTTTTGAGCGTAAGTACAATGTCTGGGATATTATTCGGTATCGTTCTGTCGGTGATAATCTTCCTGTTCCAGTACAATTTTACGTCATTATTTTCTTCCACCAGTCCTGGTTCGTATGCATAGTATGGTGCACTATCGGCCCGATTGGGTATGTACTTTTCCATCAGTTTCTGGTGGATGATCTTCGCCACATAGTTGTGCCTATCGAGATAGTCCTTGGGCGCCAAGACACTACATCCGCCCATAAGGTGGTCCAGGCTTTCTTCCTTAGTGTTGCAGAGACGGCATTTGACGTTTTCTACTGTCTGCTTTAGGATGCGCCTTCTATAGGCCCTGGTAGGTATCACCTGATCTTGGATGGCACACAGAAATCCCTCCGTCTCCCTGAACAGGTTGCCGGTGCATAACCATCGGAGTGACGCTGTCATGTCCATGTATTCTCCCTCTATCGTGGCTCTGTATCGGCCATGCAGTGCCTTTTCCTTCCATCGTTCCATCCACTGGTTTACTCCGGGCGTTTTTGTTAGAGGGTCGTATGAACGGTCCGCCAGATGTAGTGGAGTTGCGTCTCTATCTTCTCTGGCGATGGCGCTGTAAAGCTGGTTATTTTGAGCCTTTTCCAGGAAATATTTACGCAGGTTATGGACCTGTGTGTAATGTCGTAATTTTGCGCATGGTATTCCTCTGCCTCCCATCTTTCTTGGTAGGTGGAACCTTTCCAGAGCGCTCTTCGGATGATGTGCCCGGTACTTTCTAAACTCTTTGCGTGTTTTTATGTTTAGGTCTTCTAGTTCTGTGTCTGTCCAATGGATTATTCCAAAACTGTAGGTGAGGGCTGACATGGCATACGCATTCACAGCAGTCGCTGTATTCCGGGCTGAGAGATGTGATTTCAATACATTTCGTATCCTCCGGAAGTATGTGTTTCTAAGGTTATTCTTGGCTGTCTTCTGATCAATGCCCCTCGACTGCATATATCCGAGGTATTTGTAGTTTTCCTCACTCGTCATCGCTTCTATCACGCCCTTATTATTATTATTATTATTATTATTATTATTATTATTATTATTATTATTATTATTATTATTATTATTATTATTATTATTATTATTATTATTATTATTATTATTATTATTATTATTATTATTATTATTATTATTATTATTATTATTATTATTATTATTATTATTATTATTATTATTATTATTATTATTATTATTATTATTATTATTATTATTATTAGGTTCCGGCATATCTGCTTGGGGTGCTGAATAGCTACTTGCAGAATAGGAAGCTTATATACAACACCACACAAGGAAAACGAGAAAGAGACTTGACTTCCGGCGCTACACAAGGATCGATACTTGGGCCGGATATATGGAACGTCGATTATGACGGAATATTCCGCTTACTTCTTCCGGAGGGAGTGGTGATCATGGGATTTGGGGACGATAGCGCAGTTGTTGTACAGGGGAGAGACATGCATAGCGTACAGTTGAAGATAAACCAAACGATGCGACGCATAATAAGTTGGATGTCGGAAAAAGGACTGGAACTGGCCACGGAAAAAACAGAGATTGTGCTACTTACCTGTAAACGTATACCGCTCGAGATTAATCTGCAGATCGCAGATAAAACAATCCAGACTACTAAGTGCATCACGTACTTGGGAATCGTGGTTGACAGTCGCCTTCGCTTCCGAGAGCATGTCGAGCGGCAGTGCGCCAAGGCCGATTCCGTGGTGGCAAGTCTGAGTAGGTTGATGGCGAATGTCGGGGGTCCATCTGCAACAAAAAGGAAGGTATTAATGTCCATCACCAACTCGATATTATTATATGGCAGCGAAATATACTCCAATAAAATATGTAAGAATACTAAAAACCTAATGCTTAAGGTACAAAGAAGAGGGGCGCTCCGAATAGCCAGCTCATACAGAACCGTGTCCGGACCAGCGGTAATGGTTATCGCATCGGTAATCCCCGTTGACCTATTAGCGGCGGAAAGAAAGAGGAGTTACGACACAAAAAACAAACAGCAAAGGCAGAGGACAGTGCAGGAATGGCAAGACAGGTGGATGAACGAACCTAGGGGACGGTGGACAGCTCGTCTGATAAAGGACATAAACTTATGGATAAACAGGGGCCACGGAGAGGTTAACTATTTCCTGACACAGATGCTGTCTGGTCATGGATGCTTCAACAGCTATCTTCAAAAGATGAGAAAGACGGAATTTGCTGATTGTCAATACGGGGATGCTGACAAGGACGACGCTGAACACACCGTATTTTACTGCAACAGATGGAATCTAGAAAGAGAGAACACAAGAAGAGAGATTGGAGAGATAACACCTGAAAATGTTGTAGAGAAGATGGTGGAGAGTGAGCAGAATTGGAGGACGATAGAAAAGTATGTTGAAAGTATTTTAAGGAAAAAGTTACAAGAGCAACGGTTAACAAGGCGCGAGGAAGCTGATTAGCAAACTATGGGGCAACTACCCCTGAAGTAATAACCTTATCAGGCTTTTCCGGGGGTAGAGAATTTGTCCGAAAAGAGGAGGGGTTTTAGTTGGTAGGATACCTGGAGGTATGAGTCCGGCACAGCGTCCGTAAATGGATTTCCCCTCTCTAAATAAAAAAAAAAAATTATTATTATTATTATTATTATTATTATTATTATTATTATTATTATTATTATTATTATTATTATTATTATTATTATTATTATTATTATTATTATTATTATTATTATTATTATTATTATTATTATTATTATTATTATTATTATTATTATTATTATTATTATTATTATTATTATTATTATTATTATTATTATTATTATTATTATTATTATCCAGACTTAATCCTTTCGGTACACTTCCTCGGCCGGCAACCGGGAACCATTTACCGAGTACCGTCCGCGCGCGTGACGGGTCGGCTCTGCGGATGGAATCCGTGGTGTCGTCGTGGGAAGGAGAAACTACCCAAAAATCCGGGGCGAAGACCAACGGCTTGGGTTTTGACGAATTGGTGGCGACATCGGTTGGTGGTGCGGACTCTTATCAATGCAATGGCACCTTCAAACATCTTGGCTGGCAAATATTCATATTGTGCAAAGCGGCGTGATGTAGTTATATAGTTATATATACATGTACTATTATTATTATTTTTTTTTTTTTTTTTTTTTATTATCATTATATTAATTTTTTTTTTTTTTTTTTTTTTCCTTATAGGTTGGACATAATTCTCCTCACAATGCTGCACGTTTTTATTATTGTGGCTTTTTGAATTTCTTGATGCTTTTCCCACTTAATTTGTAGTGCTTCTAGACTTTTCTTTAGAGAGGTAGGTATTTCACCTGTGCTGGATATTATTATAGGTATTACATGTACCTTTTCCTGATGCCACATGCTTTTTATTTCAGATGCGAGTGGTAAGTACTTCTGTATTTTCTCCGTTCTCGTTTTTTCCATGTTGGGGGTGTTTGGTACAGCAATGTCAATGATGTAAGTGTGACGTTTGTTTTTGTCTTGCAGTATGATGTCGGGGATGTTGTGAGTAATTGTCCTGTCAGTCGTGATCGGTCGTGCCCAGTACAGCCTAAAGTTATTGTCGTTAATTACACCTTCAGGCTCATATTTATAGTATGGGACGGTTTCAGTGTCGGGTTTCCACTGTTTCAGTAGTTCTTGGTGTATTATTCCAGCTACTAGGTTGTGTCTGGCAGTGTATTCAGTAGGTGCTAGCACTTTGCATCCTGCAGTCAGGTGGTCGATCGTCTCTTTCTCAGTCCCGCACAGCCTGCATTCATCCTGAACATTTTCCCTCATGATTCGGTTCCGGTACCTGGTGGCTATGACCTGAATATTATTATTATTATTATTATTATTATTATTATTATTATTATTATTATTATTATTATTATTATTATTATTATTATTATTATTATTATTATTATTATTATTATTATTATTATTATTATTATTATTATTATTATTATTATTATTATTATTATTATTATTATTATTATTATTATTATTATTATTATTATTATTATTATTATTATTATTATTATTATTATTATTATTATTATTATTATTATTATTATTATTATTATTATTATTATTATTATTATTATTATTATTATTATTATTATTATTAGGTTCCGGCATATCTGCTTCGGGTGCTGAATAGCTACTTGCAGAATAGGAAGCTTATATACAACACCACACAAGGAAAACGAGAAAGAGACTTGACTTCCGGCGCTACACAAGGATCGATACTTGGGCCGGATATATGGAACGTCGATTATGACGGAATATTCCGCTTACTTCTTCCGGAGGGAGTGGTGATCATGGGATTTGGGGACGATAGCGCAGTTGTTGTACAGGGGAGAGACATGCATAGCGTACAGTTGAAGATAAACCAAACGATGCGACGCATAATAAGTTGGATGTCGGAAAAAGGACTGGAACTGGCCACGGAAAAAACAGAGATTGTGCTACTTACCTGTAAACGTATACCGCTCGAGATTAATCTGCAGATCGCAGATAAAACAATCCAGACTACTAAGTGCATCACGTACTTGGGAATCGTGGTTGACAGTCGCCTTCGCTTCCGAGAGCATGTCGAGCGGCAGTGCGCCAAGGCCGATTCCGTGGTGGCAAGTCTGAGTAGGTTGATGGCGAATGTCGGGGGTCCATCTGCAACAAAAAGGAAGGTATTAATGTCCATCACCAACTCGATATTATTATATGGCAGCGAAATATACTCCAATAAAATATGTAAGAATACTAAAAACCTAATGCTTAAGGTACAAAGAAGAGGGGCGCTCCAAATAGCCAGCTCATACAGAACCGTGTCCGGACCAGCGGTAATGGTTATCGCATCGGTAATCCCCGTTGACCTATTAGCGGCGGAAAGAAAGAGGAGTTACGACACAAAAAACAAACAGCAAAGGCAGAGGACAGTGCAGGAATGGCAAGACAGGTGGATGAACGAACCTAGGGGACGGTGGACAGCTCGTCTGATAAAGGACATAAACCTATGGATAAACAGGGGCCACGGAGAGGTTAACTATTTCCTGACACAGATGCTGTCTGGTCATGGATGCTTCAACAGCTATCTTCAAAAGATGAGAAAGACGGAATTTGCTGATTGTCAATACGGAGATGCTGACAAGGACGACGCTGAACACACCGTATTTTACTGCAACAGATGGAATCTAGAAAGAGAGAACACAAGAAGAGAGATTGGAGAGATAACACCTGAAAATGTTGTAGAGAAGATGGTGGAGAGTGAGCAGAATTGGAGGACGATAGAAAAGTATGTTGAAAGTATTTTAAGGAAAAAGTTACAAGAGCAACGGTTAACAAGGCGCGAGGAAGCTGATTAGCAAACTATGGGGCAACTACCCCTGAAGTAATAACCTTATCAGGCTTTTCCGGGGGTAGAGAATTTGTCCGAAAAGAGGAGGGGTTTTAGTTGGTAGGATACCTGGAGGTATGAGTCCGGCACAGCGTCCGTAAATGGATTTCCCCTCTCTAAATAAAAAAAAAAAATTATTATTATTATTATTATTATTATTATTATTATTATTATTATTATTATTATTATTATTATTATTATTATTATTATTATTATTATTATTATTATTATTATTATTATTATTATTATTATTATTATTATTATTATTATTATTATTATTATTATTATTATTATTATTATTATTATTATTATTATTATTATTATTATTATTATTATTATTATTATTATTATTATTATTATTATTATTATTATTATTATTATTATCCAGACTTAATCCTTTCGGTACACTTCCTCGGCCGGCAACCGGGAACCATTTACCGAGTACCGTCCGCGCGCGTGACGGGTCGGCTCTGCGGATGGAATCCGTGGTGTCGTCGTGGGAAGGAGAAACTACCCAAAAATCCGGGGCGAAGACCAACGGCTTGGGTTTTGACGAATTGGTGGCGACATCGGTTGGTGGTGCGGACTCTTATCAATGCAATGGCACCTTCAAACATCTTGGCTGGCAAATATTCATATTGTGCAAAGCGGCGTGATGTAGTTATATAGTTATATATACATGTACTATTATTATTATTATTTTTTTTTTTTTTTATTTTATTATCATTATATTAATTTTTTTTTTTTTTTTTTCCTTATAGGTTGGACATAATTCTCCTCACAATGCTGCACGTTTTTATTATTGTGGCTTTTTGAATTTCTTGATGCTTTTCCCACTTAATTTGTAGTGCTTCTAGACTTTTCTTTAGAGAGGTAGGTATTTCACCTGTGCTGGATATTATTATAGGTATTACATGTACCTTTTCCTGATGCCACATGCTTTTTATTTCAGATGCGAGTGGTAAGTACTTCTGTATTTTCTCCGTTCTCGTTTTTTCCATGTTGGGGGTGTTTGGTACAGCAATGTCAATGATGTAAGTGTGACGTTTGTTTTTGTCTTGCAGTATGATGTCGGGGATGTTGTGAGTAATTGTCCTGTCAGTCGTGATCGGTCGTGCCCAGTACAGCCTAAAGTTATTGTCGTTAATTACACCTTCAGGCTCATATTTATAGTATGGGACGGTTTCAGTGTCGGGTTTCCACTGTTTCAGTAGTTCTTGGTGTATTATTCCAGCTACTAGGTTGTGTCTGGCAGTGTATTCAGTAGGTGCTAGCACTTTGCATCCTGCAGTCAGGTGGTCGATCGTCTCTTTCTCAGTCCCGCACAGCCTGCATTCATCATGAACATTTTCCCTCATGATTCGGTTCCGGTAGTACCTGGTGGCTATGACCTGAATATTATTATTATTATTATTATTATTATTATTATTATTATTATTATTATTATTATTATTATTATTATTATTATTATTATTATTATTATTATTATTATTATTATTATTATTATTATTATTATTATTATTATTATTATTATTATTATTATTATTATTGTTATTGTTATTATTATTATTATTATTATTATTATTATTATTATTATTATTATTATTATTATTATTATTATTATTAACAGCATGCCTAGGAAAAGAAAGAAGAGAAATGGTGGAGGCGCTGCATACTGGTGGACACCTGCAATCGCTGAGCTCCGCAGAAGATGCGTGGAATGCCGCAGGCAAGTTACCAGAGTCAGAAGACGTGACCCCCAGCATGCACAAACCGAAACCGACGATCTCAAGAGAGCCAAGAAAGATCTAAAGAAGGCTATAAATAGAAGCAAGCGGCAAAAGTGGGACGAACTTCGAGACGACGTTAACCGAGATCCCTGGAGCTTAGGTTACAAGCTCGTAATGAAGAAGCTAGGAAACACTCCCGCACCCGCTGAACTCGACCCAGAAAAAATGTCAGAAATTGTCGACGCCCTGTTTCCCGAGTGTCCACTAAGAAAGAAGACAACAACGAGAACCGTCACGGAGGCTCCCCTCTTCACAATGCAAGAGCTACTCAACGCAGTTGATGGGATGAAAGACCGAAAGGCTCCTGGCCCGGATGGCGTACCTTCAGAGGCACTTAAGGTGACGGCGGACGCTTCGCCGGGGCTGCTTCTCAATATGTACAACTCCTGTTTAAGAGAAGGCATATTCCCCGACACCTGGAAGCAACAGAAGTTAGTACTTATACATAAGAAGAAAGGAGAGTCTTTCACTCCATCTTCATACAGACCACTATGCATGCTGGACACCGCCGGAAAGCTATATGAGAGACTACTTAGAACTCGCTTGGAGGAGTGCATCGAAAACGCGGGAGGGCTCTCAGATAAGCAGTATGGCTTCCGGAGCGGTAGGTCAACCTTGGATGCCGCCGACGACATCTTGACAACTTTCCATAGGGCACAGCGCGTAAACGCATACTCAAGACCGATGGTAGTCCTTGTGACCTTGGACATACGTAACGCCTTCAATTCAGTGCGCTGGAAGGACATTCTGAATGCAATGGAAAGCGACTTTGATACACCTCCCTACCTGATGAGAGTCTTAGAGGACTACTTCACTAACAGACGCCTTCTTTACAATTCCTCTGAAGGTCAGCGATCGAGGCCGATGTCCTGCGGAGTAGGTCAGGGATCCGTCATCGGGCCTATTTTCTGGATTGCCTCATACGACGAGTTACTACGAATTGACATGCCGGAAAATTGCTACTTACTTGGATACGCCGACGACCTGGGTGTTGTCATCCTCGCCAGGAACGTAGCTGAAATGCAACTAAAAATAAATCAAGTAATGAGACGTATACTCACCTGGATGGATGGCAGAGGTTTATCACTGGCTACGGAGAAGACCGAAATAGTACTTCTCACTAGGAGGCGTGTACCGCTGGAAGTCACCCTTAAAATGGGTGACACAGAAGTTACCACCAAAACCAATTTAAAATACTTGGGCATAACAATTGACAGCAAAGTCACTTTCATGTCCCATATCAAGACAACATGCGACAGAGCGGCTAAGATGATAACAAACCTGTCACGTCTTATGCTGAACGTTGGGGGGCCATCTGCCAAAAAGCGGAAGCTGCTGATGGATGTCACTCACTCAGTATTACTCTACGGCTGTGAGGTTTGGTCTAAAACTATTACAGCCGACAAGTGGTAGCGACTCGAAGCTGTACAGCGAAGAGGTTCTCTCCGAATAGCCAGCGCGTACAGAACCGTATCGGGGCCGGCGGTGCAAGTCGTGGCAGGTACCCTACCCATTGATCTCCTCGCTCTGGAAAGAACGAGAGTCTATGAGACCAGAGCTGCTTTGGGACCAAACAACGCTAGAAGAGAAGCAGCACAACAAGCCCGCAGGTTGTGGCAGGACAGGTGGAACCGGGAACGGAGGGGAAGGTGGACGGCCAGGCTCATCCCGGTTATTAGTGAATTCAGTGACCGCAAACACGGCGAAGTAAACTTCTACGTTACCCAGTTTCTTACGGGACACGGGTACTTCAACAAATACTTACACACGATCGGGAAGGCGGACAGCCCGTCCTGTTCCTACGCGGACGCGGCTTCCGACGACGCAGAGCACACCTTCTTTCACTGCGAGAGGTGGACCACTGAAAGGCAGAAGCTGGTGGCGGATGTTGGTGCTTTTACTTCTGACTCGGCTGTCGGCATAATGCTGAGTGGTGAACAATCCTGGACGAATATAAGTCAATATATAACCAAAGTACTTAAGGAAAAGAAGCGGGAAATGGATGCAGCCGCACGCAGATGAACCCAGGGCGATGAAGCGGAAATGGAGGGGAGGCCCCTTGCCGGGATGAAGAACCTCCCCTCCAACCCATGTAAGTTAATAACATAAGAGAAAATATCTGAAAAAGTAAACGTTGTTTTCTGTATACTCGCCTAGCAACAGCCGAGCGGGAGCACTACGTGAACGACGGAACAGCTGGACATATCCTGACCTAATGCGGAAATCCTCATCCCACTGCAGCTCACGTGACGAAACTGCAAAATGGGCCGCTGCGGGCCGTGTAAGTAAAAGGTAATCTTTACTAATTAAAAGTAACATGCATCTTATGTTTTGGCACCCACCTGACGACGTATAAAACGACGAGAACCCGGAGAAGGCATCTAATGGAACAGCTTCCGTTTAGGCGGAGCCAACAAAGGACGACGACGGCGAGGCCGATCTGAAGCGAAGCTCTCCGGTTCAACGACCTCTGAAGTAATACCGGAAGCGGTGGTCCCGGAGGAAGAAGAACTGGAGATAACTTCGTCATGTGTGTTGTGTGCGTTTTTATGTATATAATGCTGTTGTACATATTACATGTCATATTCTTGTTGGTTAATAAAAAAAAATTATTATTATTATTATTATTATTATTATTATTATTATTATTATTATTATTATTATTATTATTATTATTATTATTATTATTATTATTATTATTATTATTATTATTATTATTATTATTATTATTATTATTATTATTATTATTATTATTATTATTATTATTATTATTATTATTATTATTATTATTATTATTATTTTTTTTTTTTTTTTTTTTTTTTTTGCGTTCCCTTGCCACGCAACCCCCCGCGCCGCCCTGCCCGCCCAGACTTGGGCGCCGAGGCGCCGGCCGTCCAGGCGGCCAAGAGGGCACGGGACCCGGAAGGACTGGGGACTGGGTTAGTTTTGGTAAGGACTTTGCGCGGGTTTAGGAAAGGGTTCCAGCGCCTGACAGCTCGCGATTGCCTGACGCCGGGATTCTGTTTCCAGCTCGTCTCCCGGAGGTGATGGGAGCCGGAAATGGACTGGCCCTATGGTTGTGGGTGGCCAGCGTCGTGAGACCTCAGGATATGGAGCGTTCCCAGGATGACGGCCTTCTGCATGTCCGCGGCTACTCTTTCGACTTCTTCTCTGCGTAGACACTTCAGCTCTCCCATGTGTTGTATAAGGCTTGGTGGCATGCCCCCCATTACTCCAATGATGGTTGGTATGAAAATAATTTTGTAGGGTTGGTAAGTGCGAGCTAATTCATAGAGTAAGGGTCGATACTTACCCTTTTTCTCCTGCTCTTTTTCAGTTATTCTGGTGTCGGCTGGGCAAGACATCTCCACCACGTAGACGGTTTTCTCCTTGTGATCCATTACCACCATATCGGGACGATTTGCTTGGATCTGCTGGGTTGTGGAGAATGGAAAGTTCCAAAATATCTTGCACCTGGCGTTGGATACTGCAGGTAAGATCTCCTCGTTGCAGTAATATTTTTTGCTTTGCTCATCTATTCCATAGATGTGCCGCAGTCTGTAGTAGAGAACTTTGAGAGCTGAATCATGTCGTAGTACGTACAGATGTCTTGCGTATACTTCACAGGCCGAAAGTATGTGCATTGTTGTCTCCTGATCCTTTTTACAGGCTCTGCAGATGGTGCTTTCCTGGGCCTGATTCATTATAACTGATCTGTACACTCTCGAGTGGTAGACGCCATCTTGCACCGCCGTGATGTATCCCTCTGTTTCAGATCTTAGCCCAGATGATCTTAGAAATCCGAAGGTAAGTTGGGTGGAGAGTTCCCTGTCTGTTATATTCTTATAGAATTGGCCATGCATGGGTTTTTCACAGTGCTTTTTGTACAGTAGCTCAACTGATTTTATTTTTAGCAGCTGCGCTCTGTTTTTTGGAGTGAGCTGGTGTAATTCTCCATTGTTTCTGGCTCTAGTTCCCAGCGTGAGCTCCATCCCTAGCTCCTTCGCTGCTTCTTGGGCGGCTTTGTATAAAAATGCTCCTTTCCCTTGTTTTTCGTGGGTGGCGACTAGTCTCAGCAGCGGATCAGTTGCTTTCTCAACTTTCATGGCGGTAGCTATAATGAGTCGTTTGTATAGTTCTTCCAACGACTGCAGACCTCTACCTCCCTTGGCCCTTGGTAGGTACAATCGCTGGACCGACGCATTAGGGTGGAGGCTGCGGTTCTGCGTCATGATTTTTCGGGTCTTTCGGTCGAGTTTCTGGATTTCGCTTCGTTTCCAGTTCACCGAGCCATATGTGTATGTCATCAGTGGTACCGCCAAGCTGTTTGTTGCGCATTTGTTCTTGCCGTTTAGTTCAGACCCCCAAATCCTCTTTAGCGCCGTGATGTACCGCTCCTTCACCTGCTCCTTAACTCTCTCCACATCATGTGTTTGATTTTGTGGGATTCCGAGGTAGGTATATGTTTCACCTTGATCCAAGTGGCGTATTGCAGTACCATCAATTAACTCCACGTCTTCACCCTCCACCGCTCCTTTGCCTCTTTTGATGTTGTAGTATGCACATTTTTCAATTCCGAATTCCATTCCCACATCTACGGAATACTCCTTGACAGCGTTCAGCATCTGGCTTACTTCCTTTTCTGACTGGGCATAGAGTTTTAGGTCGTCCATATAAAACAGATGAGTTATTTTATGTTTTCTGTTGTTCGGTGGTCCCGCATTATAGCCCTGGCATTTTCGTAGTCGGAGGGACAATGGCATCAGCGAAATACAGAACAGCAACGGACTCAGCGTGTCTCCCTGGTAGACTCCTCGTCGGTATATTATGAGCTCAGACTTTGTCTCTTTTCTGCCGTTTCTGACCACTACCGTTGTCTGCCACATCTGGGTGAGTTTTCGCACGGTGGCTACGGTGTTCTTATCCACCCCCATTGCCTCCAGCAATTGGATAATCAAGCTGTGCGAGGTACAGTCGAAGGCCTTTCTGTAATCTATCCAGGCCATGGATAGATTTCGCTTGTAGTATGTTGCGTCCTTGCATACCGATCTATCAATCAGCAGATTCTCGCATACTCCTGCTATGCCCCTCTTCGTGCCTCGCTGTTCGCAGATGTGCTCCCATACTGGTTGTATGTGGCTTAGTATGATTTCGTGTAGTATGCTTGTAAACGTTTTGTACACGGCGTTCAGACAGGTTATAGGTCTGTAATTTTTGGGCTCCAACGGGTTTCCCTTTTTATAGATCAGGATGGTTCTGCCTTCCACCATCCAGGCCGGAATAGTGTCAGGATCTTGCATGTACTGATTGAAGATTCTTGCCATGTGCTGGTGAACTGATGTCAGTTTCTTCCACCAGAATGAGTTGATAGCATCGGGACCCGGAGCGGAGTAGTTGCGCTTTCCCGCAATGGCCTTTCTCACATCAGCTACTGTTATCGCCACCTCGACGTTGTCATTGCTTATCATACGCTGGCTGATCGTCTTGAAGTTATCGATCATTGGGCTGTTCGGGTTGTGATTGGTGGTTTGCCCGTATAGTTCTTTCCAATATTCTTCCACTGCCCCAATGTCAGGCGTTGCGTTCATGTTCCTCCGGTTTTGCATGAATTTCGATGGTGATGTGGCAAATATTCTGTTCTCTTTCGCAAGCTGTATCTGTTTCGCGATTTTATTTTTTATACATTTTAGCGATCGCAGCTTGTCTACTGCCTGCTCCTTGATGAGTGTGAGGCCGCTCATATTTAGCGTGTGTTGTCTTTTCTTTGTTTCCCTTGCTATCTCTCTGATCTTTTTTGTGAAAGACCTACCGTTACGTATGTATTGGATGAGGGTCTCTATCTGTGATGCTTTTCTCCTCCAGGTAGCTGTTTTCTCACTAATTTGCTGTAGCCTTTTTTCCAGCTTTACCAAGTACTCATTTTGTCTTTTTTCAGGGGTCATCGCCTGGGCTGCCGCATACACTGCGCAATCAATTGTCCACAAATCGCAGTTCTGTGGTAAGTATTCTGACAATATTCTGTCCATCTCTTTGATTTTGTTTGCAGGTATTGACTGTTTGTGGTGTACGATTCGGCTGCGGTTGTTGCTGTTAGCCTTACCCAGGCACCTAAAGAATTTCTGCCGTAGCTCCTCATCAGCTTCCTGTTCGGTTGCTGCGCCTGTTGTTACTGCCTGCGCGTGTTCGCCTTCCGCGTCCACAGGTTGATCGTCTTCAAACCCTCGCCTCTTGAGTGCCGCTACTTGATCTCGATTATTATTATTATTATTATTATTATTATTATTATTATTATTATTATTATTATTATTATTATTATTATTATTATTATTATTATTATTATTATTATTATTATTATTATTATTATTATTATTATTATTATTATTATTATTATTATTATTATTATTATTATTATTATTATTATTATTATTATTTTTTTTTTTTTGACAACCCTTCCGTCAACCCCCCAGAGCCCCCCACCCGCCCACACCCGCTACCCAGAACTTGGATATCGGGCCCAGGCGGCCGGGGAACCCCAGGACCCAAGGGATAGGATGTTGGGTAGGTAATACAAATACTTTATTTAGATGTGCAGTAATAATCAGATGTCGTTTGTATTCCTTGTTTCCGGCGGGTTTGGCGGAGGCAGGCAGCTCGCGATTACCTGTCCCCGCCGGTTGGACCTCTTCCTCGTCGTTCCAATGTACGATGGGGGGAGGAGGATTCTGACCCTAGGTTCTTTGATGGCCAGCTTCGTGAGATCGTAGGATGTGCAGCGATCCCAGGATTACAGCCTTTTGCATTCCCACAGCTACGTTGTGGGCCTGCTTCTCGGGAATGTTTAGCTTCTGTAGGTTCTGCAGCAAGGATGGGTGCACCCCGCCCATCACGCCAATTATCATCGGTAGAAAGAAAATCGAATAGTGTGAGTAGGTTCTGGACAGTTGATATAGCAGAGGACGGTACTTCTCCTCTTTTTCCTCATACTTTTCCAAAATCCTGTTTTCGGCTGGGCATGACATCTCGATTACCCACATCTTCCTGTTTTGATGGTCAAGCAGCGCCATGTCAGGTCGGTTGGACTGAACCTCAGCTGTCGTTGAGAACGCGAAATCCAACAGAATCTTGCAGCGGTCGTTGGACACCGATGTCGGTGTGGCCTCGTTGATGTAGGGTGGCTTCGGTTCCGCATCAATGCCGAATTTGTGTCGGAGGGCAAAGTACAGTACTTTCAGGGCGGAGTTATGCCTGCGTATGTACAGTGTCTTAGCATAGATCTTACAAGACGCTAGCAGGTGCATTGTCGTCTCGTCCGACGTCCTGCACGCTCTGCACATAGTGTCGGTCTCGGCTATTTGCATGATTCTTGCTCTGTACGCTTGGGTGTGGAATACTCCGTCTTGTACTGCGGTGATGTAACCTTCGGTCTCTGATCGGATGGTGGTGGATCTCAGGAATGCGAATGTTAGGTTCTTTGGCAGTTGTTGTTGCTCTATATTTCTGAAGTAGAGTCCATGCATTGGTTTGTCTATGTGGATCTGCAGCCTCAGTTCCAGAGTTTTTCTCTTTAGAGTATTTTTCTTTTCCTCAGGCGAGGTGTGCAAAATTTCTCCGGTCGCTCTGCAGCCCAGTTTAAGCTGTATTCCTATTTCGTTTGCAAGATCTTCCGCTTGTTTGTAGAGGAATGCGCCGTTCCCCTTTTTCTCATGAGTGGCGACCAGTTTTAGTAGGGGGTCTGAGGACTGCTGCACTTTGCAAGCCGTTAATATAATTGATCTTCGGTGCAAGTCTTCCAATGAAACAAGTCCCCTGCCGCCCTCGCATCTCCTCATATAGAGCCTTGGGACTGATGCGTTCGGATGTAAGCTGCGGTTTTTATGCATAGCTTTCCTGGTGAGTCTGTCCAGCCTTTGTACTTCAGACTTTTTCCATCTGATGGCCCCGAACGTATGCGTTACCAAAGGAATTGCCAGGCTGTTGGTCGCTGCGCATTTGTGATAGCCTGACAATTCAGATCCCCATATCCTGGTAAGTGTCGACATAACTTTGTTCAATTTTTTGTTTCAGGTCATTCTCCGCGTGCATGCCTCTCTGTGGGACTCCAAGGTAGGTGTAGTGTTTTTGTCCGCTTAGGTGTTGGATGGCAATCCCGTCGGTAAGGTCCATCTCTTCGCTTCCCTCCCTGCTCTTCCCTCTGATAATATTGTGGTATGCGCACTTCTCTATGCCAAATTCCATTTTAATATCCGAGGAATATTGGTGAATCATCTCCATGGCGGCTTTAATGTCTTTCTCTGATTGTGCGTATACCTTTAAGTCATCAATATTGAACAGGTGTGTGATTCTCTGCTTGCGGTTGTTAGGTGGCCCTGCATTATATCCCGGAGTCTGTCTTAGCAGTAATGATAGGGGAAGCAGCGAGATGCAGAAAAGCAAAGGACTAAGGGAGTCTCCCTGAAATACGCCGCGTCTGTAATGTATCTGAGCTGATGTGTGTTCTGTTCTTCCGGCCTTTATATGTATTTTGGTTCTCCACAGAGCCATCAGCCGTCTTATTATCGCTGTTATCTCACTTGGAACCTTCATTTTTTCCAGCAGGTGTAAAATCAGCGCGTGAGACGTACAATCGAAAGCCTTCCTATAGTCCACCCATGCAATTGATAAATTTCTTTTGTAGTATTTGGCGTCTTGGTATACTGACCGGTCGATGAGGAGATTTTCCCGGACTCCAGCTACACCTTTTTTTGTTCCACGTTGCTCATAGATATGTTCCCAGATAGGCTGAATTTGCTGAAGGATCCTCTTGTGCAGGATTGTTGTGAGAATCTTGTATACTATGTTAAGGCGTTATTGGTCTATAGTTCTCGGGCTGCTCGGGGTCGCCTTTTTTATACAGGAGGATAGTTCGTCCCTCTGCAATCCAATCCGGAATCTCACTAGTGCTTCTTAAATACGATGTAAATATGCTAGCAAGATGTTTATGCGTGCAGGTTAACTTTTTCCACCAATAGGCGTTTATGGCGTCTGGACCAGGAGCTGCGTGACTCCGCATGCCCTTTAGCGCCCCGGACACTTCTTCTTCATCAATGTCTTTCAACTCGTTCCCATCCGCGATTAGTCGGCGTGCAGCATTTTCAAATAGCCGAATGCCCGCGTTATTGGGTTCGAAGTTCGATTCTTCTCCATAGAGTTGTTTCCAGAAATGTTCGGTGGCATTAATTGGCGGGTGTTTACCTTGGGCTTCTGTCTGTCGTAGAAATCTAGCGGGTGCAACGGAGAATGTCCGGTTTTGTTCATGTCGGGTTATTTGTGTCGTTATTTTGCGTCGAATCACTTTGAGTGACCTCAGCTTGTCCAGCGCTTGTTCTTTTAACAATATAAGGATATTCTTGTTCAGGGAGTGGTGTCTGGTCTTCAGGTCTTTAGCGATGTTTGCTATATTTTTGGTGAAGCGCAGCCCTTGTCTCATATGGTAAATCAGTGACTCTACCTGTGATGCTTTTTTCCTCCACATTTTTATTTTCCCTTCTATTTGTTTTAATCTATTTCGTTGCTTTTCTATGTATTTGCCCTTTTCTTTGTCTCTTTCAGGTGTTGCAGTTTTGGCGGCGGCGTATACCGCGCTATCGAGGGTTCCAGCTGCCTGTAGGTGAGTATAGAACCTATTTTCTACGTTATCGTCAGGTCGTGGTGGGATGGTCATCACCTCCGCTGCTGTTTGTGTTTGGGGTGGTTTTGGGGTGGCATCGAAGCCTCTCCTCTTCAATGCTGCTACCTGATCCCGGAGATTTTGCGCTGAGTAATTCGATTGATCTGGGTGTAATTTGATCCAGAGGGTATGTAGTCTCTTCATATACCCTCGTTTGTTAGGGTCGCTTAGATTTTAACAAGACATTACATTTTTGCACATTTCAGATGTCCATGTCGATCTCACGGAATCCGTTTCGGAGCGGGACTCCATATTTTCTTGGCTGCGCCCAACTGTCCCTTGCGTCCCATCCGAGTTGAACGCGTTGTGGGCAGCCCTACCATGTCTTTTTGCAGGAACACGGTTATTGCCATCCTTCGGGTGTGTTGGCCCTTCAGGACGGGCGCTGATTCTTCATTAGACCGCCCCGTGGCTACAGGCAGTACGGCTTCGCCTCTGAGTGCCGTAGCAGTCATCTGACTGGCCTGACATATTTATATTTATCCTTATTATTATTATTATTATTATTATTATTATTATTATTATTATTATTATTATTATTATTATTATTATTATTATTATTATTATTATTATTATTATTATTATTATTATTATTATTATTATTATTATTATTATTATTATTATTATTATTATTATTATTATTATTATTATTATTATTATTATTATTATTATTATTATTATTATTATTATTATTATTATTATTATTATTATTATTATTATTATTATTATTATTATTATTATTATTATTATTATTATTATTATTATTATTATTATTATTATTATTATCCAGACTTAATCTTTTCGGTACACTTCCTCGGCCGGCAACCGGGAACCATTTACCGAGTACCGTCCGCGCGCGTGACGGGTCGGCTCTGCGGATGGAATCCGTGGTGTCGTCGTGGGAAGGAGAAACTACCCAAAAATCCGGGGCGAAGACCAACGGCTTGGGTTTTGACGAATTGGTGGCGACATCGGTTGGTGGTGCGGACTCTTATCAATGCAATGGCACCTTCAAACATCTTGGCTGGCAAATATTCATATTGTGCAAAGCGGCGTGATGTAGTTATATAGTTATATATACATGTACTATTATGATTATTTTTTTTTATTTTATTATCATTATATTAATTTTTTTTTTCCTTATAGGTTGGAGATAATTCTCCTCACAATGCTGCACGTTTTTATTATTGTGGCTTTTTGAATTTCTTGATGCTTTTCCCACTTAATTTGTAGTGCTTCTAGACTTTTCTTTAGAGAGGTAGGTATTTCACCTGTGCTGGATATTATTATAGGTATTACATGTACCTTTTCCTGATGCCACATGCTTTTTATTTCAGATGCGAGTGGTAAGTACTTCTGTATTTTCTCCGTTCTCGTTTTTTCCATGTTGGGGGTGTTTGGTACAGCAATGTCAATGATGTAAGTGTGACGTTTGTTTTTGTCTTGCAGTATGATGTCGGGGATGTTGTGAGTAATTGTCCTGTCAGTCGTGATCGGTCGTGCCCAGTACAGCCTAAAGTTATTGTCGTTAATTACACCTTCAGGCTCATATTTATAGTATGGGACAGTTTCAGTGTCGGGTTTCCACTGTTTCAGTAGTTCTTGGTGTATTATTCCAGCTACTAGGTTGTGTCTGGCAGTGTATTCAGTAGGTGCTAGCACTTTGCATCCTGCAGTCAGGTGGTCGATCGTCTCTTTCTCAGTCCCGCACAGCCTGCATGCATCCTGAACATTTTGCCTCATGATTCGGTTCCGGTAGTACCTGGTGGCTATGACCTGGTCCTGGATCGCCGTCATCATCCCCTCCGTTTCTGCGTGGAGGTATCCACTCTTCAGCCAGGTCACCGACGCTGTTTTGTCTATGTGTTCGTCTGCCAGCCTGGTCGGATATCTTCCATGAAGTACTTTATTTTTCCATGTGTTGATTATGTCGCTTCTGTTAGGTTGAACCTCCTCCCTGGGCTGTCTCATCGGTGTTCCCGCGAATCGGAGCCGGCATACCATTCCACATAACCTTTGGGTGTTATTATCCTCGAAGTGGGAGGTCAAGTTGGTTAATTCATTGTGGTGATGATGTACGAAGTCTATAACTCCTCTTCCTCCCTCCTCTCTTGGTAAGTGGAATCTCTCTTTCGCACTTCGGGGGTGATGTATACGGTATTTTGTGGTGATGGTTCTTGTGGTTCGGTTCATATCTTCCAGTTCCGTCTTGGTCCATTTCAATATTCCAAAACTGTACGTCACCACCGGAGCAGCGAAGGTGTTGATTGCTGTTATTTTATTTATCGCTGTTAGGTGAGTTCTTAGGATGTTCTTTAATCGCCTAATATATTTTTCTTTGGTTGTGTTTTTTGCCTCTACATGATCAATTCCCCTCGCTTGACAGTATCCCAGATATTTATAGGTCTGTTCTGGGTCCAACGTTTCCATTTCGAGTTGTTGCACGGGGTAAGTTTCGGCTCGTTCCCATTTTCCCTTTTTCATGGCATTTATCTTGCATTTCTCCATGCCGAACTTCATGCCAATGGATTCGCTGAATGTCGTGGTTGCCTTTAGTAGTTTTCGGAGGTTTTGTTCATTGGACGCAAAGATCTTAATATCGTCCATGTATATCAGGTGTGTTATTTCACATGATGGTGTTGTATATCCTCCTCCGCATTCATTCAGCAGTTTCGAAAGGGGATTGATGCCGATACAAAACCAGATGGCACTAAGGGCATCGCCCTGAAAGATACCACGTTTGATTTGGATTTCACCGCAGTCATGCGATCTTTCTGGTGTTTGGAATGTAAGATTTGTTGTCCATGAGAGCATCGCACTTCGTAGGAACTCGATTAGCTGTTCATCAATCTTGTGGATCCTCAGAATCTCAATCAGCCAGCTGTGGGGTACACTATCGTATGCTTTCTGATAATCTCTGTATGCAGTATACAGCGTTTTATTTTCTGTTTTTGCATTTTGCGTTATTACTGCATCGATCGTTAGCTGCTCTTTGCATCCTCTAGATCCTCGGCGGCAGCCTTTTTGTTCTTCAGCAAGGATATTTTGTTCTATTAGGTGTTTGTAGATTTTATTACAGATAATGCTGGTCAGGATTTTATATACAGTGGGAAGGCATGTTATTGGTCGATACTTTGCGGGATCCTGTTGAGGTTGTTCAGTTTTTGGCAGCAGATATGTCGTTCCTTTAGTTAAAAAATCTGGTATATTTTGGGGTGTGTTTATCATGGCGTTGAAATGGTCGGTCAATTTTTCTTGTACTACGTGAAATTTTTTCCACCAGAAGTTGTGAATTCTGTCCGGTCCGGCCGCTTTCCAATTTTGGGTGTTTTTTATGGCTTCTTCCACTTCCTGGGGTTCGATATGGTGGTTGTACATTGTGTCTTTATTTGCAAATATTGTTTTGACCTCCCTCAGCATCTTGGTGTTTTTATGGTCCACTTGGTGCCCCCATATGTTGTTCCAGTATTGCTTTGTACTTTCTTCGCTGGGGTATTGATTTCTTTCCGCGTTCTGATCATTTCTTTTATCGAGTTTTCTGTAGAAGTTCTTTTGACTCAGTCGGAACTGTCTATTGTCTTCTCGGCGATTCATGGCTTTCTTATATCTCGCTAGTTTGTGCGCTGTGGCAGCCAGTTGTTGTTTTTTCCGGTCTATAATTTGTTCAATTGTTTTGTCTACTTCTGTTTTGTTTTTTGCGATTATTTGATTGACTTCTTTTGATTTTCGTCTTCCCAGTCGGCCCCGCGTTTCCTCGCTGAGCTGTCCTATAGTTTTCATTAGTTGTTTGATCTTATTTTCCAGTCTTCTTTGCCATGGAGGTATTCTTTCTTTACTTGTTCTTCTATTAATTATGTTGCTTTCGACGATTTTTTGATTATGTTGTAGCAGCACAGTGGCAGCTCCCGCGTACACTATTGCGTGTAAGGTTTGGAAATCTACTTCGTCGGTTTCCTCCATTCTTGCTTTAATGGCTTTGTTGGTGGCATTTATGACTTTTTGCGACTGGTGGTTGGTTCTTAATTTCGGGAGACATGGTCTTCGTATGGCCTCTAGGTCTTGGTACTTGTATAGCATTGTATCCAGATCAGCTGCGATTTTTATTTCAAGTGGTGTTCGTGTTTCTTGTTCAGCTTCTGGTGGTGCTACTACATGCTCCGGTGTTGACGGCGTCTCTACTTCCCATCCTAATTCACGTTTGACACTTCTCCTTATGTCATCCATTTCTTCATTACTGATCCTGTATCCTGCTATGATGGATCTTCTTTGGTCGACTATATTTTGGGGTGTTTTTTGTGCCAATGCCGGGAATCTGTCGGTTACCATTGCGTAGAGTTGATTGGCATACGGTTCTTTAACAGTTTCGAGCCTAGTAAGTATCATGTAGCTTCGTATTATACATATATTCATTTCTTTTGTCCATTTAGTTCTTTTTGTTTTTGTATTAGCATGTGTTTCTGCTTCCGCGGCGGGTTCCGGTCTGTCCGTCACATCGTCCGCTGGTGGCTGAACCGCATGTTTATGTCGTTTTTGTTCGTCTTGTTTCCGTTTACTTGTACTGGGTTGCGTGTTCGCATTTACAGTATTCTTTTTTTGCTTACTACCTCTTGTCTCCATTTTATCTTTTTCTCGGGGTTATTTTGGCTTAGTTGTTACTTGCCTCGTATGTACGGCCGTCAAAGTCGTTCTTGTTTAGGTGATTCCACTTTCAATGCCAGCTGGTCCACGAGAAAAACTTGCCGCTCTCGGACTGGGTTTCCCGTGCAGGTGTTGTTGCTTTCAGATGATTTTTTTGTTTTCACCAACACACGCAGCTCATTTGAATGTATATCACGTGCATTTTTCACGGCTTCAACTATGTTTGTTCCTTATAAAGAACGATTTATTTCGGAGCACCGAAAACCACGTGCACTCTCGGGCACGGTTAGGCCGTTATTATTATTATTATTATTATTATTATTATTATTATTATTATTATTATTATTATTATTATTATTATTATTATTATTATTATTATTATTATTATTATTATTATTATTATTATTATTATTATTATTATTATTATTATTATTATTATTATTATTATTATTATTATTATTATTATTATGAAACAGAGTTAACCCTTTCGGTGCACTCTGCTGGCGGCAAATGCCAGGGGAACATTTACTCAACTGGGGCCTTAGGGGCCAACAGTTTGAGCTCTGTGGCAGTACTTTATTTATAATGTAATACAGTATTTATTACAATAGATACAAATAAAGTTTTATACAATTAAGCTTTACGGGAGATAAGTAGTACATTGCTTTGGTCTTAGTCTAGCTATTTGTGATTATTGCGTTATTATATCAGGATTGCATATAGATTAATTGGTGTTTCTTTTTCAGGTTCTGGAATTTACTCTCTTTCGTCGTCCAATGTTCTTCTGATGATGCTGCACGTGTGGAGTATTACTGCTTTTTGCATCGCTTTATACAATTGTTTCTCGATGTTTAATTTTTCCAGGCTAGTATAAAGGGTTTTTGGGATTTCCCCCGTTGCCCCGAGTACCACTGGGATAATAATGACCGAGTCCAGTTTCCACATCTTTTTTATTTCGTCAGCCAGGGGTAGATATTTTGAAATTTTTTCTCCATAAGCCTTTTCGATGTTTGCGGCTAGCGGTATGGTTATATCTATAATGTAGGCTCGGTTCAAGTTCTTTAGTTTGAGTACTATGTCCGGGTAGTTATTAGGGATTGGTTTGTCCGTGATTATCCTTCTGTTCCAGTAGAGTTTTATATTTGCATCTTCTAATACTGGTGAAGGTTCGTAATCATAGTAGGGTGCTTTCTCATATTGATGAGGTAGGTGCATTTCAGTTAATTTTTGATGGAGTATTTTGGCTACCGAATTATGTCTATCCAAGTAGGCTTTCGGTGCCAGCATCCCGCATCCGCCTATCAGATGATCCAGGTTTTCTTCTTTGTTGTTGCATAATCTACATTTAATATCGATGTGTTGTTTCAGTATATGTTTTCGGTATGACCTTGTTGCGATAACTTGATCTTGTATTGCTACTAGGAATCCCTCTGTTTCCCTGAATAGGTTTCCGCTGCGGAGCCACTGAAACGTCCCCTCCATGTCGATGTTGTGTTTCTCAATTATGGCTTGATATTTTCCATGTAGTGGTTTGCTTTTCAATTGGTCTATTAGTGCAGCATTGTTAGTAATTTTTCTTAGGGGTTCGTAGTCTTTTATGGCCAATTGTAGAGGTGTTATTTTTTTGTCCTCAGCTACATTAGAACGTGGGTTGACGCCCCATAGGGGTCGCCGCGCTGGCCCGCCTTTCGGCATTCAACTTCCACTAAGTCCTCACTATCCCGGAAACGTAGCTGCCCCCGAGAGTCCTACTCCAGGTGAAAGAGGCCATGGCAAGCCATGGGGGCCCTCCTCCTTCCCCTCGGTACTTGTGTTAATCGGATTCCTCCGATACCGTTGGACAAGTCGCCGGCGAGGTCGCATCTCTAAGCGCGTTCCTCTACTCTACATCTTTACACACTGCAGAGCGCCCATTGACCCACAGCACAGGATGCCGTGCTATAGGGTAGCTCTGAGTGGTTCTAGGGGTCGCACCGTAGAGTGTGATGTTAACTCACAGCCTCGAATTTCTTCAAGTACTCGTGTCGAAAACCTTCCGGAATTCACGTTTGACGAGTCGCCGTCCGGAAAACGCTTGCGCGTTTCCGCACCCAGTATTAGAAAGGTTCCCCTTTCAACGATGGGTCACCGTCGAGCACGCTTTGAGCGAAAACTCTACCACATATCATTTCTGTCGGCGGCATCACATTGCCCACATACGTGGGATAGGGTAGCGCCTGAAGACAGTTTTAGGAGTAAACGTCATGTGGTCTAAATCGTTTACCCGCGCTTTGCCTTAATCCCTGTTCGGATATAAATATCAGATCGTTAAGTACTCATTTTGGCACAACTTCCGAAGGCCACGGTTGATGAGTCACCGCCGGGAGCCAGATGTCTGGTGTCCCTCCCTCACATCTACTAAAGGCAGTGGTCGCCGTTGGCCCGGAAATCCGGTATTGGTTAGACCGAAAGCCAGTTTTCAGGGTGACCTCGTGAGGTCTGCCAGTCACCCGGAGTCCTCAGCTACAATGGAACGATGTATCATGCTGGTTTGTGCCCTCCTATGGAAGTATGTATGGAAGTTATTGATTTGGATGTAGTGTCTCGTGTGCACGCTGGGTATTCCCCTGCCTCCATGTTTTCGTGGTAAGTGGAATCGTTCTACTGCGCTGCGAATTCTGTTCGAGTTTTGGTGTCTATATCCCTAAGTTCGGTATCGGTCCATTTTATAACTCCGAAGCTGTACGTGAGGACTGACGTGGCGTAGGTATTTATTGCTGAAGCTGTATTCCGCGCTGACAGCTCCGTCTTAAGTATCGCACGTACTCTCTTCTGGTATGCGGCCCTTAATTCTTCCTTGGCGGTTTTTTGGTCAATTCCTTGAGCTTGTTTGAACCCTAAGTATTTATATTTTTCTACTCTTTCCATTCCCACGATACCTTCGCCCTCGTTGTTTACTGCGTATCCCTCATGTTCCGTCCATTTCCCTTTTATCATCGCGCTGGTGCGGCACTTGTCTAGTCCAAACTCCATTCTTATGTCCGTGCTGAATCTTCTAACGCAATCCAGTAGTGCCTTTAGGTGTTTTTCTTGTCCTGTGTATAGTTTAAGGTCATCCATATACCACAGATGGCTTATTTTCTTATTTGCTCCTGGTATACTGTAGCCTTTGTTTTGTGCGTTTATGTATGCTGTTAGTGGTTTTAATGCTAGGCAAAACCATATCGGACTCAGCGAGTCTCCTTGGAAGATACCCCTGCGGATGTTTATTTTTCCGGCTTTTATTATCTTTGTCGGTCCCCTCATGGTTAACTGCGTGTTCCATGTGGTCATCGCGTAGGTGAGGAACTCCGCGATGTGTTTATTTATCTTGTAGATTTTGAGTATTTCTGTCAAACAGGAGTGTGGCACCGAGTCATATGCTTTTTTATAATCCACATACGCCGTGTAAAGGGGCTCCTTTTTGCTGATAGCTCGTCCTGTGATTATTGAATCGATGATCAGTTGTTCTTTACATCCTTGTGAGTTCCTTCTGCAGCCTTTCTGCTCCTCGTCCAAGAGGCTGTTTTCCTCTAGATGTTTATAGATCTTATTGGACAGTATTGAGGTAAGTATTTTGTAGGTGGTGGGTAAGCACGTTATTGGTCTGTATTTTCCAGGATCCTCCGAGGGGACTTCGGTCTTCGGTAACAGGTAAGTAATGCCTTCAGTCATGAATCTTGGTAGCGTGTGCGGTTCTTCGAGGAGCCTTGTGAACTGGGTTGCTAAATATTGATGTGTGGCATCAAACTTCTTAATCCAGAAACTATGGATTTTATCAATCCCTGCGGCCTTCCAGTTCTGGGTTTTTCGTACCGCTTCCTTCACATCGTCTACAGTAATCTTCCAGTCCAGCATGGTGCGAATCTCTGTAGTTTTGGTCTTTGTGTCTGTCAGCCATTTATTGGTTTTGTGTTCTACAGGGTTGCTCCATATATTTCCCCAGAACTCCTTTATTTGGTTTGTTGTTGGCATTGTCCCAATGTGCTCTTGTTTATCTCCGCCCTCTGTTAGGTTCCTGAAGAACATGGCTTGATTTTCTGAGAATTGCCTATTTTGTGTTCTCCTCGCATTGCTGGTTCTATATCTTTTTAACCGTTTTGCATAGGCAGCCAGTTTTTGTTTGAGGTAGTCAAGTACTTCTATTGTCGTTGTATTATCTGTGTTCTGGTGTCTCTGCATTATGATGTCGGTTTTTCTTTTCACTCGCTCGCTGGGGTTTGGTTTTGCAGCTTGTGTCAGTATGCCTATATCCTTTCTAGTTATTTCGATGTTTTTCTCAAGTCTTTTCTCCCACGGTGGCTTTTTGTTTTTGGTTATTTCCTTCTCGTCATTCTCTCTAATATTGACTTTTTGTTCGTTTGCTCGTAATACTGTGTATGCTCCTGTGTAGATTAAGCTATGAATCTCTTCGATATTGTGGTTCTGTGTGATTAATGCGGTAAGTATAGCATTCACATCTTGCACTAACCTGAGTGTGTTTCTTTTTATCTTTAGTTTTGGCAATTTCGGTTTTGCGGCGGGGATCATACCATCAAACATCACGTGATATGTATGGAAGTCCTCCTCCAGTTGGCTTTTTGGCTCTTCGCTGCTTCCCTGCTCTGGTAGTTGGATGTCCAGTGTCTCACGGTTCCCCTCTTCCGCTTCCCGCAAGCCTAGCTCAATTTCGACGTTGGTCTTAATTCTGTTTATCACTTCTTCCGGTACTCTGTTATTTCGGAATATAGATCGTCTTTGGTCTATTAGGTTTTGGATGGTCTTCCTATTCATCTCGGGGTATTTTTCAACGAACATCCTATGCAATTCCGTACTGTACGCCACTCTCTCCGTTTCAGCCTTTGTTATTTTGTAATAGCAGTAAACCACATACTCATTCATTTCAGGTTTCCAGGTGGTTCGCTGCATTCTATTGCCCTGAGACAGGGTGGGCTGGGCATTACCTGCTCCAGCAACATCCTTCTCTACGGGTGCCTCCTGACGTTCTTCAATTGGGCTCTGTACCATGTTTGGTCGATGTCCTGATGTGTTGCTTTGGTCTGTTGCAGGTAAATCTTTAACATAGTAAATATATAGTAATAGCAAACATAGTAAATACCTAAAAAAACATAATAAATACAATAGATATATATATATTAACATCAGTACAGTGTTTCAGATATTTGAGATTACCTTTCTGATTATAGAACATGTTTCAAGAATAGTGCATTTCTGCATATATTTGTGGATGCTGTATGGGAGTGATAGTTTGTCGAGACTTGTCTTCAGCGTTTTAGGAATTTCTCCGGTGTTGGCAATTATAATTGGAACTATTATCACCTTATCCTGCTTCCACATCTGTTGAATTTCCATTGATAAGGGTAGATATTTTGTAATTTTCTCGTCGTATTTCTTTTTTAGGTTGGCAGTGTTAGGTATGGCAATGTCGATTATAAATGTGGTGTTAGTATCTTTATCCTGTAATACAATGTCTGGTATGTTGTGCTTAACAGGTTTGTCGGTGCTAATTGGTCGTGCCCAGTACAATTTATATTTCTCATTTTCAACGACATTATCCGGCTGGTATTTGTAGTATGGAGGCTTTTCTGTATGCTGCTTTTGATAATTTGCGACAATTTCTTGGTGTTGTTCTTGAATTTGTTTGTAAGATCCTGTTTAGCCTGCTTGTGTTGTATCCCTCGTGCTTGCATGTATCCTAAATGTTTATATTCTTCTTCCTTTAACATTCCTTCAATCTTTCTTTCATTGTGTTCTATTTCTTGTCCTTCTATTTGCCTCCACTTCCCTTTCTCCATTGCGTGTATTCTGCACTTATCAATTCCGAATCTCATTCCTATGCCGTTACTAAATTCGTCCGTCCTTTTTATCAGGTCTCTTATACTTTTCTCTGATTCTGCATATAGCTTGATATCATCCATGTAGAGCAGGTGGGTGATCATACTTGTTCGTAACTTATATCCTTTGTCTCTTGCGTTTAGAATCTTGGATAGAGGGTTTATAGCCATACAGAACCAGAGTGCACTCAGAGCGTCTCCTTGAAATATTCCCCTTTTTATTGGTATATTTGGGATCGTGATATCTTTGCTCGGTGTTCTCAGTCTCAGTGTTGTTTTCCATGATTTCATAGCGTTTTCAACAAACGTAATTATGTTGGTATCTATTGAATACAGGTGTAATACTTCCAGAAGCCATGAATGTGGGACGCTATCGAAAGCCTTCTCGTAATCAATGTAGGCGGTGAATAGTGGTTTTTTGTTTTGCTTGGCGTCTTCAGTTACGACGCAGTCTATTATAAGTTGCTCTTTGCATCCACGTAAACCTCTTATACATCCGCGTTGTTCATCTGCTATGATACCATTGTCTATTAAGTGTTTGTAGATTTTGTTGTTAATCACACTGGTTAGTATTTTATATACTGTTGACAGGCAAGTTATCGGTCTATACTTCGAAGGTGACATCTGGGGTGCTTCTGTCTTTGGTAACAAGTAGGTCGTACCTTCCGTCATGAAGTTAGGCATCTGTTCGGGGTTCTTAATGAGGTTATTTAGACAGAATGCCAAGCCTTCGTGTATAGCGTCAAATTTCTTCCACCAGTAGTTGTGTATTTTGTCTGGTCCCGGCGCCTTCCAGTTGTGAGTTTTACTTATTGTGTCTTTCAATTCTGCTGTTGTAATGTGACAAGGACACATTGTTTTAGGCTTGGGTGTCTCCTTCTTTATTCTTCTCATCAAAGTTGTTGATTTATGTTGTTTCTCTTCACTCCATATGCTTGTCCAGTACTGTTTTATGTCATCTTCGGTAGGATATTCTGCTTCGGGTGTAGTGTTATCTCCGCTTTTCTCCAGGTTTTTATAGAACCATTTTTGGCTTTCGGTATATTTTTTGTTGTCTTGCTTTCTCTTGTTGCTCTTGAGATATCTGGCTAAGCGTTTTGCAGCAGCTGCGAGTTTTTGTTTCAAGCGGTCAAGTATTTCCAATGGTCCTGCGTCTATTTCAGTTTTGTTGTCTTCTATTATCTTCTTTGCAATAGTTTGCATTTTTAGGCTACAATTGTCGTTTTTATATGTGGTTAGACGGCCTATATCTTTTCGGAGTTGTTTTATTTTATTTTGAAGTCTTCGCTGCCATGGTGGTATTTTCTTTTCTTTATCCTTCTTTCTGTTGGTATCTGTGATTAAGTTTTGTCCATGCATCTGTAAGGTTGTTGTTGCACCAGCATATACTATCGTTTGGATGTTAGTTACATCGGGATTCAGTGTTATTTTGTCAGATATGGCTTTGTTAACGGTAGCGAGGATTGAGTTCGTCTCCCAGTTTACTTTTAGTTTTGGAAGAGCTGGTCGTTGGGTAGGATCTGTTCCATTATATAGGGCTAAGTCGGTTTCCAGCAGTTGCCGTACCTCCATTTGTCGTGGTGTTTCGTCGATGTTATCTTCTGCCTGTTCTACATCGACCTCGCTCATCCTCCGTTCTTGTTCTTGGTCTTCTTCTGCTTCCCAGCCCAGTTCTACTCGGACTGATTTCTTGATATTATCTATTTCTTCTCTACTGATTCTGTTGCCTGTCATAATCGCTCGTCTCTGGTCTACTATGTTTTGCGGTGTCTTGCTTGTTAACTCAGGGAATCTTTCGGTAACTATGGAGTGTAACTGGCGTGCGTATTGTTTAGTGTTAGTTTCCAATTTTGTTATCAGAAGGTGTTTTCGGATGATATATATGTTCATATCATAAGTCCATTTCATCCTCTTCCGGTTCTTGTCGGTTACTGAGGTGGGTCTTGGAGTTTCCAAGGCAACATTCTCAGTGTGGCCTTCTGTTGTGAGTAGTTGCTGTGGTCGTTCCTGGGACCGACGTGTGTCACCAGACAGGGTCCCTCCATCTGGTGCATCCGAGGCTTTGCTCTTTGAATTTCGTGTCTCCATTATAAATAATAGGTAATGCATTTTTGAGCTTCTGCCAGCTAGGTCCAGCGGCAATGTGGCCGCCATTGATGTTTGCTCCGACTACTCCTATTATTATTATTATTCCCGATCCTCTCACCCCCGGTCTCCTACGCGTCACCGGTCACATCATTATTTGTTTTACTGATTTGTTTAAGGTAGTGTGGTGATGTTGTGGAAGTACAATGTATGAGTGTAGGTATTGCATGTATGCGTTGTTGGATGTGGCATGATCAGCGGCGCGGGAGTAAGGGTGAGGATTACACACACCCTAACCGGGGTGATTACACCAATGGTTAAGGCTAGAACTTTCGACTTTTATCATTATGTAGCAGAGAGGGCCTTTCTTACGATGCCACAGGTTTGGATGATAACAGCCTTCTGCATTTGTTTGTAAGTTTCCCATGGTATACGGAGGGTTTCCAGAGATTTTTTTAGCGTAGTTGGAATTTCGCCTGTATTTGCTATAATAATGGGAACGATTTCGACCCGCTCCTGTTTCCACATTTTTTTTATTTCATCCGCAATTGGAAGGTATTTTCTAATTTTTTCCGCCCGGGTCTTTTCAATGTTGGGAGTATTTGGTATGGCAACGTCTATGATGTATGTTTTTTGGTGTTTTTTATCTGTCAGTACAATATCCGGGATATTATTTGTCACTGTCTTATCTGTTGTAATTTTTCTCGCCCAATACAGTTTGTAATCCGGCTCCTCAACAACCGACTCCGGAATATATGCGTAGTAAGGCTGAGGTTTTGTAGCTGGTTGATATTGGGTTAGCAGTTCCTGATGTATGATTCTCGCCACCATATCGTGTCTTTCGGTGTACTCTCTTGGTGCAAGTGTTTGACATCCTCCAGTTAGGTGATCGATTGTTTCGTTATGGAGTCCGCACAGTCGACACGTGGTAGTAGTGTCCTCACCCATTATTCGTCGTCGGTAATATCTTGTTGCCATTACCTGATCTTGGATCGCCACCATCATGCCCTCTGTTTCCGTATGAAGATATCCATCTTTAAGCCACGCAAGCGACGCTGATTTGTTTATGTGAGGCTCATCTAGCCTGATTGGATATCTCCCATGTAGGGCTTTACCCTTCCATATATTTACGGTTTCCTGGATGTTGGGTTGTTGGTTTTCATTTACTCTGTGTAGAGGTGTACCTACAAATTCGAGACGGCAGGCTATGTCACATAGACTTTGCTGTACATTGGCTCTGAAGTGCTCTTCCATTCCCTTCACCTGACTGGCGTGTTGTGCTTGCAGATCTATGACTCCTCTTCCGCCTTCTTCTCTCGGTAAATGGAACCTTTCCTTGGCGCTTTTAGGGTGATGGATCAAGTATTTAGTGGCTGTTGTTCTTATTGTTCTGTTAAGGTCATGTAGTTGGGTGTCCGACCATTTGATAACTCCAAAGCTGTATGTTAGTACCGGGGCAGCATAGGTGTTAATAGCAGTAATTTTATTCCGCGCCGTAAGGTGCGTTTTGAGGATCATCTTTAGTCGAGTCATGAATTTAGTTTTTGTTGCTTCTCTTGCTTTTTGATGGTCTATACCTCTTGCCTGCATATATCCGAGATATTTGTACATTTCATCTTGGGTCATTGTTTGTATCTCCTGTTCTTCCACCTCATATCCTCCCATATCCTGCCACTTCCCTCTCTTCATCGCGTGTATCTTGCATTTTTCAATACCGAATTGCATGCCAATGTCGTTGCTGAATGTTTCTGTAGTTGTGATGAGGTGTCTTAGGTTAACCTCAGTGGCTGCGAATAGTTTAAAATCATCCATATATATTAAATGTGTTATTTGTTTCGGTGGTACGGTATAACCTCTTCCTTCCTCGTTTAACAGTCCGGAGAGTGGATTTATCGCCAACCAGAACCATAAAGCGCTTAGGGCGTCGCCCTGAAATATGCCGCGCTTTATGCAGATCTCTCCAACGTTGAGTGCGTTCATCATCAGTGTTGTCTTCCATGATGTCATCGCAAATCTGAGGAAATTAACCAGTTGTTCGTCAATTTTATATAGTTTTAGTATCTCTATCAGCCAGCTGTGTGGAATACTATCATACGCTTTTTGATAGTCGATGTAGGCGGTGTATAGCGATTTTTTCTTTGTTTTGGCATGCTCAGTAATAACCCCGTCTATGATCAATTGTTCTTTACACCCTCTCGATCCGCGCCGACACCCCTTCTGCTCCTCAGCGAGTAGACCATTTTCGGTAACGTGAGCATATATCTTGCTGTTTATAACGCTAGTTAAAATCTTGTATACTGTAGGTAAGCATGTGATTGGTCTGTATTTTGACGGATCTTGATCTGGTTTGGGTGTTTTTGGTAGCAAGTATGTAGTTCCTTGCGTCAGAAATTGAGGCATCTCATCAGGTTTCTCTATGATCTTGTTGAATGCTTGTGCCATTGGGTCATGTACAGCCGTGAATTTCTTCCACCAGAAGTTGTGGATCTTATCTGGGCCTGGTGCTTTCCAGTTATGCGTGGATTTTGTAGCTTGTTGGATATCTTGTAGGGTTATGTGGTGGAAATACATTTTAGGTACGTTTGTGTGTGTTGATTTTATAGCAGCTATAATTGGTGTGTTGTTGTGATTGGTTTGCTGCTCCCATATGTTTCCCCAGTATTTGGCTGCTTCCGTCTTAGAAGGATATTGTCCATCTTCGGCAGCTCCCTTCTCGAGTTCTCGGTAGAAGTATTTTTGGCTTTCTCGGAATTTTTTGTTGTCCTCCTTTCGTGCTTTAGCTTTTTTGTACCTAGACAGCCTTTTTGCTGTTGCTGCAAGTTGTTGTTTCAGCCTGTCCAGGATCTCCTCAAGATTGGTGTCGTCACCTGTTTGGTGTTTTTTCAATATTCTGTTGATTTCTTTCTTTCTGTGTTGCCCAGTTCTGCCCTTCTTCTTTGCGGTGAGTCTGCCTATGATTGCTCTAAGATATTGAACTTTCTCTTCCAATCTTCTTTGCCATGGTGGTACTTGTTCAGCAGCCGCTCTCCTCCTGCTTGGGGTTGGTGTGTCGTCCTTGATTTTTTGTTGGTGCTGTGTTAGTACTGCAGCGGCTCCCGCATATACTAAGGTGTGTAGTTGTGTCAGGTCCATGTTATTGATCTTGTTGATTTCTTTTTGGATGGCTTTGTTTGTTATATGTATGATCTTGTTCGTTTGCCGATTTCCTTTCAGTTTTGGGAGGACTGGTCTGTGTATAGGGTGCGTGTTTTGAAACTTTGCCAACATAGTTTCTAGCTGTTCATCTATTTCAGCAGAAAGTGGATCATTTTCATGTTGCTGTTGGATATCAGCGTTTTGATTTTGTTGCTGCATGTCAATATTTTGATCGTGGTGTTGTATTGGTGTTGATCTGTCTCTTGTTCTTGTGGCTGCGTTTGCCCCTGCTCTTGTTCTTGTTCAGTTTCGAGTCCAAGTGCTACTTTCGCTCTTTCTTTTATCTGTAGCATTTCTATTTGTGATATTCTATTACCAGTCATAAGAGCTCTCCGCTGGTCTACTATGTTTTGCGGGGTCTTCATGTTTAATTCCGGAAATTTAGTTATGAACATGTCGTGTAGGGTATTGGCGTATGGCTCGTTCGAAGTTTCGAATTTTGTGACTTGTAGATAGCACTGAACTATGTACATATTCATCTCTTTTGTCCATTTTGTTCTTTTGGGTTTGTCTTTGTTCGCAGTAGTGGGTTGCGGTCTAGCCACAACATCAATTACTGTTTCCTGAGCTTCGCCTTGTTGTTCTTGCTGTCGTTCGTCCTGTGTATGTGTTGATGTACCTGGTTGCATTTCGGCGTCCGGTACTGTAGCTTTTCTTTTGCTTCTCCTAGTCTCCATTGCATGGGTAATTAAGCGTTTCACGTTTGGGGAAACACGTCCGTAAAAGTTTACTTTTAACGGAAAATTTGGCTACGTTGTAATATGCCTGTAAATATTAGTGGGCCGCTGAAGCCGGTCCTGCATGGGGAATTCGATGTTCGGGCGAGTGGCCGTAAAGTAAAAAACTGGTCATCCTCGCCCGGCTAGACTTTCTGTCTGTCTTTAATCGAATATTTTGGAAAAGTTATTAAGGAAAAATGGTACTTGCGGTTGTTGTAGCTCGTTCTCTTTTCTTCCTTGTGTTCCTATTGTTGTTGTTGTTCCCCTGTTGGATTTTCCGGCTTCAGATCAAACCTAATGCTTAAGGTACAAAGAAGAGGGGCGCTCCGAATAGCCAGCTCATACAGAACCGTGTCCGGACCAGCGGTAATGGTTATCGCATCGGTAATCCCCGTTGACCTATTAGCGGCGGAAAGAAAGAGGAGTTACGACACAAAAAACAAACAGCAAAGGCAGAGGACAATGCAGGAATGGCAAGACAGGTGGATGAACGAACCTAGGGGACGGTGGACAGCTCGTCTGATAAAGGACATAAACCTATGGATAAACAGGGGCCACGGAGAGGTTAACTATTTCCTGACACAGATGCTGTCTGGTCATGGATGCTTCAACAGCTATCTTCAAAAGATGAGAAAGACGGAATTTGCTGATTGTCAATACGGGGATGCTGACAAGGACGACGCTGAACACACTGTATTTTACTGCAACAGATGGAATCTAGAAAGAGAGAACACAAGAAGAGAGATTGGAGAGATAACACCTGAAAATGTTGTAGAGAAGATGGTGGAGAGTGAGCAGAATTGGAGGACGATAGAAAAGTATGTTGAAAGTATTTTAAGGAAAAAGTTACAAGAGCAACGGTTAACAAGGCGCGAGGAAGCTGATTAGCAAACTATGGGGCAACTACCCCTGAAGTAATAACCTTATCAGGCTTTTCCGGGGGTAGAGAATTTGTCCGAAAAGAGGAGAGGTTTTAGTTGGTAGGATACCTGGAGGTATGAGTCCGGCACAGCGTCCGTAAATGGATTTCCCCTCCTCTAAATAAAAAAAAAATTATTATTATTATTATTATTATTATTATTATTATTATTATTATTATTATTATTATTATTATTATTATTATTATTATTATTATTATTATTATTATTATTATTATTATTATTATTATTATTATTATTATTATTATTATTATTATTATTATTATTATTATTATTATTATTATTATTATTATTATTATTATTATTATTATTATTATTATTATTATTATTATTATTATTATTATTATTATTATTATTATTATTATTATTATTATTATTATTATTATTATTATTATTATTATTATTATTATTATTATTATTATTACTTTCCTCAGGGATCTCACATGTTGTGAGTACGTGCGTTAGCGTGCACGGGGTTCCCGAGCTGGGTCTGGCGCTCCTTCAATTCCGCGTCAAACTCCTCAGTCCTCATCCTCCCTTATATCACCCATGTTCCACTGACCCCGACGCTATTAGGTATCGAGGGCTAGGGGCCAGTTATTATCCTACATATTCTTACTTTCCTTCCTTACTTACCTTTTCCCCGACCGTTGTACTGGGCAGTCGACCTGGGAGTGCCGGCTCGTGGGCTGGTTTAGTACCCGGCCCATTGGCTGGCTGATGTGAGCATGCTCTGCCGACGTAAGACAAAACAGTACTTCAGGAGCCAGCTACTTCGGTCCTTGGTCAGGAAGTGCGGGTTGAATGCAAGAGTCGGATCCTGCATCGCCCCGGGCGAGTGTCAGTCCGTCCGTGGATTCCGGGACTGGCTAATCGAAGGTGCGGCCTCAGGGAACTGGGGTAGGAGCGTAGCTTTCCAAGGGTACACCCGTTCTGCACTATTTCGGCCCGCCCCCTCCCGCACGATGCGCTGGTAGAAAAATGTATGGATTTAATAAAAAAAACAACGTTAACTTACCCGGAGATGTTCCGGAGACATAGTTGCTCAAGCAGTAGTAGTAACATCGGAAGCTTTACCTTTGTCCATCACGATAAAACGGCGACGACAAAGCAACTTGAAAGTGTGGTAAATAAGGTGGAAAACCCAACAGCGTCAGCACTGATTGACGCTATCGAATCCACAAACAAATGCATAGAGGACCTTGTAAGTCACATACAGTCTGGAAAAACTGACAAAGTACGAAGCATTGCGATGCGGTTAAAACAAAACACAGAGACGTTCAAGCTCTCTTCGGTCAAAGAATGGCTCGAGCAAAAGAAGTGGGACACAGCACAATGCCCAACACACAACGCAGACTCACAAACGTCACCGAATCTGGCCAAGGCTGACGCAGTCGATAACAAAACGCCAGAGAGGGGAGAAATCCGAGCACAACAACCAGGCTCTCCATGCGAAACCCAGTTTGAAAAAGCTGTAATCGATGGAAAGGAAAGCCTAGACAGAAGCAAACATATCATTAAAAAAATGAAGGAAGCTACAAAAAAGCAAAAAAACATATCTATGGAAGTAAAAACCGGTCTTGCAACTTTAGAAGAAGAAATCGACGTCATAGACACCTGTCAGGAAACCATGAAAACACTGGGTAAAAGAATTATACAAAAAAACAACACACACAAACAAGCTGAAAACACGAAAAAAAGAAACGCGATGAGCCCAATCGAAGGCAACACTGAGAAACGAACCAAAGACGCTGGCAGTAGGGGCAGAGAACTGCAGACAAGAACACTGGACATACCACAATGGCCACTGCTGGTAAATAGATCCAGAAGAGAAACACTAATCACAGACACAGAAAGTGAAATCTGGCAAACGACTAGACAGAACAGGAGACAGGAACAGAGAAGGAAAAGTCCTATACTAATAAACAACGAAGATGGAGAGAACAAAAACCACCATTATAAGCTAACAAGAACAAGGAAATCTGTAAAATCAAGCGCAATCTTAGTAAAACCTGTAGAAGGTGCCAACTACGCAGACATTCTAAAAACCATAAGAGGACAGACAAACCCTGAAGAACTTGGGGTGAACATAAAGTCGGTGCGCCAAACAAGGGCAGGCGACGTTCTATTTGAGCTAGGGGCAAATACAACAAACAGAGAACAAATGTCGAATAGACTCAAACAAATTGTAGGCACCAAAGCAACAGTGAAAACCCTAACCCCGACCTGCACAATTGAAATGAGAGATTTGGACGCTCTGACAACTGAGGAAGAGGTTAAACATTCCCTGAAGCAAGTAATGGGGGACGAACTCCGAGACGCAAAAATCACCCTCAGTAAGCCAAACAAGAGGAAACAAGTACTAGCGTTTGTAAAAACCGACCATAAAACCGCCGAAAAGTTGTTGAAATTGGAACGAGTGAAAGTAGAGTCTATAAACAGTCGACTTCGGGGAAGAATTGATGTACCGCGTTGTTTTCAATGCTTTGGCTATGGACACAGAAGAACGCAATGCAACGGACCGGACCGAAAAGGAGCTGAACTCTGCATCAACTGCGGGCAAAAGGGGCATATACTAAAAACGTGCACAAACAAACCAAAATGCGTTCTATGCGAGGGCTCCGCGGAAGACATACACCACAGACCCGGAACTGCAAAATGCGAGTCATACAGAATCGCACTGCAGAAAGAGAAACAAATCCAAAATGCTTAACATAATCCAATGCAACTTACACAGAAGCCAATTAGCAAATGATTTGCTGGCACAGCTGGCTCTTGATTACAGAGCAGAGGTCATATTCATTAGCGAACAATACATACCAAGGCCTGAAGGCTTCTGGATAAGCGATGAGCTGGGCACAGCAGCTATCTGGATACCGTCACGCAATCACTGTGTACAAGCAACGGGAAGGGGAAGGGGTTATGTTTGGGTGAAACTACTAAATACTTACCTGATCTCATATATTTTAAACTAACACAAGAAAAGGAAAACTATCGTACAGAAATCATACAAAGGCCCTTCAATACAAACAAACTAAACGCCGAAGCTTTAATGATAGCGATCAATACAAACAGGAATCAAATTGAAAAGGAAACAACCGAACGTATGGTAGAAACCACTATGGCACTTATACATAAAGCCTGCGAGAAAGCGATGCCTAGAAAATATAACCATCAGAAAAAAGCAGTATACTGGTGGACGTCACAAATAGAAGAACTTAGGCGTCAGTGCTTAAAGGCAAGAAGGAAACTCACAAGAGAGAGAAGACGAAATCTACTACCGGAACAGGAGACTCTACACTACAACGCCACAAAAAAAACTATTAAGAAAGGCAATACGATCGAGAAAGCAAATCATGTGGAAACAAGAACTCGACAACATAAATAACGACCCGTGGGGACTTGCCTACAAATGTGTCATGAAAAAACTCGGAAACCAAAAAGCGCCAATAACACTCGAGCCGCAAAAAACCGAAGACATTCTGGAGGTTTTGTTTCCGACACACCCAGTAACACATCGAAACTTACCTGAGGCCGAAAATGAAATACCAGTATTCACAACAAAAGAACTACAGAGTGCAGCGGCGACACTAAAAAATAATAAATCACCTGGCCCGGATGGCATACCGGCAGAGGTGTTAAAACTTATATCAACACACTTACCTGACATGCTTCTGGACATGTACAACGGGTGCCTAAAGCTAGGATGGTTTCCTGAAATATGGAAAAAACAAAATTTGGTATTAATCGACAAGGGTAAGGGTAATCTTGACTCACCATCGTCGTTTCGTCCGCTCTGCATGCTGGACACTGCCGGTAAGCTTTTTGAAAAGCTGATAAAACTACGGCTGAATGATGCCATAAATCAGGCGGGCGGTCTATCGGAGCAACAGCATGGATTCCGGAAGGGACATTCTACGGCGGATGCTGTTGGAGAGGTAACAGATTTATGAGAAATCTCAACAAGGCAATAGACACTCAAGACCGGTGGTGGCTCTGATAGCGCTCGATGTAAAAAACGCATTTGGATCGGCCAGATGGCATGATATCCTGGAGGAATTGGAATCGCGGTTTAAGGTTCCGGCATATCTGCTTCGGGTGCTGAATAGCTACTTGCAGAATAGGAAGCTTATGTACAACACCACACAAGGAAAACGAGAAAGAGATTTGACTTCCGGCGCTACACAAGGATCGATACTTGGGCCGGATATATGGAACGTCGATTATGACGGAATATTCCGCTTACTTCTTCCGGAGGGAGTGGTGATCATGGGATTTGGGGACGATAGCGCAGTTGTTGTACAGGGGAGAGACATGCATAGCGTACAGTTGAAGATAAACCAAACGATGCGACGCATAATAAGTTGGATGTCGGAAAAAGGACTGGAACTGGCCACGGAAAAAACAGAGATTGTGCTACTTACCTGTAAACGTATACCGCTCGAGATTAATCTGCAGATCGCAGATAAAACAATCCAGACTACGAAGTGCATCACGTAGGAAAATCAAGGCCGATTCCATGGTGGCAAGTCTGAGTAGGTTGATGGCGAATGTCGGGGGTCCATCTGCAACAAAAAGGAAGGTATTAATGTCCATCACCAACTCGATATTATTATATGGCAGCGAAATATACTCCAATAAAATATGTAAGAATACTAAAAACCTAATGCTTAAGGTACAAAGAAGAGGGGGGCTCCGAATAGCCAGCTCATACAGAACCGTGTCCGGACCAGCGGTAATGGTTATCGCATCGGTAATCCCCGTTGACCTATTAGCGGCGGAAAGAAAGAGGAGTTACGACACAAAAAACAAACAGCAAAGGCAGAGGACAATGCAGGAATGGCAAGACAGGTAGATGAACGAACCTAGGGGACGGTGGACAGCTCGTCTGATAAAGGACATAAACCTATGGATAAACAGGGGCCACGGAGAGGTTAACTATTTCCTGACAAAGATGCTGTCTGGTCATGGATGCTTCAACAGCTATCTTCAAAAGATGAGAAAGACGGAATTTGCTGATTGTCAATACGGGGATGCTGACAAGGACGACGCTGAACACACTGTATTTTACTGCAACAGATGGAATCTAGAAAGAGAGAACACAAGAAGAGAGATTGGAGAGATAACACCTGAAAATGTTGTAGAGAAGATGGTGGAGAGTGAGCAGAATTGGTTACAAGAGCAACGGTTAACAAGGCGCGAGGAAGCTGATTAGCAAACTATGGGGCAACTACCCCTGAAGTAATAACCTTATCAGGCTTTTCCGGGGGTAGAGAATTTGTCCGAAAAGAGGAGGGGTTTTAGTTGGTAGGATACCTGGAGGTATGAGTCCGGCACAGCGTCCGTAAATGGATTTCCCCTCCTCTAAATAAAAAAAAAAATTATTATTATTATTATTATTATTATTATTATTATTATTATTATTATTATTATTATTATTATTATTATTATTATTATTATTATTATTATTATTATTATTATTATTATTATTATTATTATTATTATTATTATTATTATTATTATTATTATTATTATTATTATTATTATTATTATTATTATTATTATTATTATTATTATTATTATTATTACGATAGCACTTTTGAGCGCTTCTTTAAAATCATTGCAAAAATTACCGTTTTTAATACGCAACACAGTTAAGTAAGATAGCTTCCATTTACTTATTATTATTGATTGTGCGTGTGCTGACAAATCTAATTTATCAGTTGTTCACGTATTTGGATGCAATACACCTCAAAAAATGGCTAATCCGAAAGGAAAGCATAATAGCGTCATAAAATTGCTTTATTAGTGTTTATACGCCATGCATTTCCATAATTATGTCAAACTTTTCTGGTTTAGAAAAATCATAAGCGTACCAAGAAAACGGTAATTTTTGCAATGCTTTTAAAGAAGCGCTGGAAACGACATCAAAATAGCGAGTATTATAGGAAATTTTAACAAATATCTAAGAAACCATTTAAGGAGAATCATTTAAATCACTCGCAATTACAAAACTGTTCTCAATACATAGTAGAAATTTAAAAATTTAAAAAAATTTAACCGCGAATTTTTTTTCCTGTCGTAAGTGGCTGTGATTTCAAATCTGAGCGTAATTATTAATTCGAAGCAACATTCCCAAATAAAATGTTGCGATAAAGAATCGTCAAAATCGGTCAAGGCGTTCCAGAGAAAATACACAAAATGTGTCGTGTCTCGGAGAATGTGTCGGAGAGATGATGAGATAAATTAAGAACCAACGGATTCAGGAGGAATCAGGCTATAAATCGCCGAAAGAATCGTCAAAATCGGTCAAGGTTTTCCAGCGAAAATACACAAATCGTGTCATGTCTCGCCCCGTTTTGTCTTTTTTATTAGCAGAGATAATGAAATGAATTAAAAACCAACGGATTCAGGAGGAATCAGGCTATAAATTGCCGAAAGAATCGTCAAAATCCGTCAAGGCGTTCCACAGAAAATACACATTTTATACTGATAGAATTATGTGACTTGATCATAACATGTCGTGCCTCTCCCTGCTGTACCTTTTTTATTAGCAGAGATAATGGGATGAATTAAAAACCAGCGAATTCAGCAGGAATCAGGCTTTAAATCACCGAAAGAATCGTCAAAATCGGTCAAGGCGTTCCAGAGAAAATACACAAAATATGTCGTGTCTCTTCCCGCTGTATCCTTTTTATTAGGAGAGATGATGAGATAAATTAAGAACCAACGGATTCAGGAGGAATCAGGCAATAAATCGCCGAAAGAATCGTCAAAATCGGTCAAGGTGTTCCAGCGAAAATACACAAATCGTGTCATGTCTCTCCCCGTTTTGTCTTTTTTATTAGCAGAGATAATGAAATGAATTAAAAACCAACGGATTCAGGAGGAATCAGGCTATAAATCGGCGAAAGAATCGTCAAAATCCGTCAAGGCGTTCCACAGAAAATACACATTTTATACTGATAGAATTATGTGACTTGATCATAACATGTCGTGCCTCTCCCTGCTGTACCTTTTTTATTAGCAGAGATAATGGGATGAATTAAAAACCAGCGAATTCAGGAGGAATCAGGCTTAAATCGCCGAAAGAATCGTCAAAATCGGTCAAGGCGTTCCAGAGAAAATACACAAAATGTGTCGTGTCTCTCCCCGCTGTATCTTTTTTATTAGGAGAGATGATGAGATAAATTAAGAACCAACGGATTCAGGAGGAATCAGGCAATAAATCGCCGAAAGAATCGTCAAAATCAGTCAAGGTGTTCCAGCGAAAATACACAAATCGTGTCATGTCTCTCCCCGTTTTGTCTTTGTTATTAGCAGAGATAATTAAATGAATTAAAAACCAGCGGATTCAGGAGGAATCAGGCTATAAATCGCCGAAAGAATCGTCAAAATCCGTCAAGGCGTTCCGCAGAAAATACACATTTTATACTGATAGAATTATGTGACTTGATCATGACATGTCGTGCCTCTCCCTGCTGTACCTTTTTTATTAGCAGAGATAATGGGATGAGTTAAAAACCAGCGAATTCAGGAGGAATCAGGCTTTAAATCACCGAAAGAATCGTCAAAATCGGTCAAGGCGTTCCAGAGAAAATACACAAAATGTGTCGTGTCTCTCCCCGCTGTATCTTTTTTATTAGGAGAGATGATGAGATAAATTAAGAACCAACGGATTCAGGAGGAATCAGGCAATAAATCGCCGAAAGAATCGTCAAAATCAGTCAAGGTGTTCCAGCGAAAATACACAAATCGTGTCATGTCTCTCCCCGTTTTGTCTTTTTTATTAGCAGAGATAATGAAATGAATTAAAAACCAACGGATTCAGGAGGAATCAGGCTATAAATCGGCGAAAGAATCGTCAAAATCCGTCAAGGCGTTCCACAGAAAATACACATTTTATACTGATAGAATTATGTGACTTGATCATAACATGTCGTGCCTCTCCCTGCTGTACCTTTTTTATTAGCAGAGATAATGGGATGAATTAAAAACCAGCGAATTCAGGAGGAATCAGGCTTAAACCGCCGAAAGAATCGTCAAAATCGGTCAAGGCGTTCCAGAGAAAATACACAAAATGTGTCGTGTCTCTCCCCGCTGTATCTTTTTTATTAGGAGAGATGATGAGATAAATTAAGAACCAACGGATTCAGGAGGAATCAGGCAATAAATCACCGAAAGAATCGTCAAAATCAGTCAAGGTGTTCCAGCGAAAATACACAAATCGTGTCATGTCTCTCCCCGTTTTGTCTTTGTTATTAGCAGAGATAATTAAATGAATTAAAAACCAGCGGATTCAGGAGGAATCAGGCTATAAATCGCCGAAAGAATCGTCAAAATCCGTCAAGGCGTTCCACAGAAAAATACACATTTTATACTGATAGAATTATGTGACTTGATCATGACATGTCGTGCCTCTCCCTGCTGTACCCTTTTTATTAGCAGGGATAATGGGATGAATTAAAAACCAGCGAATTCAGGAGGAATCAGGCTTTAAATCACCGAAAGAATCGTCAAAATCGGTCAAGGCGTTCCAGAGAAAATACACAAAATGTGTCGTGTCTCTCCCCGCTGTATCTTTTTTATTAGGAGAGATGATGAGATAAATTAAGAACCAACGGATTCAGGAGGAATCAGGCAATAAATCGCCGAAAGAATCGTCAAAATCAGTCAAGGTGTTCCAGCGAAAATACACAAATCGTGTCATGTCTCTCCCCGTTTTGTCTTTTTTATTAGCAAAGATAATGAAATGAATTAAAAACCAACGGATTCAGGAGAAATCAGGCTATAAATCGCCGAAAGAATCGTCAAAATCCGTCAAGGCGTTCCACAGAAAATACACATTTTATACTGATAGAATTATGTGACTTGATCATAACATGTCGTGCCTCTCCCTGCTGTACCTTTTTTATTAGCAGAGATAATGGGATGAATTAAAAACCAGCGAATTCAGGAGGAATCAGGCTTTAAATCACCGAAAGAATCGTCAAAATCGGTCAAGGCGTTCCAGAGAAAATACACAAAATGTGTCGTGTCTCTCCCCGCTGTATCTTTTTTATTAGGAGAGATGATGAGATAAATTAAGAACCAACGGATTCAGGAGGAATCAGGCAATAAATCGCCGAAAGAATCGTCAAAATCAGTCAAGGTGTTCCAGCGAAAATACACAAATCGTGTCATGTCTCTCCCCGTTTTGTCTTTTTTATTAGCAGAGATAATGAAATGAATTAAAAACCAACGGATTCAGGAGGAATCAGGCTATAAATCGGCGAAAGAATCGTCAAAATCCGTCAAGGCGTTCCAGCGAAAATACACAAATCGTGTCATGTCTCTCCCCGTTTTGTCTTTTTTATTAGCAGAGATAATGAAATGAATTAAAAACCAACGGATTCAGGAGGAATCAGGCTATAAATCGGCGAAAGAATCGTCAAAATCCGTCAAGGCGTTCCACAGAAAATACACATTTTATACTGATAGAATTATGTGACTTGATCATAACATGTCGTGCCTCTCCCTGCTGTACCTTTTTTATTAGCAGAGATAATGGGATGAATTAAAAACCAGCGAATTCAGGAGGAATCAGGCTTAAATCGCCGAAAGAATCGTCAAAATCGGTCAAGGCGTTCCAGAGAAAATACACAAAATGTGTCGTGTCTCTCCCCGCTGTATCTTTTTTATTAGGAGAGATGATGAGATAAATTAAGAACCAACGGATTCAGGAGGAATCAGGCAATAAATCGCCGAAAGAATCGTCAAAATCAGTCAAGGTGTTCCAGCGAAAATACACAAATCGTGTCATGTCTCTCCCCGTTTTGTCTTTGTTATTAGCAGAAATAATTAAATGAATTAAAAACCAGCGGATTCAGGAGGAATCAGGCTATAAATCGCCGAAAGAATCGTCAAAATCCGTCAAGGCGTTCCGCAGAAAATACACATTTTATACTGATAGAATTATGTGACTTGATCATGACATGTCGTGCCTCTCCCTGCTGTACCTTTTTTATTAGCAGAGATAATGGGATGAGTTAAAAACCAGCGAATTCAGGAGGAATCAGGCTTTAAACCACCGAAAGAATCGTCAAAATCGGTCAAGGCGTTCCAGAGAAAATACACAAAATGTGTCGTGTCTCTCCCCGCTGTATCTTTTTTATTAGGAGAGATGATGAGATAAATTAAGAACCAACGGATTCAGGAGGAATCAGGCAATAAATCGCCGAAAGAATCGTCAAAATCAGTCAAGGTGTTCCAGCGAAAATACACAAATCGTGTCATGTCTCTCCCCGTTTTGTCTTTTTTATTAGCAGAGATAATGAAATGAATTAAAAACCAACGGATTCAGGAGGAATCAGGCTATAAATCGGCGAAAGAATCGTCAAAATCCGTCAAGGCGTTCCACAGAAAATACACATTTTATACTGATAGAATTATGTGACTTGATCATAACATGTCGTGCCTCTCCCTGCTGTACCTTTTTTATTAGCAGAGATAATGGGATGAATTAAAAACCAGCGAATTCAGGAGGAATCAGGCTTAAACCGCCGAAAGAATCGTCAAAATCGGTCAAGGCGTTCCAGAGAAAATACACAAAATGTGTCGTGTCTCTCCCCGCTGTATCTTTTTTATTAGGAGAGATGATGAGATAAATTAAGAACCAACGGATTCAGGAGGAATCAGGCAATAAATCACCGAAGGAATCGTCAAAATCAGTCAAGGTGTTCCAGCGAAAATACACAAATCGTGTCATGTCTCTCCCCGTTTTGTCTTTGTTATTAGCAGAGATAATTAAATGAATTAAAAACCAGCGGATTCAGGAGGAATCAGGCTATAAATCGCCGAAAGAATCGTCAAAATCCGTCAAGGCGTTCCACAGAAAATACACATTTTATACTGATAGAATTATGTGACTTGATCATGACATGTCGTGCCTCTCCCTGCTGTACCCTTTTTATTAGCAGGGATAATGGGATGAATTAAAAACCAGCGAATTCAGGAGGAATCAGGCTTTAAATCACCGAAAGAATCGTCAAAATCGGTCAAGGCGTTCCAGAGAAAATACACAAAATGTGTCGTGTCTCTCCCCGCTGTATCTTTTTTATTAGGAGAGATGATGAGATAAATTAAGAACCAACGGATTCAGGAGGAATCAGGCAATAAATCGCCGAAAGAATCGTCAAAATCAGTCAAGGTGTTCCAGCGAAAATACACAAATCGTGTCATGTCTCTCCCCGTTTTGTCTTTTTTATTAGCAAAGATAATGAAATGAATTAAAAACCAACGGATTCAGGAGGAATCAGGCTATAAATCGCCGAAAGAATCGTCAAAATCCGTCAAGGCGTTCCACAGAAAATACACATTTTATACTGATAGAATTATGTGACTTGATCATAACATGTCGTGCCTCTCCCTGCTGTACCTTTTTTATTAGCAGAGATAATGGGATGAATTAAAAACCAGCGAATTCAGGAGGAATCAGGCTTTAAATCGCCGAAAGAATCGTCAAAATCGGTCAAGGCGTTCCAGAGAAAATGCACAAAATGTGTCGTGTCTCTCCCCGCTGTATCTTTTTTATTAGGAGAGATGATGAGATAAATTAAGAACCAACGGATTCAGGAGGAATCAGGCAATAAATCGCCGAAAGAATCGTCAAAATCAGTCAAGGTGTTCCAGCGAAAATACACAAATCGTGTCATGTCTCTCCCCGTTTTGTCTTTGTTATTAGCAGAGATAATTAAATGAATTAAAAACCAGCGGATTCAGGAGGAATCAGGCTATAAATCGCCGAAAGAATCGTCAAAATCCGTCAAGGCGTTCCGCAGAAAATACACATTTTATACTGATAGAATTATGTGACTTGATCATGACATGTCGTGCCTCTCCCTGCTGTACCTTTTTTATTAGCAGAGATAATGGGATGAATTAAAAACCAGCGAATTCAGGAGGAATCAGGCTATAAATCGGCGAAAGAATCGTCAAAATCGGTCAAGGCGTTCCAGAGAAAATACACAAAATGTGTCGTGTCTCTCCCCGCTGTATCTTTTTTATTAGGAGAGATGATGATAAATTAAGAACCAACGGATTCAGGAGGAATCAGGCAATAAATCGCCGAAAGAATCGTCAAAATCAGTCAAGGTGTTCCAGCGAAAATACACAAATCGTGTCATGTCTCTCCCCGTTTTGTCTTTTTTATTAGCAGAGATAATGAAATGAATTAAAAACCAACGGATTCAGGAGGAATCAGGCTATAAATCGCCGAAAGAATCGTCAAAATCCGTCAAGGCGTTCCACAGAAAATACACATTTTATACTGATAGAATTATGTGACTTGATCATAACATGTCGTGCCTCTCCCTGCTGTACCTTTTTTATTAGCAGAGATAATGGGATGAATTAAAAACCAGCGAATTCAGGAGGAATCAGGCTTTAAATCGCCGAAAGAATCGTCAAAATCGGTCAAGGCGTTCCAGAGAAAATACACAAAATGTGTCGTGTCTCTCCCCGCTGTATCTTTTTTATTAGGAGAGATGATGATAAATTAAGAACAAACGGATTCAGGAGGAATCAGGCAATAAATCGCCGAAAGAATCGTCAAAATCAGTCAAGGTGTTCCAGCGAAAATACACAAATCGTGTCATGTCTCTCCCCGTTTTGTCTTTTTTATTAGCAGAGATAATGAAATGAATTAAAAACCAACGGATTCAGGAGGAATCAGGCTATAAATCGCCGAAAGAATCGTCAAAATCCGTCAAGGCGTTCCACAGAAAATACACATTTTATACTGATAGAATTATGTGACTTGATCATAACATGTCGTGCCTCTCCCTGCTGTACCTTTTTTATTAGCAGAGATAATGGGATTAAAAACCAGCGAATTCAGGAGGAATCAGGCTTTAAATCGCCGAAAGAATCGTCAAAATCGGTCAAGGCGTTCCAGAGAAAATACACAAAATGTGTCGTGTCTCTCCCCGCTGTATCTTTTTTATTAGGAGAGATGATGAGATAAATTAAGAACCAACGGATTCAGGAGGAATCAGGCAATAAATCGCCGAAAGAATCGTCAAAATCAGTCAAGGTGTTCCAGCGAAAATACACAAATCGTGTCATGTCTCTCCCCGTTTTGTCTTTTTTATTAGGAGAGATGATGAGATAAATTAAGAACCAACGGATTCAGGAGGAATCAGGCAATAAATCGCCGAAAGAATCGTCAAAATCAGTCAAGGTGTTCCAGCGAAAATACACAAATCGTGTCATGTCTCTCCCCGTTTTGTCTTTTTTATTAGCAGAGATAATGAAATGAATTAAAAACCAACGGATTCAGGAGGAATCAGGCTATAAATCGCCGAAAGAATCGTCAAAATCCGTCAAGGCGTTCCACAGAAAATACACATTTTATACTGATAGAATTATGTGACTTGATCATAACATGTCGTGCCTCTCCCTGCTGTACCTTTTTTATTAGCAGAGATAATGGGATGAATTAAAAACCAGCGAATTCAGGAGGAATCAGGTTTTAAATAGCCGAAAGAATCGTCAAAATCGGTCAAGGCGTTCCAGAGAAAATACACAAAATGTGTCGTGTCTCTCCCCGCTGTATCTTTTTTATTAGGAGAGATGATGAGATAAATTAAGAACCAACGGATTCAGGAGGAATCAGGCAATAAATCGCCGAAAGAATCGTCAAAATCCGTCAAAGGCGTTCCACAGAAAATACACATTTTATACTGATAGAATTATGTGACTTGATCATAACATGTCGTGCCTCTCCCTGCTGTACCTTTTTTATTAGCAGAGATAATGGGATGAATTAAAAACCAGCGAATTCAGGAGGAATCAGGCTTTAAATCACCGAAAGAATCGTCAAAATCGGTCAAGGCGTTCCAGAGAAAATACACAAAATGTGTCGTGTCTCTCCCCGCTGTATCTTTTTTATTAGGAGAGATGATGAGATAAATTAAGAACCAACGGATTCAGGAGGAATCAGGCAATAAATCGCCGAAAGAATCGTCAAAATCAGTCAAGGTGTTCCAGCGAAAATACACAAATCGTGTCATGCCTCTCCCCGTTTTGTCTTTTTTATTAGCAGAGATAATGAAATGAATTAAAAACCAACGGATTCAGGAGGAATCAGGCTATAAATCGGCGAAAGAATCGTCAAAATCCGTCAAGGCGTTCCACAGAAAATACACATTTTATACTGATAGAATTATGTGACTTGATCATAACATGTCGTGCCTCTCCCTGCTGTACCTTTTTTATTAGCAGAGATAATGGGATTAAAAACCAGCGAATTCAGGAGGAATCAGGCTTTAAATCGCCGAAAGAATCGTCAAAATCGGTCAAGGCGTTCAGAGAAAATACACAAAATGTGTCGTGTCTCTCCCCGCTGTATCTTTTTTATTAGGAGAGATGATGAGATAAATTAAGAACCAACGGATTCAGGAGGAATCAGGCAATAAATCGCCGAAAGAATCGTCAAAATCAGTCAAGGTGTTCCAGCGAAAATACACAAATCGTGTCATGTCTCTCCCCGTTTTGTCTTTTTTATTAGCAGAGATAATGAAATGAATTAAAAACCAACGGATTCAGGAGGAATCAGGCTATAATTCGCCGAAAGAATCGTCAAAATCCGTCAAGGCGTTCCACAGAAAATACACATTTTATACTGATAGAATTATGTGACTTGATCATAACATGTCGTGCCTCTCCCTGCTGTACCTTTTTTATTAGCAGAGATAATGGGATTAAAAACCAGCGAATTCAGGAGGAATCAGGCTTTAAATCGCCGAAAGAATCGTCAAAATCGGTCAAGGCGTTCCAGAGAAAATACACAAAATGTGTCGTGTCTCTCCCCGCTGTATCTTTTTTATTAGGAGAGATGATGAGATAAATTAAGAACCAACGGATTCAGGAGGAATCAGGCAATAAATCGCCGAAAGAATCGTCAAAATCAGTCAAGGTGTTCCAGCGAAAATACACAAATCGTGTCATGTCTCTCCCCGTTTTGTCTTTTTTATTAGGAGAGATGATGAGATAAATTAAGAACCAACGGATTCAGGAGGAATCAGGCAATAAATCGCCGAAAGAATCGTCAAAATCAGTCAAGGTGTTCCAGCGAAAATACACAAATCGTGTCATGTCTCTCCCCGTTTTGTCTTTTTTATTAGCAGAGATAATGAAATGAATTAAAAACCAACGGATTCAGGAGGAATCAGGCTATAAATCGCCGAAAGAATCGTCAAAATCCGTCAAGGCGTTCCACAGAAAATACACATTTTATACTGATAGAATTATGTGACTTGATCATAACATGTCGTGCCTCTCCCTGCTGTACCTTTTTTATTAGCAGAGATAATGGGATGAATTAAAAACCAGCGAATTCAGGAGGAATCAGGCTTTAAATCGCCGAAAGAATCGTCAAAATCGGTCAAGGCGTTCCAGAGAAAATACACAAAATGTGTCGTGTCTCTCCCCGCTGTATCTTTTTTATTAGGAGAGATGATGAGATAAATTAAGAACCAACGGATTCAGGAGGAATCAGGCAATAAATCGCCGAAAGAATCGTCAAAATCAGTCAAGGTGTTCCAGCGAAAATACACAAATCGTGTCATGCCTCTCCCCGTTTTGTCTTTTTTATTAGCAGAGATAATGAAATGAATTAAAAACCAACGGATTCAGGAGGAATCAGGCTATAAATCGGCGAAAGAATCGTCAAAATCCGTCAAGGCGTTCCACAGAAAATACACATTTTATACTGATAGAATTATGTGACTTGATCATAACATGTCGTGCCTCTCCCTGCTGTACCTTTTTTATTAGCAGAGATAATGGGATTAAAAACCAGCGAATTCAGGAGGAATCAGGCTTTAAATCGCCGAAAGAATCGTCAAAATCGGTCAAGGCGTTCCAGAGAAAATAAACAAAATGTGTCGTGTCTCTCCCCGCTGTATCTTTTTTATTAGGAGAGATGATGAGATAAATTAAGAACCAACGGATTCAGGAGGAATCAGGCAATAAATCGCCGAAAGAATCGTCAAAATCAGTCAAGGTGTTCCAGCGAAAATACACAAATCGTGTCATGCCTCTCCCCGTTTTGTCTTTTTTATTAGCAGAGATAATGAAATGAATTAAAAACCAACGGATTCAGGAGGAATCAGGCTATAAATCGGCGAAAGAATCGTCAAAATCCGTCAAGGCGTTCCACAGAAAATACACATTTTATACTGATAGAATTATGTGACTTGATCATAACATGTCGTGCCTCTCCCTGCTGTACCTTTTTTATTAGCAGAGATAATGGGATTAAAAACCAGCGAATTCAGGAGGAATCAGGCTTTAAATCGCCGAAAGAATCGTCAAAATCGGTCAAGGCGTTCAGAGAAAATACACAAAATGTGTCGTGTCTCTCCCCGCTGTATCTTTTTTATTAGGAGAGATGATGAGATAAATTAAGAACCAATGGATTCAGGAGGAATCAGGCAATAAATCGCCGAAAGAATCGTCAAAATCAGTCAAGGTGTTCCAGCGAAAATACACAAATCGTGTCATGTCTCTCCCCGTTTTGTCTTTTTTATTAGCAGAGATAATGAAATGAATTAAAAACCAACGGATTCAGGAGGAATCAGGCTATAATTCGCCGAAAGAATCGTCAAAATCCGTCAAGGCGTTCCACAGAAAATACACATTTTATACTGATAGAATTATGTGACTTGATCATAACATGTCGTGCCTCTCCCTGCTGTACCTTTTTTATTAGCAGAGATAATGGGATGAATTAAAAACCAGCGAATTCAGGACGAATCAGGCTTTAAATCGCCGAAAGAATCGTCAAAATCGGTCAAGGCGTTCCAGAGAAAATACACAAAATGTGTCGTATCTCTCCCCGCTGTATCTTTTTTATTAGGAGAGATGATGAGATAAATTAAAAACCAACGGATTCAGGAGGAATCAGGCAATAAATCGCCGAAAGAATCGTCAAAATCAGTCAAGGTGTTCCAGCGAAAATACACAAATCGTGTCGTGTCTCTCCCCGTTTTGTCTCTTTTATTAGCAGAGATAATGGGATGAATTAAAAACCAGCGAATTCAGGAGGAATCAGGCTTTAAATCGCCGAAAGAATCGTCAAAATCCGTCAAGGCGTTCCACAGAAAATACACATTTTATACTGATAGAATTATGTGACTTGATCATAACATGTCGTGCCTCTCCCTGCTGTACCTTTTTTATTAGCAGAGATAATGGTATGAATTAAAAACCAGCGAATTCAGGAGGAATCAGGCTTTAAATCACCGAAAGAATCGTCAAAATCGGGCAAGGCGTTCCAGAGAAAATACACAAAATGTGTCGTGTCTCTCCCCGCTGTATCTTTTTTATTAGGAGAGATGATGAGATAAATTAAGAACCAACGGATTCAGGAGTAATCAGGCAATAAATCGCCGAAAGAATCGTCAAAATCAGTCAAGGTGTTCCAGCGAAAATACACAAATCGTGTCATGCCTCTTCCCGTTTTGTCTTTTTTATTAGCAGAGATAATGAAATGAATTAAAAACCAACGGATTCAGGAGGAATCAGGCTATAAATCGCCGAAAGAATCGTCAAAATCCGTCAAGGCGTTCCACAGAAAATACACATTTTATACTGATAGAATTATGTGACTTGATCATAACATGTCGTGCCTCTCCCTGCTGTACCTTTTTTATTAGCAGAGATAATGGGATGAATTAAAAACCAGCGAATTCAGGAGGAATCAGGCTTTAAATCGCCGAAAGAATCGTCAAAATCGGTCAAGGCGTTCCAGAGAAAATACACAAAATGTGTCGTGTCTCTCCCCGCTGTATCTTTTTTATTAGGAGAGATGATGAGATAAATTAAGAACCAACGGATTCAGGAGGAATCAGGCAATAAATCGCCGAAAGAATCGTCAAAATCAGTCAAGGTGTTCCAGCGAAAATACACAAATCGTGTCATGTCTCTCCCCGTTTTGTCTTTTTTATTAGCAGAGATAATTAAATGAATTAAAAACCAACGGATTCAGGAGGAATCAGGCTATCAGGTTGTCGTTGTCGTTGTCGTTGTCGTTGTCGTTGTCGTTGTCGTTGTCGTTGTCGTTGTCGCTATCGCTATCGCTATCGCTGCCGTTGCCGTTGCCGTTGCCGTTGCCGTTGCCGTTGCCGTTGCCGTTGCCGTTGCCGTTGCCGTTGCCGTTGCCGTTGCCGTTGCCGTTGCCGTTGCCGTTGCCGTTGCCGTTGCCGTTGCCGTTGCCGTTGCCGTTGCCGTTGCCGTTGCCGTTGCCGTTGCCGTTGCCGTTGCCGTTGCCGTTGCCGTTGCCGTTGCCGTTGCCGTTGCCGTTGCCGTTGCCGTTGCCGTTGCCGTTGCCGTTGCCGTTGCCGTTGCCGTTGCCGTTGCCGTTGCCGTTGCCGTTGCCGTTGCCGTTGCCGTTGCCGTTGCCGTTGCCGTTGCCGTTGCCGTTGCCGTTGCCGTTGCCGTTGCCGTTGCCGTTGCCGTTGCCGTTGCCGTTGCCGTCGCCGTCGCCGTCGCCGTCGCCGTCGCCGTCGCCGTCGCCGTCGCCGTCGCCGTCGCCGTCGCCGTCGCCGTCGCCGTCGCCGTCGCCGTCGCCGTCGCCGTCACCGTCACCGTCACCGTCACCGTCACCGTCACCGTCACCGTCACCGTCACCGTCACCGTCACCGTCACCGTCACCGTCACCGTCACCGTTACCGTTACCGTTACCGTTACCGTTATCGTTATCGTTATCGTTATCGTTATCGTTATCGTTATCGTTATCGTTATCGTTATCGTTATCGTTATCGTTATCGTTATCGTTATCGTTATCGTTATCGTTATCGTTATCGTTATCTTTATCGTTATCGTTATTGTTATTATTATTATTATTATTATTATTATTATTATTATTATTATTATTATTATTATTATTATTATTATTGACTGACAAAGTACGAAGCATTGCGATGCGGTTAAAACAAAGCACAGAGACGTTCAAGCTCTCTTCGGTCAAAGAATGGCTCGAGCAAAAGAAGTGGGACACAGCACAATGCCCAACACACAACGCAGACTCACAAACGTCACCGAATCTGGCCAAGGGTGACGCAGTCGATAACAAAACGCCAGAGAGGGGAGAAATCCGAGCACAACAACCAAGCTCTCCATGCGAAACCCAGTTTGAAAAAGCTGTAATCGATGGAAAGGAAAGCCTAGACAGAAGCAAACATATCATTAAAAAAATGAAGGAAGCTACAAAAAAGCAAAAAAACATATCTATGGAAGTAAAAACCGGTCTTGCAACTTTAGAAGAAGAAATCGACGTCATAGACACCTGTCAGGAAACCATGAAAACACTGGGTAAAAGAATTATACAAAAAAACAACACACACAAACAAGCTGAAAACACGAAAAAAAGAAACGCGATGAGCCCAATCGAAGGCAAAACTGAGAAACGAACCAAAGACGCTGGCAGTAGGGGCAGAGAACTGCAGACAAGAACACTGGACATACCACAATGGCCACTGCTGGTAAATAGATCCAGAAGAGAAACACTAATCTCAGACACAGAAAGTGAAAGCTGGCAAACGACTAGACAGAACAGGAGACAGGAACAGAGAAGGAAAAGTCCTATACTAATAAACAACGAAGATGTAGAGAACAAAAACCACCATCATAAGCTAACAAGAACAAGGAAATCTGTAAAATCAAGCGCAATCTTAGTAAAACCTGTAGAAGGTGCCAACTACGCAGACATTCTAAAAACCATAAGAGGACAGACAAACCCTGAAGAACTTGGGGTGAACATAAAGTCGGTGCGCCAAACAAGGACAGGCGACGTTCTATTTGAGCTAGGGGCAAATACAACAAACAGAGAACAAATGTCGAATAGACTCAAACAAATTGTAGGCACCAAAGCAACAGTGACAACCCTAACCCCGACCTGCACAATTGAAATGAGAGATTTGGACGCTCTGACAACTGAGGAAGAGGTTAAACATTCCCTGAAGCAAGTAATGGGGGACGAACTCCGAGACGCAAAAATCACCCTCAGTAAGCCAAACAAGAGGAAACAAGTACTAGCGTTTGTAAAAACCGACCATAAAACCGCCGAAAAGTTGTTGAAATTGGAACGAGTGAAAGTAGAGTGGATAAACAGTCGACTTCGGAGAAGAATTGATGTACCGCGTTGTTTTCAATGCTTTGGCTATGGACACAGAAGAACGCAATGCAACGGACCGGACCGAAAAGGAGCTGAACTCTGCATCAACTGCGGGCAAAAGGGGCATATACTAAAAACGTGCACAAACAAACCAAAATGCGTTCTATGCGAGGGCTCCGCGGAAGACATACACCACAGACCCGGAACTGCAAAATGCGAGTCATACAGAATCGCACTGCAGAAAGAGAAACAAATCCAAAATGCTTAACATAATCCAATGCAACTTACACAGAAGCCAATTAGCAAATGATTTGCTGGCACAGCTGGCTCTTGATTACAGAGCAGAGGTCATATTCATTAGCGAACAATATATACCAAGGCCTGAAGGCTTCTGGATAAGCGATGAGCTGGGCACAGCAGCTATCTGGATACCGTCACGCAATCACTGTGTACAAGCAACGGGAAGGGGAAGGGGTTATGTTTGGGTGAAACTACTAAATACTTACCTGATCAGCTGCTACTTAACACCCAATGAAAGTGCAAACGATTTTAGAATTAAAGTAGACAAAATAGAAGATACAATACGCACCTTTAAAGGGAAAATTGTACTCGCCGGGGATATAAATGCCAAAGCAGTGGACTGGGGAGTAGACAGCACTGATTGGAGAGGTAAATACATCCTAGAAATGGCAGCAAGAAGAGGTTTGGTGGTGATGAATATTGGCAACACGACAACATTCAGAAGACCTGGATACACACAAACGATACCGGACGTCACCTTTGCAGCACAATATGTAAAATCTTGGCAAGTGATTGACGACTATACTGGAAGTGATCACCAATACATATATTTTAAACTAACACAAGAAAAGGAAAACTATCGTACAGAAATCATACAAAGGCCCTTCAATGCAAACAAACTAAACGCCGAAGCTTTAATGATAGCGATCAATACAAACAGGAATCAAATTGAAAAGGAAACAACCGAACGTATGGTAGAAACCACTATGGCACTTATACATAAAGCCTGCGAGAAAGCGATGCCTAGAAAATATAACCATCAGAAAAAAGCAGTATACTGGTGGACGTCACAAATAGAAGAACTTAGGCGTCAGTGCTTAAAGGCAAGAAGGAAACTCACAAGAGAGAGAAGACGAAATCTACTACCGGAACAGGAGACTCTACACTACAACGCCACAAAAAAACTATTAGGAAAGGCAATACGATCGAGAAAGCAAATCATGTGGAAACAAGAACTCGACAACATAAATAACGACCGGTGGGGACTTGCCTACAAATGTGTCATGAAAAAACTCGGAAACCAAAAAGCGCCAATAACACTCGAGCCGCAAAAAACCGAAGACATTCTGGAGGTTTTGTTTCCGACACACCCAGTAACACATCGAAACTTACCTGAGGCCGAAAATGAAATACCAGTATTCACAATAAAAGAACTACAGAGTGCAGCGGCGACACTAAAAAATAATAAATCACCTGGCCCGGATGGCATACCGGCAGAGGTGTTAAAACTTATATCAACACACTTACCTGACATGCTTCTCGATACTTGGGATCGATACTTGGGCCGGATATATGGAACGTCGATTATGACGGAATATTCCGCTTACTTCTTCCGGAGGGAGTGGTGATCATGGGATTTGCGGACGATAGCGCAGTTGTTGTACAGGGGAGAGACATGCATAGCGTACAGTTGAAGATAAACCAAACGATGCGACGCATAATAAGTTGGATGTCGGAAAAAGGACTGGAACTGGCCACGGAAAAAACAGAGATTGTGCTACTTACCTGTAAACGTATACCGCTCGAGATTAATCTGCAGATCGCAGATAAAACAATCCAGACTACTAAGTGCATCACGTACTTGGGAATCGTGGTTGACAGTCGCCTTCGCTTCCGAGAGCATGTCGAGCGGCAGTGCGCCAAGGCCGATTCCGTGGTGGCAAGTCTGAGTAGGTTGATGGCGAATGTCGGGGGTCCATCTGCAACAAAAAGGAAGGTATTAATGTCCATCACCAACTCGATATTATTATATGGCAGCGAAATATACTCCAATAAAATATGTAAGAATACTAAAAACCTAATGCTTAAGGTACAAAGAAGAGGGGCGCTCCGAATAGCCAGCTCATACAGAACCGTGTCCGGACCAGCGGTAATGGTTATCGCATCGGTAATCCCCGTTGACCTATTAGCGGCGGAAAGAAAGAGGAGTTACGACACAAAAAACAAACAGCAAAGGCAGAGGACAGTGCAGGAATGGCAAGACAGGTGGATGAACGAACCTAGGGGACGGTGGACAGCTCGTCTGATAAAGGACATAAACCTATGGATAAACAGGGGCCACGGAGAGGTTAACTATTTCCTGACACAGATGCTGTCTGGTCATGGATGCTTCAACAGCTATCTTCAAAAGATGAGAAAGACGGAATTTGCTGATTGTCAATACGGGGATGCTGACAAGGACGACGCTGAACACACCGTATTTTACTGCAACAGATGGAATCTAGAAAGAGAGAACACAAGAAGAGAGATTGGAGAGATAACACCTGAAAATGTTGTAGAGAAGATGGTGGAGAGTGAGCAGAATTGGAGGACGATAGAAAAGTATGTTGAAAGTATTTTAAGGAAAAAGTTACAAGAGCAACGGTTAACAAGGCGCGAGGAAGCTGATTAGCAAACTATGGGGCAACTACCCCTGAAGTAATAACCTTATCAGGCTTTTCCGGGGGTAGAGAATTTGTCCGAAAAGAGGAGGGGTTTTAGTTGGTAGGATACCTGGAGGTATGAGTCCGGCACAGCGTCCGTAAATGGATTTCCCCTCCTCTAAATTAAAAAAAAAAAAAATTATTATTATTATTATTATTATTATTATTATTATTATTATTATTATTATTATTATTATTATTATTATTACTATTACTATTACTATTACTATTACTATTACTATTACTATTACTATTACTATTACTATTACTATTACTATTACTATTACTATTACTATTACTATTACTATTACTATTACTATTACTATTACTATTACTATTACTATTACTATTACTATTACTATTACTATTACTATTACTATTACTATTACTATTACTATTACTATTACTATTACTATTACTATTACTATTACTATTACTATTACTATTACTATTACTATTACTATTACTATTACTATTACTATTACTATTACTATTACTATTACTATTACTATTACTATTACTATTACTATTACTATTACTATTACTATTACTATTACTATTACTATTACTATTACTATTACTATTACTATTACTATTACTATTACTATTACTATTACTATTACTATTACTATTACTATTACTATTACTATTACTATTACTATTACTATTACTATTACTATTACTATTACTATTACTATTACTATTACTATTACTATTACTATTACTATTACTATTACTATTACTATTACTATTACTATTACTATTACTATTACTATTACTATTACTATTACTATTACTATTACTATTACTATTACTATTACTATTACTATTACTATTACTATTACTATTACTATTACTATTACTATTACTATTACTATTACTATTACTATTACTATTACTATTACTATTACTATTACTATTACTATTACTATTACTATTACTATTACTATTACTATTACTATTACTATTACTATTACTATTACTATTACTATTACTATTACTATTACTATTACTATTACTATTACTATTACTATTACTATTACTATTACTATTACTATTACTATTACTATTACTATTACTATTACTATTACTATTACTATTACTATTACTATTACTATTACTATTACTATTACTATTACTATTATTATTATTATTATTATTATGATAGACTTAGTCCTTGCGGTACACTCCTCTGGCGGCAAGTGCCAGGGGATCATTCACTCAACTGGGGCCTAAAGGGCCAACAGTTTGAGCTCTGTGGTATTATTATTATTATTATTATTATTATTATTATTATTATTATTATTATTATTATTATTATTATTATTATTATTATTATTATTATTATTATTATTATTATTATTATTATTATTATTATTATTATTATTATTATTATTATTATTATTATTATTATTATTATTATTATTATTATTATTATTATTATTATTATTATTATTATTATTATTATTATTATTATTATTATTATTATTATTATTATTATTATTATTATTATTATTATTATTATTATTATTATTATTATTATTATTATTATTATTATTATTATTATTATTATTATTATTATTATTATTATTATTATTATTATTATTATTATTATTATTATTATTATTATTATTATTATTATTATTATTATTATTATTATTATTATTATTATTATTATATTAACCCTTTCGGTGCACTCCGCTGGCGGTAAATGCCAGGGGAACATTTACTCAACTGGGGCCTTAGGGGCCAACAGTTTGAGCTCTGTGGCAGTGCTTTATTTATAATGTATTACAGACTACAGATACGGAGGTCACGGAAGCGACGCTCGCTGAGCATAGACAGGCTAGGAAAGATCTGAGACAGGCCATCAGAAGAAGTAAGCGACAGAAGTGGGAAGAGCTCAGGTGCGATATCGACTCGGATCCATGGGGGCTGGGCTATAAAGTGGTTATGCGTAAACTTGGAGCACGAACATCTAGCCCAATACTTACAGCGACACAAATGGAGAATATCGTAAACACCCTCTTTCCGACCCATGCCATAGCACGTCGGAACTCGACGGACAACTTAGCGGAAGAGGACGTCCCAACGTTTAACGAGGAAGAGCTACAGCGCGCGGCGACCTCTCTCCAGAACAGGAGGGAGCCCGGGCCTGATGGAATACCGTCGGAGATACTCAAGGCGACTGCTAAGATCTGCCCGGAACTACTACTGCGGATGTACAATACATGCCTCCAATCCGGTATCTTCCACAAGAGTTGGAAACTGCAGCGGCTCGTGCTCATCAGCAAGGGAAAGGGAGACCTGGACACTCCATCGGCATTCAGGCCCCTGTGTATGCTGAACACTGCAGGGAAGCTGCTGGAAAAGCTGCTACAACCGCGGCTAGCGGAGGCCATCGAGAGATCGGGCGGCCTTTCTGAAAGGCAACATGGATTCCGGAGAGGTCACTCAACAATTGGAGCGGTACAGGAGGTGGTCAGGACATTCCAGGAGGCCCAACAGAGAAACCACTACTCGAGAGGGATTGTAGTGCTAGTAACTCTGGACGTGAGAAACGCGTTCAACTCCGTAAAGTGGTGCAATATACTCAAAGCCCTTGAAGAAGACTTCGCGATACCGCACTACCTGGCGAGGATAATAAGAAGCTACCTTAGCGACAGGGAACTGGAGTACGAGACAACGGAGGGCCCTCGCAGGAGGAAAGTTACAGCTGGATCAACTCAGGGTTCAATCCTTGGCGGCGACTTCTGGAACGCCTCTTACGACCCGCTGCTCCGTGTCGAGATGCCAGATGGCTGCTACCTCGGGTGCTACGTCGATGACGTCGCGGCGGTGATCCTAGCGCAAGACATCGAGGACGCACAGAGAAGAATCAACCAGGTAATGCGGCGGGTATCCTCCTGGATGGAAACAAACGGTCTGGACTTGGCGACCGAGAAAACGGAGATTGTTCTTCTCACGAGACGACGGATGCCCTGGATCGTTCCGCTCAGAGTTGGCCCTGAAACGATCCATTCCAAAAGGGTGATAAAGTATTTGGGTATCTGGATGGATACAAATTTGACTTTTCTCGACCACATAAAAGTAACAGCGGAGAAAGCAGCAAAGGTCACCGGTATGCTGAGCAGGCTCATGGCAAACGTTGATGGGCCGACCGCGTCGAGTCGGAGGCTCTTGATGTCCGTTACACAATCAATCCTGCTGTACGGAAGCGAGATCTGGGCTGACAGCCTCAATAAGAAGACCTACAGGCATATTCTGGAAGCCGTACAGAGAAGAGGAGTGCTGAGGGTGATCAGCTCGTATCGCACCGTATCCGGGCCCGCCGCCCTTGTTATCGCCGGCGTCCCTCCGATTGACCTCCTAGCGGCAGAAAGGAGCTACGCATACCGCAGAAAAGCAGAGGTGGGGGCGGTAATGGCTGCGGCAGAGGCTAAGGCACGCACCATGACATCCTGGGAAGAGCGCTGGAGCACAGAGGCTAGAGGACGGTGGACAGCCAGACTGATAGGCAGACTGGATGAGTGGCTGAAGCGGAAGTGGGGAGACGTCAACTATTACCTTACCCAGTTCCTCACCGGACATGGATATTTTGCCGCATACCTCCACAAAATAGGCAAGAAAGAAGACCCCTCCTGTCAGAATGGCGATGCACCCGTGGACGACGCGGCTCACACATTTTTCGAGTGCGACAGGTGGCAGGCGAGAAGAGACGAACTAATGGTACATATCGGTGAAATCAATCCCGATAACATTGTCCAAAAGATGCTGCTGAGCGAGCAAAACTGGAACCTAGTCGCAAGGTATGTTGAGGACATCTTGAAGAAGAAGAAGGCTGAGATGGTATAATGGTGTAGCAACGAGGGAGAGCAGCCTGTAGGGCCAGATGGGCACCACCCTGAAGTTATGTGCAAACGGTCCCGGGGTGGATGAATGCCTGCTCATGGGGAGTTTTAGCCGGTAAGAGTCCGGCACACCGGGGAGCGAAACACCAGCCCCTGACGGTGCATGATGCATTTCTCCTCAATAACAAAAAAAAATTATTATTATTATTATTAGGGAACTGGAGTACGAGACAACGGAGGGCCCTCGCAGGAGGAAAGTTACAGCTGGATCAACTCAGGGTTCAATCCTTGGCGGCGACTTCTGGAACGCCTCTTACGACCCGCTGCTCCGTGTCGAGATGCCAGATGGCTGCTACGTCGATGACGTCGCGGCGGTGATCCTAGCGCAAGACATCGAGGACGCACAGAGAAGAATCAACCAGGTAATGCGGCGGGTATCCTCCTGAATGGAAACAAACGGTCTGGACTTGGCGACCGAGAAAACGGAGATTGTTCTTCTCACGAGACGACGGATGCCCAGGATCGTTCCGCTCAGAGTTGGCCCTGAAACGATCCATTCCAAAAGGGTGATAAAGTATTTGGGTATCTGGATGGATACAAATTTGACTTTTCTCGACCACATAAAAGTAACAGCGGAGAAAGCAGCAAAGGTCACCGGTATGCTGAGCAGGCTCATGGCAAACGTTGATATTATTATTATTATTATTATTATTATTATTATATTATTATTATTATTATTATTATTATTATTATTATTATTATTATTATTATTATTATTATTATTATTATTATTATTATTATTATTATTATTATTATTATTATTATTATTATTATTATTATTATTATTATTATTATTATTATTATTATTATTATTATTATTATTATTATTATTTTTTTTTTTTTGTTTTTTTTTTGACAACCCTGCCGTCAACCCCCCAGAGCCTCCAACCCCCCGCACCCGCCATCCGGACTTGGATGTCGGGCCCAGGCAGCCAGGGAACCCCGGGACCCAAGGGATAGGATGTTGGGTAGGTAATACTTTATTTAGATGTGTAGTATAACTAAATGTCATTTGTATCCCTTGTTTACGGCGTGTTGTTTGGCGGAGTCAGGCAGCTCGCGATTACCTGTCCCCGCCGGTTGGTCCTCTTCCTCGTCGTTCCAATGTACGATGGGAGAAGGAGGATTCTGACCCTAAGTTCTTTGATGGCCAGCTTCGTGAGATCGTAGGATGTGCAGCGATCCCAGGATTACAGCCTTTTGCATTCCCACAGCTACGTTGTGGGCCTGCTTCTCCGGGATATTTAGTTTCTGGAGGTTCTGCAGCAGCGATGGATGCACCCCGCCCATCACGCCGATTATCATCGGCAGAAAGAAAATCGAGTAGTGAGAGTAGGTTCTGGTTAGTTGATACAAAAGAGGGCGGTATTTGCCCTCTTTTTCCTCATACTTTTCCAAAATCCTGTTTTCGGCTGGACATGACATTTCGATTACCCACATCTTCCTGTTGCGATGGTCAAGCAGGACCATGTCGGGTCGGTTGGACTGGACCTCGGCTGTCGTTGAGAATGCAAAATCCCAATAGATCTTGCAGTGGTCGTTGGATACCGATGTCGGAATGGCCTCGTTGGTGTAGGGTGGCCTCGGTTCTGCATCAATGCCAAATTTGTTTCGGAGGGCGTAGTACAGTACTTTCAGGGCGGAATTATGCCTGTGGATGTACAGTGTCTTGGCGTAGATTTTACAAGCCGCTAGTAGGTGCATTGTCGTCTCGTCCGATGTTTTGCACGCCCTGCACGTGATGTTAGTTTCGGCTATTTGCATGATTCTTGCTCTGTAAGTCTGGGTGTGGAATACTCCATCCTGAACCGCAGTGATGTAACCTTCGGTCTCTGATCGGATGGTAGTGGATCTTAAGAATGCAAATGTTAAGCTTCTTGGTAGTTGTTGGTGCTCTATATTTCTGTAGTATAGTCCATGCATTGGTTTCTCCATGTGAATTTGCTGCCTAAGTTCAAGAGTTTTTCGCTTCAGGGTATTCTTTCTTTCCTCAGACGCACTGTGCAAGATTTCGCCGCTCGCTCGGTAGCCGAGTTTGAGCTGTATGCCTAGTTCGTTTGCGAGATCTTCCGCTTGTTTATAGAGGAATGCGCCGTTCCCCTTTTGTTCGTGAGTGGCAACGAGTTTTAGTAGTGGATCCGAGGATTGCTGTACCTTGCATGCCGTTAATATTATGGATCTCCGGTGCAAATCCTCCAAGGACACAAGTCCTCTGCCGCCCTCACTTCTCCTCATATAGAGTCTCGGCACCGACGCGTTCGGGTGTAAGCTGCGGTTTTTGTGCATAGCTTTCCTGGTCAGTCTGTCTAACCTTTGCACTTCCGACTTTTTCCATCTGATGGCCCCGAAGGTATGCGTCACCAAAGGAACTGCCAGGCTGTTGGTCGCTGCGCATTTAAGTAGAGTATTTTAGCGGGAGCCCGACCATGTGGCACATGTGGTATGGCGGGTAGACGTCAAAAATTCAAATTTAAAACCTCTGGCGCCATCTGTCGGTTTGTGGCGAAAGTTGGTTGTGCGCCATCTGTGGGCTAGTGGCAAAAGTTGTGCGCTACTCGGTGGAAGCGTGTCGTGTGGCGCGCAGGTGTTAAATTTCAAATCTTAGCGCGCCATCTGTCAGTGTGTGCGCCATCTGTCGGTCGGTGGTGGCAAGACGTCATGTGACACGTGTGGTATTGTCATTTTTTAAAAATTCAAAATAAAGCGCGCCATCTATCAAAGCGAGTGGCAAAAGTGTGCGTCGTGGCCGGGCGGCGCTATTCGGTGTGCGCGAAGGTGCGCGCGCGGTGCCGGGCTGCGCGACACGTTAAACATTTAAATTTAAAACTTCTGACGTGTGCACGTTTCGGTGGAGCGCCATCTGTACGCGCTTCTCGGTGGAAGCGAGTCGCGTGGTGCGAAGGAGCGCTATCTAAGTTCAAATAAAATACCCAAAATTTTTAAAATATTTATTTAAAAAGATACATTTTATTTATACTGCACGACGACGTCTTCTACGACGTTTGGTGGTGGTCCGCCGTCGCTGCATTCCGAATCCCAGCTTACGCTTAGCTTTCATAGCAGTTGTAACTAGCCAGGAGCTAATTTTCTCTCCGGTTGAAGATGACGGATCCTTAAGACGCTCCCATGCTGCTTCCTCCAGAACTTTATCGGCTGCATGTCTCCGTTGTAGGTCCTTGTGTTGGGAATAGGCTATGTCGTGCTGCTTGCAGGCCCTATCGAGTCGATTGATTCCGGGATCTCCGCGTGTCAGTCTTTTCACTAGCCGTGTCCCTGGGCCGCAGTACTGATACCCGCCAGGCATGTGAAGTTCAACGGGTAACTTATTGATTAGAGAATTTATTAGTCCCTTACCGGTTGTATTCTTTATTAGTAGCGGCATTGTACTGAGGTGTAGGAACTGTGTTTATCACATTTTATACAAGGTCTGCTTTGGAGATCCAACTTCTTTCGTTCAGACCCAACCACTTAACGTACAATTTATTTCCCTTTTTTCTAAGCACTTTTTCTACCAGTTGAACGTCTGGATACTTGGTTTTCTGTAACTCGTGTTCGTAAAAGCTGCCTAGAATCGGTTGTCCGGCAAGATCACCTAGTATGTACGTTGTAGGATTAGTGTATTTAATTTTATCGATAATAAACACTTCATTGCTCCAGCTTGGTTGGTAACCCTTAGCAAATAAGCTTCGATGTTTAGAAATTCTTACGTAATCATTTCGTTTAAATTTAGTAATCAAATGACTAATTTTAACGTGACTATAAACGCTATCGAATAACTTTTTTTCGTTTTTAACGGTAACATTCGCAGGTTTCATGTTAATCGTTGAATGAATCGTATTGTTGTATTTAGAAATAATATTTGGTAACAGTTTTAACCACTGGTAGGACCCTTGCATGCTAAATTCGCGCCACATCATAGACTTTAGCGTTCTGTTAAACGTTCCACCACGGACGCCTTCATGGTACTGTACGTGGAGTAATGATTTATGTTGAACTCTTTCATTAGACTTGAAAACTTTTTATTGTAGAATTCCTTACCCAAGTCGGTTTGAAGATTTACAGGTCGCCTTTGTAGTAGAATTTTCCTCATGGCATTAGTTATATCCTTAGCAGACTTTGTTTTAACTGGTACGGCCCATGCAAATTTTGAAAATACGTCAATAACAACCAGTATATATTTATTACCTCTATTTTGTCGGGAATAGGGTATCATCTCTACCAAGTCCGCTTGGAATAGGTCATCGAGTCCCTTTACTATCACTCGTCTTCGTTTAAAAATTTTCCTAGCAGGTTTATGGAGTTCGTTAACGACTTGCTGCTTAATGCTACTCATTGCTTATAGGATACTTAACAAGTAGTTCTATGTAGAAATGGGAGCTGACTTGTCTACGAACTCCTGTCGGCTTTGTTGTGGTAGCTGGCGTCGCTATGTCAAATGTTAATGTGTCACCTTTTTCAATAACGGTTCCAATCAACTCATCTTTTGTAAGATCTTTACGTGAATTAATACGAGTGGTTAAGTCGTGAGGGAGAACAACCACGTTTTCTATTTCACCCTTTTCTAATGGAAAGCTAAAGGTGTCGGATCCGTTGTCCAGTTGGTAAATGAATTTTAATGTTGTAAAGTCTATGGTATATGAACCGCGTATAGGAAAGTTAATGAAGGCGTACAGTTCCTCGTGTGTCCTCTTTTTCGCGGTTATATGACGTCCAAACTTATCGACAGTCATTGTAACACTAAGCATTGCGTACTTAACGGTACACATTTTATACGATGATTTTTGCCTCGCGTAGTTCTTCCACAATACTGTTTATTTCATTGTCATGTCCGTCATTTCCGGCGCTTTGTGATGCAATCAGTAGCCGTAAGCGTTCAACCAATTCGTTAGGATCATCCCAGTATGTGTACTCGACCGGTTTGTGATTGTACCTCATTAAGCCTTGTCCAAATTTACTACTACTCGTCAAACTGGTAGTTCTAAGGCGGTGTGGATGTTGCAATTGTGACGAGCGAGAAGTTTTCGGTGTTGACGTCTGTTCGAATAAGAGCGGTGCTATAACGTTTCTATACTTATCACTAGCGTTGCCGGCTACTTGTTTTTTTGGATCATAACCTACCCTCGCCGCGTTTGTCATTAGAATAATTTCGCGGTATTTACTCTTATCTTCATTTTTAACATTAATTGGATTTCTCTTAAAAAGTAATTCATATAATCCAGGTGTACCTTTGAATTCTCTTCCACCGACGACAATGTTATCGTTGCGATCGTTAAACTGTAATTCAGACGAACCAATATAGAATTTATCCAGTTCGGCGTCATGGCGAACGCCGGCACGACCGTGATCGTAAACATTTTTCGTATCTCTAATAAAACCCTCAATGTACTGCTTAGGCAATGGTGCAAATTGATCAAGGTATTCGCGAAATGAGGCTTCATCTGGAATTTCGGTAATTGAAGTGAATGGGGACTCCGTCGGTTGTTCTACTGGTTCCGTGTATCCTTCAAATACTTCGTCATCATCTTCATCATCTTCCTCCAATAATTTTCGTCCTCTGTATTTCTTCTTCTTGAATGGTGACAACTGTTGTTTGATAGATTTTATTGCAGGCTTTTGTTCTTCTATTTCGGTAACATCTCTTCTTTCTTCCTTTGGTGAAGGAGCAGCGGCAGCAGCTGTAGCGGTCATGCTTTGTATGGATTCGGTTATGGGTTTGTATTGACTCCTAAGTAATTCTTCGGATATCAGTTTATTTTCTTTAAGGGCTGCGAGTTTTTGCTTAATGTTCTTCTTAGCTTTTATTAAGCGGGCGGTGATGTTAGCGTGCTTCGTCGTCGAGCTCATAGTCATCGTCCGAACGCTTGCGAGGTACTTCTTTTAATGAGTGCTATTGCGATGTTATGGTAGATTTATGTAGCAGTCAAAACCTTTCCTATATCGACCTTTGTTCAATTCATCGTCCTTATTGATTACCAGAAAACTGTACTTATCAACCCAACATAATGCACACATTTTTTTAAAATCCGCGAAAGAAGCAAAATCTGTATTAACAATGTCTTGGAACATGTGTCGTAAATTCAGGTCATCCATAGGGAAAACGATTAGGAAATTTGCATTATCGCGAACAAGATGTTTAGGCACGTGCGTATAAGTTTGACACAAGTAAAAACTATCAATCGATTTATGTCGTCCCATGCAAAAGAAGTCGCGAATGACTGACTGTTTCTCACACGCGACATCATCAAATATGAATATCGAATTCTCTTTCGCTTCAGACGGGTGCATTATTTCTTCATCATCGGCGTACTCATGGTAACCAATGTGTGGTGCTAACGGTTGAAATAAATCACGCAAATACTGATATTTGGGTTGAAAGAGCGACTTGGAGTAGACGTATACGTTTTCGAATCTCAAGCCGTTCGGATCTTCCAGCAAGCTAACCATAACGTTGGTCTTCCCACAGTTTGAGGGTCCACAAATTATCGCGCGTATGCTCGATGGAAAGAGGGGACCGTGTCTATTAATATTTTTCTTTTCACGATAAGCATCAAGGTTTGTTACATGAAGACGACACTTTTGTTTGACTAGCTTCATGGTTGTAATAGTACTGAAGTATGAATTTAAGTGATAGCCCTTATTAGAAAATATCATTTGCGAGTCGTCGTTCGAAGAGGTAAGAAGCAATGTCTCGACATCGTGGTAAGGGAATTAAATTTCGAAGTGCCGTACGAAATCGCGGTAAGGACATCAAATTTCAAACTGCCGTAGCAAGGAGAAAGCGAAGAAGGCTTATACCGACCCCCAAGGTTGGTGGACTTTTACCTCTCATACCAATTTTCGCGGGTTTGAGCGCTTTAGGAGCTCTAGCCACGGGAGCATCCTCCATCGCTAAGGCTGTCGGCGGTCGCAAAGACGCCGCGCAACAACTGAAGGAGCGCGAACGTCATAATAAAGCCATGGAATCTATCGCTTCGGGGAAGGGTCTGCATTTGAAACCATACAAGCAGGGTCGAGGTTTAAGCAAAAAAAAAGAACCAGGCGTTAACGAACATTGAGTTAGAACGGTTGGCGCGAGGAATTCCACACTTTCGAGGTGTGTTCATGCGCGACTCTCTACCGAAACGAATCAACGAGAACAAGGAACGAGGTATAATTAACTTGGATGGAATGGAAGGACCTGGTAGTCACTGGGTTGCGTACAAAAAAGCCGGAAAGGTGGTCGTTTACTACGACAGTTTTGGAAACCTACGACCTAGCAAGGAAATAGTGCGGTACTTTAATAGTGGGGGGAATGTGACTATAAAATATAACCACAGAGCTTATCAATCGTACGACAGCAGCAATTGCGGACAGCTGTGCTTAAAATTCCTGCGGAGCGACAGAACGGCTTCAGTTGAAGTCTGACAACCATCAATCAACTAACTATAATCATTATGGTGGCATACACCTTTACCTTCACCGGTAAATCATCCATATTGCAAGCGCATTTTAACCCTCCGATTTCGTTGCGTACAGACTGCGAATTGGGTTTGGTAAATTTCGAAACATATAACGCCATTCCAAACGTCGATAGAGATAACAACGCGTTAGAGATCGGCGGTCAGTTAATCGAAATACCGGTCGGTTCTTATGAGCTAGCCGACATCAATCGGGAAATTGGAGCGCAGCTCAGACGGAAGAAGAAAAACGTACGCTTCTACATTCGCGGTAACAATAACACCCTGAAATGTATAATCGATTGTAGTGAAAATGTTAATTTCAAAGTAAAAAATTCAATAGGGCCGCTGCTGGGTTTCAGTAACACGAAAGAGTTAACTGTGGCCGATTTTCCGGCTGAGTCCGAGCGTGTAGTTGATATTCTTAGAATTAATACCGTTAAAATCGAGTGTAATATAATTCACGGTGCCTACGTAAACGGTGCCACGGCCCACACGATTCACAACTTCTTTCCTCAAGTACCGCCTGGCTATAAAATAGTTGAAACACCGCAAAACGTCCTGTACATGCCGCTAAATACCAGGACCATTGACAATATTTTCCTTAAAATAGTAGATCAAGACGACAAATTGATCAATTTCCGAGAGGAAGTGGTGACGGTAAGACTGCATCTACGCGAGCGGAATAATGGGTCTTAATTTTTTTACCTCATCTAACTTTATAAAGACCAAAACTACTACGAGTCCGTTTAATTCTGCTGCGACTCTTGGTGCGTTAACACGTGAAAATCGACGTTTCCTGCAAGCACTAGGATTGAAACTGCGACAACAACCATTACGACATGGATATTTTAAACGTTACCGACAAGATTGAGTTTGACAGTTCTATTATTAGAGCAGAAGTCCACAACCACTTACCCTACACGACTAATGCGTTCGAACTGAATGACGAAATTCGATTGCCCATTCAGCAACAGGATATCTTCACTCTGGTAGGAGCCAGCTGCCTTGTTCTGGAAGGTAAAATCTTGAAGGAGGATGGTAAGGTGTCAACGACCTCAAAAATAATCAACAACGGATTTGCGCACCTATTCGAGGAGATTCGGTACGAGATCGGTGGAAAGGTTGTTGATCGCGTGAGAAACCCAGGCGTGACGACCACTCTCAAGTCTATGGTGTCATTTAATAAGAACGAAATGGACGGTGCTGCCTCCATGGCCGGTTTCAAGTTTAACGTGTACGACGGCTTCGACGTGACAACGGGCTTCTTCAACGTGTGCATACCGCTAAGATATTTACTAGGTTTTGCTGAAGACCACAAGAAGATTCTGCTGAACGTTCACCAAGAACTGGTGCTGATCAGGAGCAATTCAGATGTCAATGCTATGTACGACAACAATCCCGATGAGAAATTAAAGATAACTCTAAGCAAGGTAGTATGGCGAGTACCGCACATAACAGTCGCTGATGTGGAGCGAATACGTCTTTTAAATTATATTTCAAGCGGTCGCGAATTGAGTCTAGCTTTTAGAAGTTGGGACTTGTACGAGTATCCGCTATTGCCCAAGACAAGACAACATACGTGGGCGATAAAGTCTAGTTCGCAGTTGGAGAGACCCCGCTACGCCATTCTAGCGTTCCAGACCGATAAAAAAATAACATAAATAAAAATATGAGCCTGTTCGATCACTGTAACTTAACGAACGTGAAGCTGTTTCTCAATAGCGAACAATTTCCATATGAATCGATCAACGCCAACTTCAAACATAAACAGTTTATATTTCTGTACGAGATGTACGCCAAGTTTCAAGCCTCTTATTACGGTCAGAAAAGCGAACCCCTGCTAACCCCCGAAAAATTTATCCAGGAACATACCATCGTGGTGATCGACTGTTCGCGGCAGAACGAAATCTTGAACGCCGGCGCGGTCGATATTCGCTTAGAATTCGAGACTAGCGAGGACATACCAGACAAAACCTCCCTCTATTGCCTCCTGCTGCACGACCGCGTTTTAAGGTACACTCCTTTAACGGGTTTGGTTAGATCGATGTGAGACATCATGCACAACATTTGGATAGTAGACGTGCAAGGCTTCCAGCTAGGTGACGGTGAATTCATTTGCAAAGAATTGGCCTTGATACATGTTCAGTCCGGACATGGACAACTACACACATTTTTCAAATTACCTGTAAAATTTGAACATTTAAAAGATGGAATGCAGAGGCAGGTATGCTACCTCACTTCGCAGATACACGGTCTCAGCTGGGGTCTACAAAACGATAACGTTCACTACATTGGCCAGCGACAACAACAGGAACAACAACCACGACGTCGTCAACGACAACGGCGAGAAGAAGAACCCTATGCCAACTTGTGTGCACTGCTACGGACGGCCGGAATCGACGAGGGATCGCAAATAATCGTTAAGGGACTGCAGAAGAAGCGGTGGTTGGAGGTATTGCTACCCAACATTCGCGGCATCGTCAATGTGGAAGACATGGGTTGTCCCGCTCTGTCAACGTTGAAGCGGCAGCATGTTGATGAAGAAAAGGTTAAAGGTTACCATTGTCGTAAGCACGCCAACATCAACCATGATCTGTTGTGTGCCCTACAAAACGCTAACCTTATTCGAGACTGGCTGGAAACGTCCCCCTGGTATTGGTCACCGCAGCCGCAGCCACCACCGATCAGGGAAAATTATTTTACTAATGAAATGTAAATTTTATTATTATAACTTTGTATGAATACACCATTTTTTATATTTTTCGGTTTTTCTTTCAAAGCCAACATAAATAAAAGAAACAAAAGTTCTTAAAAAAGAATTTATTTATAGGTATTTACAAATTTAAGGTAGTGTGAGAATGTATAATTCTTAGGGTGTCAATATAGTCCTGGAGAGTGTTAGATGGCCAAACGCCCGTGTCCGGCCCCGAAAGCCATCCGACGTGGTCTCCTCGAATACCTCTCTGTACGTTATCTGTAAGCCATTTCCAAATGTCCTTATGCGATTGACGGGTCGTCGGCTCGAAGCGAAATTCCCAAGAGTTCTTAGCGCCTAAATCGAGCAACTTCAACAGAAAACTCTTGTCGGCGTTGTACAGAGCGTCGCACATATTTTTTTCGAAATAATAACGTACATTTCTATAGTTATAAATAATGTTATTGGTTAAAAGTGGTAGCGTTGTCGCTGTTACGTCTTCTTCACTGCTACCGCACACTAGCGTAAAAAGTAAGCACTTTCTGTAGAGTTCATCTGACTGGTGAATGCACTTAATCTGTTTCGCAATTGATGCTATATAGTTCACATCTATTTCGTTACAATTATTATTGTCTTGTAACATTAACTCTAGCACACATTTCACAAATTTATCAGTTGCTAGTTTCGAGTCGAAAAGTGCTACAACAATGTCGGTCGTTGTGTCGCTCAGGCGTCCATACGTTAGCAGCTCTTCAGGCACTTGTATTTTATTTAACACAAATTTCACTCCGTCTACGTCGTTAGCGTTGATAAATTTTCGTAAATGATCGGTGCAGGTTACCTTCACATGGTTGAAAATATCGAGGTCTACTTGAAAGTACATCTTAACGTATCGACTACTTCAGACTGACTAAAACAACTACTCTGCTAAATCGTTGTCGTTAAGTGAATAATGACCCCAAGCTAACGTTCGTATGGAATCGTTGCAAACTGACCGTTTATCATCGCGCGGTGATAGAGCCAATTTATTTTGATTTTGCGTAAAAATGTCATGTTTTATTGATCGAAAGCAATTCTGCTGTTTATATAAAACGGAATCTTCAAATAAACATTTCTTATAATCTGCAAATGTAATTTCATTTTTAACAACATACCGTTTGATGCCTTTTGCCTTCTTCACTTCCTTTCCCCCCTCAACTCGAAACGCATACATTTTGCTTCGCAGAGATATGAAATCGCGGATGAAATTTCCACCCATTTCATCTTTCAGTAGGCCTAAAACTGCCTTATTGGCTAAGGGGATATTGAATGCGTTGTCAATACTGTAATTTGATGTATCGAACTTATCTAGGTGCAATTTCATATCGGCGTAAATGTTCTCTGTTTGAGTTAAAAGAATAAAACTGTCCGTGTCCGTGTAGCACAGCCGCACCCTGTCTCCGTATTCCCTTTTCAAATAGTTATAGTAATAATCGTACATTAATAATTTTGAAAGTTCAAGGACGGAAAAGCCCAAGTAAATTGGTTTATTGTAAACAATTTTTAGTTTTCGCATTTGTATAGCAACAAAATTATCCGTAAACACACTAATCGAGTTAAAGTTAAGCATTGATATGTAATACGCGGCTCCTCTTTTTTTATCCCGATTTTCCCAATGTGTCACTAATTTCACATCAACCCGTTTTAAAACATTCTCTATCGTCTTACCGAAGCATGCATTATTGAGCAATTTGAAGAAGTCCTTTTCAAACTTGTGTTCGGCCTGCTGACGTAAGCGTGTGTTTAAATCAATGTATTTTTTCATCCAATCACTCTGCTTAAATTCTAATACTCTACGAACATTAGTTACTTTCAAACCGTTAGCTATAATTTGTTTTAGGTTTCGGTAATGTAAGAAATACTTTTGCTTGTTGAATAGGGTAAGAAGTAATTTTTTATTATTAAATTTAGACGAGGGTGGTACCATAGTTTGCGGTAAGAAGGGTAGATCGTTATGCAGGTCGTGCAGTTCTTGAGGATACTCGACGTCTACTTCTAAAATATAACCAATATCTGCGGTGTCGCTTACACTTTCCACGTTCAACGCATCAATTTCATCCCTTTCCAACCATCGAAAATGTGATTGGTAAGTAATTCGTCATTCCCCACCCGTATAGATTATTAGCATCTAAATACGTTATGTAGGTACTGGGTGAGTTGTGATCATAGGATGATAAATAAGGATTGTTAGCAGTCGCGTATCGATAGGAGCATTGTGAAATACCACCGCGAACACCATTTTTGATAAACTGACACATATCCATGTCCGTTAATAACTCTAACCGTATGTCAGTATACTTTAACATTGCATCCCACGACAAACCGGGGGACGTATAAAAATGAGCAGGATCCAAACCATAAGTATTTATGCAAACTTTGCGAAATTTTTCGAAAATGTCCGCAAGTAACAGGACGTCGACTTTTAAATACAAATCAGAGTATTGTGATAATGTTTGACAACCGAATACGTTCCACACGGTTTCAGCATGCATGTACTCATCCTCCGTTATTTCAGAATTGGTTAGCGAGTTAAAAAAGCGTTCACGACACGGTAGACCGGTTTCGTTCAATCGCTCGAAAGAATCCATGTATTGGTATGGAAAGATGTCTTTTCTTTTCACCAATTGAAACTGTTCCGGATCCGAGAAGGCTTGCTTTATTTGAATAAAATCTTCCGGTTTTAAATTTTTGGCTAACTCATCCAGTGATGAAGCCATGAAACGAAAAGAATCCACGAATCTTAGCTTAAAATAGACATTAGACGTAGCATCTTTGTTGATATATTCATCGACTAGAATATTTTTTGTGAAACTAATATATCGTTCCTTATTTTGAGGAATTACCTCAATTTTTTCACCGTCAAGCGCTAACTGCTTAATAAAAAGGTGACGGTCGTAATTAGAAAGATTGTGAAAAAAAATAGGAATGAATTTTTTAATTTTATAATTTAGGTTACAGTTACTATGCGCAGGACCCCGATAAAAGCCGTTTAGGTGATCGTGGTCAATAACTTTTTTATCAAGTTCATCATCAATAAACTTTTCGCAAATATGACAAATTGAAGTCTCGTTAAAATGCGTCTGCTCAGCTGGCGTTAACCGTTTCAGGGGAACGATTTTTTTTAAGTGTTCGTTGTACAACTGTCTAACCATTTCTGAAAGTTTATTAACAAATACTTGGACACAGTCCGGACCTGTATACGATACAAACTTATTATATTTTGAGTCAAAGGAGCATACAAGCTGAAACGCAAAACTATAGGGAACATGTACGTGTGTATTGTTGGTATATGAACGGCTGGGATCCGGTGTGCAAGACTGAATTGGTTGTAGTAGAGATTCAAAATCGGCATAAACGACAAACGGCACTGTTAATTTCCGTTCAAAGTTTGTAAAATATAAAATATTTTCTGGAACCATAGCCCCCATTTTATTTTTCTTTAATTCGGTAGAGGGTAATATTGTACAAATTTTGTTACAGTCGAACCGACAGTGATCATCGAGAAGCGTTTTAGTGGGAAAAAACGTTAAACATCCGTCACACAGATGTACGGTCCGTTTACCTTTCGATCGTTGCTTCGAAATAAGTGCCGATAAGTTCTTTATTAGAACATAATGCGATGTCGTGTGGTTCTCGAGCAACAACAAATTAACATGAACATTTTGTTTTAATTTAGTGAAATAAATTGGTCCTACCACATTATTCGTTCTAGTTTGTGAGTCATACTCCAAACCATAAATGTTTATGCTTAAATTATTTAACTGTTCAATTAGAGGAATATCTTTTAATTTCACAGGAAAAGTTATACCTTCAAAATTTAACACATCTAAGTAGTGAGGGTAGGACGAAATACGGTGTGTGTGATCATTTACAGGGAACAAAGCAGCACACAGACAGTACCCTAAGCAACCATTATCGGCATTTTTTATATTTATACATGCTTTTTTATTTTTAATGTCTTTAGGTAATTCTATGTATGAAGAAGAGCCGAGAGGAGAGAATTTGTTTATATTAACTTCCAAATGAGCGACCGATGTTAGTGACCAACCGCTATCTTTTTCGGCGAACTGCTCTACCTTGTTTAAAAGTTTCTCTTCAAATGTTGCGTACATTTCACTCAAATTTGTACCACTGTCTACAATTACGAAACGAGTGTTAAAAGATTTCAAGTCTGCAGTTATGGTTGTATCATCAGCCTGTGGTTTTATGAAATAAGCAAATAATTCAAATTGTAACTTAAACGCTTGCATCTCGCTAATAGTACTTTCAAGTAACCTACATATTTTCAATTTAACATTGTTCAAGAAGGTAGGTGCATCAGCAGATTCTGTATTTTGAATTTTATAACTTTTCACGCGATTCTTAAAAGCGTTCGACATTTCTATAATTCCATCATCTCTCAAAACGTTTAAATCTGCTGCTCGATGACTTTCAGAGCGCAGATGTCCTCTAAATTTAGTAGCGTTAGAAAAATGTACCTTGCAAATATGGCAGTGGTATTGGTTGCCGTTCGAATTGCTTGCAGATTGTTCTCCAGTTTTCTTCTTTTTTCTTTCCATGTTGTGAACATTTATCATATGTAGTCGTAGAGCATCAGCACGTTCAAACACATTACCACACTCAGCACAAACGAATCCATCTCCGGCTGTTTCATCTTCATTCCTTTTTCTTTTCTTCATGCTATTAGTGTTGTGAATAAGACGCATATGACGCTGAAGACTGTCGAACCGTGAAAGGAGATGGCCACAAGCAGAGCAAAGGAACCCACCACACGAATGTCTGTTTAAACTAGCCTTATGTGTAAAACTTTTACCGCAAACGGAACAATTAAAACTCATTGCTATAAATGCCTGGGCTTGAATTATTTTGATCTTCCGTCTAAGACATAAAAAATATCATAATAGCGTATTACAAAAAAAGATAACAGTTATCTTACCCAACAGATGTGAAGATCTTGTTCACTCTCGTATATGTGTATGATGTATGATTCCCATATTTCTATATATTTCAATTCATAATTGGGTTCAACATGTTTTGTAAACATAATTGGTTTGTTAGGTAGTAAGTCATATAACTCCTCTAACACATGCTCAAAAATTATTTGATCATTCATTATGACGAACTGTAACAATTCTGCAATAGCCAGATCAATTTCCAGGCTATTTATATACGGTGTGTACCAATAAATTACTGCCTACATTTTTTAGACCTTGTTTTGTAAAGCGTATGATTTTTAGCGTTCCAGTTACTACACATGCATTCACCGCATTGCGTGACCCTGTTTCCTAAGGATTATGATTTTTTTAGTTACAATTACTTTCTAATTCAGCGCTATGTGTTCAATTGCTATTTGCATTTTTAGACACTGTTTTCCAGGGCGTATGATTTTTATCTACAGAAATTTCGCGTACTTACCTCATATAAATTACGGATCAAATTACGAGGCTTGAGTAACATACATGTCTTCAGTTACATAATTTAGATACCATAGATGAATGGACATTCTAATAAATAAAAATTTTATACATAAATCCCCACTACACAGAGATATATAAAAGACACTCCGATTTTGTAATAGATCAGTTAATGTAATAAGTATAAACCGTTAAGATGTCAGAACAACCAGTGCAACAGGATGGCCAAAATCTGGAAAATCTGGAAGCAATATCTGCAAACAAACGAAAGAATCAAGAAGAAGAACCATTACAAAACAAGAAATTCTACAAGGATGAAGACGATTTCAACGAAATGAATAAATTAGGATTATGTCTTTCTCTTCCTCTTAAAAAGTTAAGCGAACTGACAGAAAACCAGAACTACAAGGTAACTGGAGTAAAACAATTCAATCATTTATCATGGCCCAGCGTGATGGTTGAACTGGACAACAAATTTTGCGTCTTTCTACCAAAACGTATGGCTGAAAAAATAACAACAACATTTATGGATGAACTAACAAGAAGTGAATATATGATGATTTTTATGGGTCAGCTTGATGTCAAAAAACCTCAAAAGGCGAATCTCATAAAATTTGAAAAATGTTAAGTACTTTATTTTCATGTTCGTATGTTATTTTTGATGATGGAATTAAAATAAAAAAATTATGCATTTTTAAGGGTTTTTATTCATTTTGTTTTGATTTTGCGTGCTTTAAACGCCTATAAGATATGCAACGCAATGTACCTGTAGAAATATAAAATACAGCTGGCTACGCGTCGACAGATAACACCGTAAGATCGTTTTTACTTCGCTTGTTATGATAAAGAACGCGTATAACAACTGTGCGTGAAACTAGTGTTGATTGGTATAAATTGCTTGGAATGATAAACGTTATTTACGGAAAAAAAAGATACTAGGTTTATGCTTTAAACGCCTATAAGATATGCAACGCAATGTACCTGTAGAAATATAAAATGCAACTGGCTACGTGTCGACAGATAACATCGTATCGTTTTTACTTCGTTTGTTATGTTAAAGAACGCGTATAACAACTGTGCGTGAAACTAGTGTTGATTGGTATAAATTTGATAAACGCTATTTATGGAAAAAAAGATACTAGGTTTGTTACAACATATATAGTTTAGATAGAAATTTTGAGGTTAAAATTTAACTGAACAACGACCGATAAATAGGCACATGTTACTAACGGAATTTTATAGATTTTGTAACTGTAATTTACCTGTAGAATAGGAAAAAACGTTCGGATAGTGAATAGTTGGTATTTTAATCAAAAAGATGAAAAAAACGAGTTCAAATCTAAATCTAACCTTAAAACGTCGTACTGTGTACAAATAATAAATATAAAATACGGCTGGCTCCATCTTCTGCTCAATAGCCTATACGGGTAGGTACCTGTTAACCATGGCTTTCCACTGACCACAACTTTCGCTACGTGCCAACTGATGACACCGTATATATGGTATATCCTCAAATAAACAAAGAAATATGGATACCTAACCAAGGCCGGCGATTTGACACAAACATATACAATATGTCCTTGTCTATTTCGATCCTTAAGGAAACGTTCCTGATTGACTGTGTGCGATATCGCGAAGTTTGCTTTTGTAAACAAATAGTTGAATCTGAGCGATTGCGAGCAAAATACGACTTATTCGATACAGAAATTGAAAAGCAAATAATTTCCGAAGATGGTAAAGATTTGTTTTGTGTCTGGGGAAAAGTATTTGCCAGGCGTTACCAGTATTCACCAGAAAGTAAAACATAACCTCAATCTTCATGGGCGTCTGTAAAGGATAGTTAAGGGCTTAATATAATAATCCCTTACTATTATTGTCATATAGACAAACGCTATTTACGGAAAAAAGATACTAGGTTTGTTACAACATATATTGTTTAGATAGAAATTTTGAGGTTAAAATTCAACTGAACAACGACCGATAAATAGGCACATGTTACTAACGGAATTTTACAGATTTTGTAACTGTAATCGATTTTAATGCATTGTAAAATTTACTGACTTTTTATTTCCTTCCAATAAAGAATTCAATTTACTGTTTTGGTTATGATATCATGAACCACAACTTTCGCTACATACCGACAAATGATAGATAATAGGAAAGGAAAGTCAGCTGATAGTACTTGTGTTCGATTACCGGTTGCTGTTCCGTTCAATTCAATTGGAGTCGCGATGAGCTGACTAAAGAGCCGTTCTATTACCACTTTGACAGTACACAAAATGATGCGCTCAGTTTCCCTTTTCCCCTGTAGCACAACCTTAAAAACTGCTTAGTTGATTTTCTGATTCACACTCAATATGATGTCACCCATAGGAACGGAACGGTTCGATTACCATGTTCAGTTGGATACGGATCGCGCTCAATCTGAGTGTGGCCGGTAATCGAACATAACTAGTGACTCTAATTCAACTAAACAACGACCGATAAATAAGCACATGTAACTGAAAATGTATTAAGACCGAAACCTTTATATACGGATTTTGTAACTAATTCGCCTATACAATAGAAATAAATTCCTCTCATAGTGAAAGTAATAGTTGGTATTTTAATCAATAGGTGAAAAAACAAGTTCACATATTGCAAATCTAACCTCAAAATAAAACGTTGGAAAAGGTGTGTAACTATGCAATGCGTTAAAGGTAAATGACCGTTCGCTTTATGGGTTGACGCCTAATTGACGTTTCAATTTTCAAATTAAATTCTTTTGACTTGTGTTGTAAATTTTCAACATTTATTTTTAAATTATTGACTTCTGAATAACAAGTGGTAAGATTGGATAACAATACTGTTTAATTTATTTATTAATCTAATAGTCTGGGTTACGAAGTATGGTTACGAAGAATTTTAAATGGTAACAAAAATGAGCATAAACATTATTTAAAAAAGTTTAAAATATATATCGAATCACGTGAATTAGATTATTAGCATGTATTGCTTGTGAAAGCTACGCATTGCACCTTGTATCACTTACATATGCGTCGTACAATTACATTATTTAAATAAAAATTAAAATATATTGATGTGAAAGTAACTCGTTGCTACTTTGTATCAGTTATATGCGTTTATATGTGTTGTCATAGAATTAAAAAATACGATTTAACATATATATTGAGCTATATAAATACAGCAGAACTCCTGGTGTATTTATCAGTTCTAAGATTGTAGAAGTTTTACCAGTTTAAGGAAGATGTCAGCATTTACTGATAACTGTAAGTTGTGATTATTTTTCAAATTGTAAAAGTTCTAATGGTTTTTTCTGTTTAGTGTCATTTGAAGTGGAAGATTATCTTCCTTGGGACATAAGAGTAAGAATACATTTTTAGAATAATATTTCTGTTTTTTAATGTTACAATAACTACCATAGCAAATTTGGTGTACTTTTAGAATTATTACCCATTTTTATAGCTATGTGTCAGATTTGTTGATGTGTTACAATTTATTCAAGTTAAAGAATTCTTTTATTCACGTTCTACACACTTATGTATTAGCCTTAAATCGATTTATGTCTTCCCTATTTTTATACGGTTATTTTTTGTAGTGTCTTCCGTACTTCTTTCAATTAAGTCCCTATCCACCACCTGTGGACTGGCTAGAAGATAAAATTTATCTGAAGGAGGATGTATGCTACATCCCCCACGAAGATTTTGTAGAAATCTTCGTGTATAATGTAAAAGAGGAAAATTAAAATGTTCTTCACTTTAAACTCTGTGTTTCATTTGAACTAGGCGTAAGCTAGGATTCGGAATGCAGCGACGGCGGACCACCACCAAACGTCGTAGAAGACGTCGTCGTGCAGTATAAATAAAATGTATCTTTTTAAATAAATATTTTAAAAATTTTGGGTATTTTATTTGAACTTTGATAACGCTGCTTCGCACCACACGACTCGCTTCCACCAAGTAGCGCGCACAGATGGCGCTCCACCGAAACGTGCACACGTCAGAAGTTTGAAATTTAAATGTTTAACGTGTCGCGCAGCCCGGCACCGCGCGCGCACCTTCGCGCACACCGAATAGCGCCGCCCGGCCACGACGCACACTTTTGCCACTCGCTTTGATAGATGGCGCGCTTTATTTTGAATTTTTAAAAAATGACAATACCACACGTGTCACATGACGTCTTGCCACCACCGACCGACAGATGGCGCACACACTGACAGATGGCGCGCTAAGATTTGAAATTTAACACCTGCGCGCCACACGACACGCTTCCACCGAGTAGCGCAAAACTTTTGCCACTAGCCCACAGATGGCGCACAACCAACTTTCGCCACAAACCGACAGATGGCGCCAGAGGTTTTAAATTTGAATTTTTGACGTCTACCCGCCATACCACATGTGCCACATGGTCGGGCTCCCGCTAAAATACTCTACTCAATTATGATAGCCGGATAATTCAGATCTCCATATCTTGGTAAGTGTCTTGACATAACTTTGTTCAATTGTTTGTTTCAGATCGTTTTCTGCGTGCATGCCTCTCTGTGGGACTCCAAGGTAAGTATAGTGTTTTTGTCCGCTGAGGTGTTGGATAGCGATCCCGTCGGTTAGGTCCATCTCCTCGCCTTCCTCCCTGCTTCTTCCTCTGATAATATTGTGGTACGCGCACTTCTCTATGCCAAATTCCATTTTAATGTCCGAAGAATATTGGTGAATCATTTCCATAGCGGCTTTGACGTCCTTCTCTGATTGTGCGTATACTTTTAAGTCGTCGACATAGAACAGATGCGTGATTTTATGCTTGCGGTTGTTAGGTGGCCCGGCATTATACCCCGGACTCTGTCTTAGTAGTAAGGATAGAGGAAGCAGCGAGATGCAGAACAGCAAAGGACTTAGGGAGTCTCCCTGAAATACGCCGCGTCTGTACGGTATCGGAGCCGACCTGTGTTCTATTTTCCCGATCTTGATGTGTATTTTCGTGCTCCACAGAGACATCAACTGCCCTATTGTCGTTATTATCTCATCTGGAACCTTCATTATTTTCAGCAGGTGTAAAATCAGCATATGGGACGTGCAATCAAAGGCTTTCCTGTAGTCCACCCATGCAATTGACAGATTTCTTTTGTAGTATTTCGCGTCCTGGTATACTGACCGATCGATGAGGAGGTTTTCCCGAACCCCGGCCACACCTCTTTTGGTTCCACGCTGCTCATAGATATGTTCCCAGATAGGCTGTATTTGTTGAAGGATTCGCTTGTGAAGGATCGTTGTGAGAATCTTGTACACTATATTAAGGCATGTTATTGGTCTATAGTTTTCTGGTTGCTCGGGATCTCCTTTTTTGTACAGAAGGATAGTTCGTCCTTCCGCAATCCAGGTCGGGATCTCGTGTGGGTTTCTCAAATATGATGTAAATATTCGTGCAAGGTGTTTATGCGTGCAGGTCATCTTTTTCCACCAGAAGGCGTTTATGGCGTCTGGGCCAGGAGCTGCGTGGCTTCGCATGTCCTTTAGGACCTCGGACACTTCTTGTTCCTTACTATCTCTCGTCTCACATCCATCTCCCACCAGTCGACGCGCGGTCGTTTCAAATAGCCGAATACCCACGTTACTGGGTTCAAAGGTCGATGATTCTCCATAAAGTTCTTTCCAGAAACGTTCGGTCTCATTAATTGGCGGGTGTTTACTCTGGGCTTCTGTGTTTCGTAGAAATCTAGCGGGAGTAACGGAGAACGTTCGATTTTGTTTATGTCGGGTTATCTGTGTTGTTATTTTGCGCCGGATCGCTTTGAGTGATCTCAGCTTGTCCAGCGCTTGTTCTTTTAGCAATATTAGGACATTCTTGTTTAGGGTGTGGTGTCTGGTTTTCAAGTCTTTAGCGATGTTTGCTATATTCCTGGTGAAGCGCAGTCCTCGTGTGATATGGTAAGTGAGTGACTCCACCTGTGATGCTTTTCTTCTCCACATTTTTATTTTTCCCTCTATTTGTTTCAACCTATTTTGTTGTTTTTCTATGTATTTGCATTTTTCTTTGTCTCTTTCAGGTGTTGCAGTTTTGGCGGCAGCGTATACCGCGCTATCGAGTGTCCATAGGTCGCATTCTGCAGGTAAATGTCGTTCGACCACATCGTTGACTGCCTTCAGGATATGAGGTGGTATTGGATTCCTGAAGTGCACGGTGCGTTTGCGGTCGTGGGTTCCAGCTGTCTGTAGGTGCGTGTAGAATCTATTCTCTACGTTATCATCAAGTTGTGGTGGAATGTTCCTCACCTCCACTGCTGTCTGCGTTTGGGGTGGTGTTGGGGTGGCATCGAAGCCTCTCCTCTTCAATGCTGCCACCTGATTCCGTAGATTTTGCGCTGAGTAATCTGATTGATATGGGTGTAATTCGATCCAGAGGGTATGTAGTCTCTTCATATACCCTCGTTTGTTGGGGTCACTTAGGTTGTAACATGACATTAAATCTTTACACATTTCAGATGTCCATGTCGATCTCACGGAATCCGTTTCGGAGCGGGACTCCGTATTTTCTTGGCTGCGCCCAACTGTCCCATGCGTGTGGGCAGCCCTACCATGTCTTCTTGCAGGAACACGGTTATTGCCATCCTCCGGGTGTGTTAGCCCTTCAGGACGGGCGCTGATTCTTCATTAGGCCGCCTCTTCGGGGAATCAGCGGCTTCGGCCTCCTGGGGCGTGGGAGTTCGGCCCCGTGGCTACAGGCAGTACGGCTTCGCCTCTGAGTGCCGTAGCAGTCATTCTAACTGGCCTGACTTTTATTATTATTATTATTATTATTATTATTATTATTATTATTATTATTATTATTATTATTATTATTATTATTATTATTATTATTATTATTATTATTATTATTATTATTATTATTATTATTATTATTATTATTATTATTATTATTATTATTATTATTATTATTATTTCCGAATTCGACATTTCTCCTCGTGAGAGGGAAATTCACCTATCCGGGGTTTTAAATACCAACGGATTAGGCTCGGACGGCATAGCTACTTTATTTTTTTTTATTTACAAATAAACCTGCTTTAACATAGTAAATATATAGTAATAGCAAACATAGTAAATACCTAGAAAACATAATAAATACAATAGATATATATATTAACATCAGTACAGTGTTTCAGATATTTGAGATTACCTTTCTGATTATAGAACATGTTCCAAGAATAGTGCATTACTGCATATATTTGTGGATGCTGTATGGGAGTGATAGTTTGTCGAGACTTGTCTTCAGCGTTTTAGGAATTTCTCCGGTGTTGGCAATTATAATTGGAACTATTATCACCTTATCCTGCTTCCACATCTGTTGAATTTCCATTGATAAGGGTAGATATTTTGTAATTTTCTCGTCGTATTTCTTTTTTAGGTTGGCAGTGTTAGGTATGGCAATGTCGATTATAAATGTGGTGTTAGTATCTTTATCCTGTAATACAATGTCTGGTATGTTGTGCTTAACAGGTTTGTCGGTGCTAATTGGTCGTGCCCAGTACAATTTATATTTCTCATTTTCAACGACATTATCCGGCTGATATTTGTAGTATGGAGTCTTTTCTGTATGCTGCTTTTGATAATTTGAGACAATTTCTTGGTGTATTATTCTCGCAACCATATCATGTCGTTTGGTATAGTCTGTTGGGGCCAGGAGTTCACAGGCTCCAGTTATATGATCTATAGTTTCGATCTGTCTTTTGCATAGTCTGCACTTGTCGTCGATGTCTTCACCAATTATTCTTTTCCGGTAATATTTGGTTGCTATAACTTGGTCTTGAGTGGCTACCATTAGACCTTCAGTTTTCGGGAAGAGTTGTCCGTCTTTCAGCCATTGAATTGATGCTTCAGTATCTATTTCCATGCTAGATATTGTTGTCGGATATCTTCCGTGGAGTGCTTTTCCTTTCCACTTGCTTATAATGTTCTCAATCGGTTCTTCAATTATTTGGTTTTTCTCCTCTAGAGCTGTTCCCTTCAGTCCTGTTTCGTTTATCATTGTGATAAGTTTTCCTTTGTGTTCATTGTCAGAGAAGTATTTTCTAAGTTGTAATATTTGTCTATGGTGTAGTTGCGTAACATTTAGTATTCCTCTTCCTCCTTTGTTACGAGGTAGGTGAAATCTTTCTATGGCACTTTTTGGGTGGTGCATGCGGTAGCTTGTTGACATGACGCGCATTTTTCTGTTTAAGTCTTCTAACTCAGTGTTAGTCCAGTTTAAGATGCCAAAGCTATATGTTAGAGTTGGAATAGCGTAGGTGTTTATGGCGTTTGTTTTGTTCTTGCTGTTTAGTTCGGTTTTCAGAATTAGTTTGATACGCTTCTTGAATTTGTTTGTAAGATCCTGCTTAGCCTGCTTGTGTTGTATCCCTCGTGCTTGCATGTATCCTAAATATTTATATTCTTCTTCCTTTAACATTCCTTCAATCTTTCTTTCATTGTGTTTTATTTCTTGTCCTTCTATTTGCCTCCACTTCCCTTTCTCCATTGCGTGTATTCTGCACTTATTATTATTATTATTATTATTTTTTTTTTTTGACAACCCTGCCGTCAACCCCCCAGAGCCTCCAACCCCCCGCACCCGCCATCCGGACTTGGATATCGGGCCCAGGCAGCCAGGGAACCCCGGGACCCAAGGGATAGGATGTTGGGTAGGTAATACTTTATTTAGATGTGTAGTATAACTAAATGTCATTTGTATCCCTTGTTTACGGCGTGTTGTTTGGCGGAGTCAGGCAGCTCGCGATTACCTGTCCCCGCCGGTTGGTCCTCTTCCTCGTCGTTCCAATGTACGATGGGAGAAGGAGGATTCTGACCCTAAGTTCTTTGATGGCCAGCTTCGTGAGATCGTAGGATGTGCAGCGATCCCAGGATTACAGCCTTTTGCATTCCCACAGCTACGTTGTGGGCCTGCTTCTCCGGGATATTTAGTTTCTGGAGGTTCTGCAGCAGCGATGGATGCACCCCGCCCATCACGCCGATTATCATCGGCAGAAAGAAAATCGAGTAGTGAGAGTAGGTTCTGGTTAGTTGATACAAAAGAGGGCGGTATTTGCCCTCTTTTTCCTCATACTTTTCCAAAATCCTGTTTTCGGCTGGACATGACATTTCGATTACCCACATCTTCCTGTTTCGATGGTCAAGCAGGACCATGTCGGGTCGGTTGGACTGGACCTCGGCTGTCGTTGAGAATGCAAAATCCCAATAGATCTTGCAGTGGTCGTTGGATACCGATGTCGGAATGGCCTCGTTGGTGTAGGGTGGCCTCGGTTCTGCATCAATGCCAAATTTGTTTCGGAGGGCGTAGTACAGTACTTTCAGGGCGGAATTATGCCTGTGGATGTACAGTGTCTTGGCGTAGATTTTACAAGCCGCTAGTAGGTGCATTGTCGTCTCGTCCGATGTTTTGCACGCCCTGCACGTGATGTTAGTTTCGGCTATTTGCATGATTCTTGCTCTGTAAGTCTGGGTGTGGAATACTCCATCCTGAACCGCAGTGATGTAACCTTCGGTCTCTGATCGGATGGTAGTGGATCTTAAGAATGCAAATGTTAAGCTTCTTGGTAGTTGTTGGTGCTCTATATTTCTGTAGTATAGTCCATGCATTGGTTTCTCCATGTGAATTTGCTGCCTAAGTTCAAGAGTTTTTCGCTTCAGGGTATTCTTTCTTTCCTCAGACGCACTGTGCAAGATTTCGCCGCTCGCTCGGTAGCCGAGTTTGAGCTGTATGCCTAGTTCGTTTGCGAGATCTTCCGCTTGTTTGTAGAGGAATGCGCCGTTCCTCTTTTGTTCGTGAGTGGCAACGAGTTTTAGTAGTGGATCCGAGGATTGCTGTACCTTGCATGCCGTTAATATTATGGATCTCTGGTGCAAATCCTCCAAGGACACAAGTCCTCTGCCGCCCTCACTTCTCCTCATATAGAGTCTCGGCACCGACGCGTTCGGGTGTAAGCTGCGGTTTTTGTGCATAGCTTTCCTGGTCAGTCTGTCTAACCTTTGCACTTCCGACTTTTTCCATCTGATGGCCCCGAAGGTATGCGTCACCAAAGGAACTGCCAGGCCGTTGGTCGCTGCGCATTTATGATAGCCGGATAATTCAGATCTCCATATCTTGGTAAGTGTCTTGACATAACCTTGTTCAATTGTTTGTTTCAGATCGTTTTCTGCGTGCATGCCTCTCTGTGGGACTCCAAGGTAAGTATAGTGTTTTTGTCCGCTTAAGTGTTGGATAGCGATCCCGTCGGTTAGGTCCATCTCCTCGCCTTCCTCCCTGCTTCTTCCTCTGATAATATTGTGGTACGCGCACTTCTCTATGCCAAATTCCATTTTAATGTCCGAAGAATATTGGTGAATCATTTCCATAGCGGCTTTGACGTCCTTCTCTGATTGTGCGTATACTTTTAAGTCGTCGACATAGAACAGATGCGTGATTTTATGCTTGCGGTTGTTAGGTGGCCCGGCATTATACCCCGGACTCTGTCTTAGTAGTAAGGATAGAGGAAGCAGCGAGATGCAGAACAGCAAAGGACTTAGGGAGTCTCCCTGAAATACGCCGCGTCTGTACGGTATCGGAGCCGACCTGTGTTCTATTTTCCCGATCTTGATGTGTATTTTCGTGCTCCACAGAGACATCAACTGCCCTATTGTCGTTATTATCTCATCTGGAACCTTCATTATTTTCAGCAGGTGTAAAATCAGCATATGGGACGTGCAATCAAAGGCTTTCCTGTAGTCCACCCATGCAATTGACAGATTTCTTTTGTAGTATTTCGCGTCCTGGTATACTGACCGATCGATGAGGAGGTTTTCCCGAACCCCGGCCACACCTCTTTTGGTTCCACGCTGCTCATAGATATGTTCCCAGATAGGCTGTATTTGTTGAAGGATTCGCTTGTGAAGGATCGTTGTGAGAATCTTGTACACTATATTAAGGCATGTTATTGGTCTATAGTTTTCTGGTTGCTCGGGATCTCCTTTTTTGTACAGAAGGATAGTTCGTCCTTCCGCAATCCAGGTCGGGATCTCGTGTGGGTTTCTCAAATATGATGTAAATATTCGTGCAAGGTGTTTATGCGTGCAGGTCATCTTTTTCCACCAGAAGGCGTTTATGGCGTCTGGGCCAGGAGCTGCGTGGCTTCGCATGTCCTTTAGGACCTCGGACACTTCTTGTTCCTTACTATCTCTCGTCTCACATCCATCTCCCACCAGTCGACGCGCGGTCGTTTCAAATAGCCGAATACCCACGTTACTGGGTTCAAAGGTCGATGATTCTCCATAAAGTTCTTTCCAGAAACGTTCGGACTCATTAATTGGCGGGTGTTTACTCTGGGCTTCTGTGTTTCGTAGAAATCTAGCGGGAGTAACGGAGAACGTTCGATTTTGTTTATGTCGGGTTATCTGTGTCGTTATTTTGCGCCGGATCGCTTTGAGTGATCTCAGCTTGTCCAGCGCTTGTTCTTTTAGCAATATTAGGACATTCTTGTTTAGGGTGTGGTGTCTGGTTTTCAAGTCTTTAGCGATGTTTGCTATATTCCTGGTGAAGCGCAGTCCTCGTGTGATATGGTAAGTGAGTGACTCCACCTGTGATGCTTTTCTTCTCCACATTTTTATTTTTCCCTCTATTTGTTTCAACCTATTTTGTTGTTTTTCTATGTATTTGCATTTTTCTTTGTCTCTTTCAGGTGTTGCAGTTTTGGCGGCAGCGTATACCGCGCTATCGAGTGTCCATAGGTCGCATTCTGCAGGTAAATGTCGTTCGACCACATCGTTGACTGCCTTCAGGATATGAGGTGGTATTGGATTCCTGAAGTGCACGGTGCGTTTGCGGTCGTGGGTTCCAGCTGTCTGTAGGTGCGTGTAGAATCTATTCTCTACGTTATCATCAAGTTGTGGTGGAATGTTCCTCACCTCCGCTGCTGTCTGCGTTTGGGGTGGTGTTGGGGTGGCATCGAAGCCTCTCCTCTTCAATGCTGCCACCTGATCCCGTAGATTTTGCGCTGAGTAATCTGATTGATCTGGGTGTAATTCGATCCAGAGGGTATGTAGTCTCTTCATATACCCTCGTTTGTTGGGGTCACTTAGGTTGTAACATGACATTAAATCTTTACACATTTCAGATGTCCATGTCGATCTCACGGAATCCGTTTCGGAGCGGGACTCCGTATTTTCTTGGACTCCGTATCTTCTTATTATTATTATTATTATTATTATTATTATTATTATTATTATTATTATTATTATTATTATTATTATTATTATTATTATTATTATTATTATTATTATTATTATTATTATTATTATTATTATTATTATTATTATTATTATTATTATTATTATTATTATTATTATTATTATTATTATTATTATTATTATTATTATTATTATTATTATTATTATTATTATTATTATTTTTTTTTTTTTTTTTTGACAACCCTTCCGTCAACCCCCCGAAGCCTCCAGTCCCCCACACCCGCCACCCAGTAAACTGGGCGATGGGCCCAGAGAGCCAGGGAACCTCGGGACCCAAGGAGCAGGATGATTATTATTATTATTATTATTATTATTATTATTATTATTATTATTATTATTATTATTATTATTATTATTATTATTATTATTATTATTATTATTATTATTATTATTATTATTATTATTATTATTATTATTATTATTATTATTATTATTATTATTATTATTATTATTATTATTATTATTATTATTATTATTATTATTATTATTATTATTATTATTATTATTATTATTATTATTATTATTATTATTATTATTATTTCCCGATCCACTCACCCCCGGTCTCCTACGCGTCACCGGTCTCAACATTATTTATTTAATATTTATTAATTATAATGTGGGATGTTGGATATTATATATGTAAGTGTTGCTGGATGCGGCGTGGGAGTGAAGGTGAGGATTATTTTACCCTTACCAGGACGGCTACATCAACGGCTTGGGGTTGGACTTTCTTTTTGTATTTATTGCAGGTTTGATAATACTTTTCTGACGATGCTGCATGTTTGTATAAGCACCGCCTTCTGCATTATTTTATGTTTTTCCCATGGTATTTTCAATTTGTCTAATGCATTTCGTAGGGAGACTGGTATCTCGCCTGTATTTGCCATTATGATTGGTACGATGTCTACTCTTTCTTGCTGCCATAGAGTTTTTATTTCCGTAGCTAGCGGGAGATATTTTTGGATTTTATCTACCCTTGTTTTTTCCAGGTTATCTGTGTTCGGAACGGCGATGTCAATTATGTAGGTGTGTTTTGCTCGTTTATCGACTAGGACTATATCCGGTATGTTGTTTTTTACTGGTTTATCGGTGTTGATTGTTCTTGCCCAGTAAATCTTGTAGGCTGGGTCATCTATGACGGGTTCAGGAATATATTTGTAGTATGGTGTTCTTTGATCATCGTGGCGCTGCTGACCTAGGAGTTCTTGGTGTATGACTCGTGCTACCATATCGTGCCTCTCCGTGTATTCGCGTGGGGCGAGTACTTTACATCCTCCGGTGAGGTGATCTATGGATTCCTTTTCAGTTCCACATAATCTGCACTCTTCGGCGATCTGTTCACCTATGATTCGTCTCCTGTAAACTTTTGTGGGCATCACTTGGTCTTGTATGGCAAACATCATTCCCTCTGTCTCCGCGTGTAAATATCCGTCTTTAATCCAGGTTATTGAGGCATCTCTGTCAATATCATCTTTATCTAGTCGTGTAGGATATCTTCCGTGCAGTGCTTTTCCCTTCCAGTTATTTATTATTTCAGAGCTCGTTCGTAGGCGGATTTCGTCAGATTCTTGTAGGGGGGTACCAGCAAATTGGAAATGACATACCATTTGGCATATGCGCTGATCACTGTTTTTCTTAAAGTGTGCTGCCAGATCTCTTACTTGTTGAGCATGCTGAACTTTGAAATCTATAGCGCCTCTTCCGCCCTCATCTCGTGATAAGTGAAATCTTTCCACTGCGCTTTTAGGATGGTGAATTCTGTGTTTGGTGGCTTCAGTTCTGCATATCCTGTTTAGTGACTCAAGGTCTGTTTCTGTCCATTTCAGTATTCCGAAGCTATATGTCAGTACAGGTGCGGCATATGTCTTTATTGCCGTGATTTTGTTGGCTGCTGTTAAGTATGACCTTAGTATGTTTTTCATTCTTTTTAAGAATTTGGTCTTTGTTTCTTCTTTGGCTTGTTTCTGATCAATTCCCCTGGCTTGAAGATATCCAAGGTATTTATACACATCTTCTTGTTGTAGCACCTCAATCTTATCCTGCTCCAAAGCATATCCCTCCATCTCCTGCCACTTGCCCCTTTTCATGGCATGCATCTTGCATTTATCTACCCCGAATTTCATTCCTATGTTAGTACTGAACTCTTCTGTGATAGCTATAAGTTGTCGTAGGCCAGCTTCAGTCGACGAAAAGATTTTAATATCGTCCATGTATATGAGATGTGTTATTTCGTATGGCGATAGGCGGTATCCTCTTTTGCAGTCATTTAGAAGGCTTGAGATAGGGTTTATGGCTAAACAAAACCATATCGCGCTCAGGGCATCTCCTTGGAAGATCCCACGCTTGATATTAATGTTTCCGAAGGTGTGTGTTTGTTCTTCCGTATTTAGCATGAGAGTTGTTTGCCAGTTCAACATCGCTTGTTCTAGAAATGTTATGAGGAACTCATTGATTTTATGGATTCTTAGAGCCTCCAACAGCCAGCTGTGGGGAACGCTGTCAAATGCCTTCTGGTAGTCTATGTACGCAGTATAAAGTGGGTGTTTTTTCTTTTTTGCGTTTTCCGTTATTACCGCGTCGACCACTAGCTGCTCCTTGCATCCTCTCGATCCTCAGCGGCAACCTTTTTGTTCTTCCGCGAGCATGTTATTGTTTATCAGGTGTGTGTATATCTTGCTGCATATTATGCTTGTTAAAATTTTGTATATGGTTGGCAAGCATGTGATGGGTCTGTATTTAGAGGGGTCTTTTTGTGGCTGTGCTGTTTTTGGCAATAGATAGGTCAATCCAGATGTCATAAAGGCTGGCATTCTCCTTGGTTCCATGACAATTTGGCTTAAAATGTGTGCAAGCTGTTGATGCGCACTCGTGAACTTTTTCCACCAGAAGTTATGAATTTTGTCGGGTCCTGGCGCCTTCCAATTGTGTGTATTGCGGATGGCTTGCTGCACATCTTTCAAACTTATTTCATGATACTCCATTGTTGGGGTATTGGAGAATGCATCCTTTATGTCTGTTGTTAGTCCTGTGTTGTTATGTGTGAACTGACGGCCCCATATGTTTTCCCAATAGTTCCGAGTATTTTTCTCTTCTGGGACGTGACTTTCTTGGGTATCTGATTTGTTGTTCTTTTCCAGGTCCCTATAAAAGGTCTTTTGACTCAGGTTGAATTTTCGGTTGTCATCTCTTCTCTTAATAGCTTTATTGTATCTGGCCAACCTTCTAGCAGTTACCCCCAGAAGTTGTTTCTGTCTATCTAGGATTTCGTCTAGGGTGCTGTCCACTTGTGTTCGGTGTCTCGCCACTATTCGTTCTACCTCCTTCTCTCTTTTCCTTCCAAGTCTGCCTCTTTTCTTCTCTGTGAGTATGCCAATTATCTTTCGAATATAGTTTATTTTCCGCTCTAATCTCTTCTGCCAGGCTGGGGTATTGTTAGGCCTCTTCTTTTCCTTATGCTCTATGTTCTCTGATATTCTCTGATTGTGTACGGTCAGGACTGTCATTGCACCAGCATAGATAATTCCATGGAGCTTCGTAATATCCATATCGTCCTCACTAGCGATTAAGTTTCCAATTGCTTCATTTGTTTCTCTTATTATTATTATTATTATTATTATTATTATTATTATTATTATTATTATTATTATTATTATTATTGTTATCGTTATCGTTATCGCTATCGCTATCGCTATCGCTATCGCTATCGCTATCGCTATCGCTATCGCTATCGCTATCGCTATCGCTATCGCTATCGCTATCGCTATCGCTATCGCTATCGCTATCGCTATCGCTATCGCTATCGCTATCGCTATCGCTATCGCTATCGCTATCGCTATCGCTATCGCTATCGCTATCGCTATCGCTATCGCTATCGCTATCGCTATCGCTATCGCTACCGCTACCGCTACCGCTACCGCTACCGCTACCGCTACCGCTACCGCTACCGCTACCGCTACCGCTACCGCTACCGCTACCGCTACCGCTACCGCTACCGCTACCGCTACCGCTACCGGTACCGCTATCGCTATCGCTATCGCTATCGCTATCGCTATCGCTATCGCTATCGCTATCGCTATCGCTATCGCTATCGCTATCGCTATCGCTATCGCTATCGCTATCGCTATCGCTATCGCTATCGCTATCGCTATCGCTATCGCTATCGCTATCGCTATCGCTATCGCTATCGCTATCGCTATCGCTATCGCTATCGCTATCGCTATCGCTATCGCTATCGCTATCGCTATCGCTATCGCTATCGCTATCGCTATCGCTATCGCTATCGCTATCGCTATCGCTATCGCTATCGCTATCGCTATCGCTATCGCTATCGCTATCGCTATCGCTATCGCTATCGCTATCGCTATCGCTATCGCTATCGCTATCGCTATCGCTATCGCTATCGCTATCGCTATCGCTATCGCTATCGCTATCGCTATCGCTATCGCTATCGCTATCGCTATCGCTATCGCTATCGCTATCGCTATCGCTATCGCTATCGCTATCGCTATCGCTATCGCTATCGCTATCGCTATCGCTATCGCTATCGCTATCGCTATCGCTATCGCTATCGCTATCGCTATCGCTATCGCTATCGCTATCGCTATCGCTATCGCTATCGCTATCGCTATCGCTATCGCTATCGCTATCGCTATCGCTATCGCTATCGCTATCGCTATCGCTATCGCTACCGCTACCGCTATCGCTATCGCTATCGCTATCGCTATCGCTATCGCTATCGCTATCGCTACCGCTACCGCTACCGCTACCGCTACCGCTACCGCTACCGCTACCGCTACCGCTACCGCTACCGCTACCGCTACCGCTACCGCTACCGCTACCGCTGCCGCTACCGCTACCGCTACCGCTACCGCTACCGCTACCGCTACCGCTACCGCTACCGCTACCGGTATCGCTATCGCTATCGCTATCGCTATCGCTACCGCTACCGCTACCGTTATCGTTATCGTTATCGTTATCGTTATCGTTATCGTTATCGTTATCGTTATCGTTATCGTTATCGTTATCGTTATCGTTATCGTTATCGTTATCGTTATCGTTATCGTTATCGTTATCGTTATCGTTATCGTTATCGTTATCGTTATCGTTATCGTTATCGTTATCGTTATTATTATTATTATTATTATTATTATTATTATTATTATTATTATTATTATTATTATTATTATTATTATTATTATTATTATTATTATTATTATTATTATTATTATTATTATTATTGACTGACAAAGTACGAAGCATTGCGATGCGGTTAAAACAAAGCACAGAGACGTTTAAGCTCTCTTCGGTCAAAGAATGGCTCGAGCAAAAGAAGTGGGACACAGCACAATGCCCAACACACAACGCAGACTCACAAACGTCACCGAATCTGGCCAAGGCTGACGCAGTCGATAACAAAACGCCAGAGAGGGGAGAAATCCGAGCACAACAACCAAGCTCTCCATGCGAAACCCAGTTTGAAAAAGCTGTAATCGATGGAAAGGAAAGCCTAGACAGAAGCAAACATATCATTAAAAAAATGAAGGAAGCTACAAAAAAGCAAAAAAACATATCTATGGAAGTAAAAACCGGTCTTGCAACTTTAGAAGAAGAAATCGACGTCATAGACACCTGTCAGGAAACCATGAAAACACTGGGTAAAAGAATTATACAAAAAAACAACACACACAAACAAGCTGAAAACACGAAAAAAAGAAACGCGATGAGCCCAATCGAAGGCAACACTGAGAAACGAACCAAAGACGCTGGCAGTAGGGGCAGAGAACTGCAGACAAGAACACTGGACATACCACAATGGCCACTGCTGGTAAATAGATCCAGAAGAGAAACACTAATCTCAGACACAGAAAGTGAAAGCTGGCAAACGACTAGACAGAACAGGAGACAGGAACAGAGAAGGAAAAGTCCTATACTAATAAACAACGAAGATGTAGAGAACAAAAACCACCATCATAAGCTAACAAGAACAAGGAAATCTGTAAAATCAAGCGCAATCTTAGTAAAACCTGTAGAAGGTGCCTGAAGAACTTGGGGTGAACATAAAGTCGGTGCGCCAAACAAGGACAGGCGACGTTCTATTTGAGCTAGGGGCAAATACAACAAACAGAGAACAAATGTCGAATAGACTCAAACAAATTGTAGGCACCAAAGCAACAGTGACAACCGTATCCCCGACCTGCACAATTGAAATGAGAGATTTGGACGCTCTGACAACTGAGGAAGAGGTTAAACATTCCCTGAAGCAAGTAATGGGGGACGAACTCCGAGACGCAAAAATCACCCTCAGTAAGCCAAACAAGAGGAAACAAGTACTAGCGTTTGTAAAAACCGACCATAAAACCGCCGAAAAGTTGTTGAAATTGGAACGAGTGAAAGTAGAGTGGATAAACAGTCGACTTCGGAGAAGAATTGATGTACCGCGTTGTTTTCAATGCTTTGGCTATGGACACAGAAGAACGCAATGCAACGGACCGGACCGAAAAGGAGCTGAACTCTGCATCAACTGCGGGCAAAAGGGGCATATACTAAAAACGTGCACAAACAAACCAAAATGCGTTCTATGCGAGGGCTCCGCGGAAGACATACACCACAGACCCGGAACTGCAAAATGCGAGTCATACAGAATCGCACTGCAGAAAGAGAAACAAATCCAAAATGCTTAACATAATCCAATGCAACTTACACAGAAGCCAATTAGCAAATGATTTGCTGGCACAGCTGGCTCTTGATTACAGAGCAGAGGTCATATTCATTAGCGAACAATACATACCAAGGCCAGAAGGCTTCTGGATAAGCGATGAGCTGGGCACAGCAGCTATCTGGATACCGTCACGCAATCACTGTGTACAAGCAACGGGAAGGGGAAGGGGTTATGTTTGGGTGAAACTACTAAATACTTACCTGATCAGCTGCTACTTAACACCCAATGAAAGTGCAAACGATTTTAGAATTAAAGTAGACAACATAGAAGATACAATACGCACCTTTAAAGGGAAAATTGTACTCGCCGGGGATATAAATGCCAAAGCAGTGGACTGGGGAGTAGACAGCACTGATTGGAGAGGTAAATACATCCTAGAAATGGCAGCAAGAAGAGGTTTGGTGGTGATGAATATTGGCAACACGACAACATTCAGAAGACCAGGATACACACAAACGATACCGGACGTCACCTTTGCATCTGAAAGAGCAGCACAATATGTAAAATCTTGGCAAGTGATTGACGACTATACTGGAAGTGATCACCAATACATATATTTTAAACTAACACAAGAAAAGGAAAACTATCGTACAGAAATCATACAAAGGCCCTTCAATGCAAACAAACTAAACGCCGAAGCTTTAATGATAGCGATCAATACAAACAGGAATCAAATTAAAAGGAAACAACCGAACGTATGGTAGAAACCACTATGGCACTTATACATAAAGCCTGCGAGAAAGCGATGCCTAGAAAATATAACCATCAGAAAAAAGCAGTATACTGGTGGACGTCACAAATAGAAGAACTTAGGCGTCAGTGCTTAAAGGCAAGAAGGAAACTCACAAGAGAGAGAAGACGAAATCTACTACCGGAACAGGAGACTCTACACTACAACGCCACAAAAAAACTATTAGGAAAGGCAATACGATCGAGAAAGCAAATCATGTGGAAACAAGAACTCGACAACATAAATAACGACCCGTGGGGACTTGCCTACAAATGTGTCATGAAAAAACTCGGAAACCAAAAAGCGCCAATAACACTCGAGCCGCAAAAAACCGAAGACATTCTGGAGGTTTTGTTTCCGACACACCCAGTAACACATCGAAACTTACCTGAGGCCGAAAATGAAATACCAGTATTCACAATAAAAGAACTACAGAGTGCAGCGGCGACACTAAAAAATAATAAATCACCTGGCCCGGATGGCATACCGGCAGAGGTGTTAAAACTTATATCAACACACTTACCTGACATGCTTCTGGACATGTACAACGGGTGCCTAAAGCTAGGATGGTTTCCTGAAATATGGAAAAAACAAAATTTGGTATTAATCGACAAGGGTAAGGGTAATCTTGACTCACCATCGTCGTTTCGTCCGCTCTGCATGCTGGACACTGCCGGTAAGCTTTTTGAAAAGCTGATAAAACTACGGCTGAATGATGCCATAAATCAGGCGGGCGGTCTATCGGAGCAACAGCATGGATTCCGGAGGGGACATTCTACGGCGGATGCTGTTTTAGAGGTAGCACAGATTTATGAGAAATCTCAACAAGGCAATAGACACTCAAGACCGGTGGTGGCTCTGATAGCGCTCGATGTAAAAAACGCATTTGGATCGGCCAGATGGCATGATATCCTGGAGGAATTGGAATCGCGGTTTAAGGTTCCGGCATATCTGCTTCGGGTGCTGAATAGCTACTTGCAGAATAGGAAGCTTATATACAACACCACACAAGGAAAACGAGAAAGAGACTTGACTTCCGGCGCTACACAAGGATCGATACTTGGGCCGGATATATGGAACGTCGATTATGACGGAATATTCCGCTTACTTCTTCCGGAGGGAGTGGTGATCATGGGATTTGCGGACGATAGCGCAGTTGTTGTACAGGGGAGAGACATGCATAGCGTACAGTTGAAGATAAACCAAACGATGCGACGCATAATAAGTTGGATGTCGGAAAAAGGACTGGAACTGGCCACGGAAAAAACAGAGATTATGCTACTTACCTGTAAACGTATACCGCTCGAGATTAATCTGCAGATCGCAGATAAAACAATCCAGACTACTAAGTGCATCACGTATTTGGGAATCGTGGTTGACAGTCGCCTTCGCTTCCGAGAGCATGTCGAGCGGCAGTGCGCCAAGGCCGATTCCGTGGTGGCAAGTCTGAGTAGGTTGATGGCGAATGTCGGGGGTCCATCTGCAACAAAAAGGAAGGTATTAATGTCCATCACCAACTCGATATTATTATATGGCAGCGAAATATACTCCAATAAAATATGTAAGAATACTAAAAACCTAATGCTTAAGGTACAAAGAAGAGGGGCGCTCCGAATAGCCAGCTCATACAGAACCGTGTCCGGACCAGCGGTAATGGTTATCGCATCGGTAATCCCCGTTGACCTATTAGCGGCGGAAAGAAAGAGGAGTTACGACACAAAAAACAAACAGCAAAGGCAGAGGACAGTGCAGGAATGGCAAGACAGGTGGATGAACGAACCTAGGGGACGGTGGACAGCTCGTCTGATAAAGGACATAAACCTATGGATAAACAGGGGCCACGGAGAAGTTAACTATTTCCTGACACAGATGCTGTCTGGTCATGGATGCTTCAACAGCTATCTTCAAAAGATGAGAAAGACGGAATTTGCTGATTGTCAATACGGGGATGCTGACAAGGACGACGCTGAACACACCGTATTTTACTGCAACAGATGGAATCTAGAAAGAGAGAACACAAGAAGAGAGATTGGAGAGATAACACCTGAAAATGTTGTAGAGAAGATGGTGGAGAGTGAGCAGAATTGGAGGACGATAGAAAAGTATGTTGAAAGTATTTTAAGGAAAAAGTTACAAGAGCAACGGTTAACAAGGCGCGAGGAAGCTGATTAGCAAACTATGGGGCAACTACCCCTGAAGTAATAACCTTATCAGGCTTTTCCGGGGGTAGAGAATTTGTCCGAAAAGAGGAGGGGTTTTAGTTGGTAGGATACCTGGAGGTATGAGTCCGGCACAGCGTCCGTAAATGGATTTCCCCTCCTCTAAATTAAAAAAAAAAAAAAAATTATTATTATTATTATTATTATTATTATTATTATTATTACTATTACTATTACTATTACTATTACTATTACTATTACTGTCACTGTCACTGTCACTGTCACTGTCACTGTCACTGTCACTGTCACTGTCACTGTCACTGTCACTGTCACTGTCACTGTCACTGTCACTGTCACTGTCACTGTCACTGTCACTGTCACTCTCACTCTCACTCTCACTCTCACTCTCACTCTCACTCTCACTCTCACTCTCACTCTCACTCTCACTCTCACTCTCACTCTCACTCTCACTATCACTATCACTATCACTATCACTATCACTATCACAATCACAATCACAATCACTATCACTATCACAATCACAATCACAATCACAATCACAATCACAATCACAATCACAATCACAATCACAATCACAATCACAATCACAATCACAATCACAATCACAATCACAATCACAATCACAATCACAATCACAATCACAATCACAATCACAATCACAATCACAATCACAATCACAATCACAATCACAATCACAATCACAATCACAATCACAATCACAATCACAATCACAATCACAATCACAATCACAATCACAATCACAATCACAATCACAATCACAATCACAATCACAATCACAATCACAATCACAATCACAATCACAATCACAATCACAATCACAATCACAATCACAATCACAATCACAATCACAATCACAATCACAATCACAATCACAATCACAATCACAATCACAATCACAATCACAATCACAATCACAATCACAATCACAATCACAATCACAATCACAATCACAATCACAATCACAATCACAATCACAATCACAATCACAATCACAATCACAATCACAATCACAATCACTATCACTATCACTATCACTATCACTATCACTATCACTATCACTATCACTATCACTATCACTATCACTATCACTATCACTATCACTATCACTATCACTATCACTATCACTATCACTATCACTATCACTATCACTATCACTATCACTATCACTATCACTATCACTATCACTATCACTATCACTATCACTATCACTATCACTATCACTATCACTATCACTATCACTATCACTATCACTATCACTATCACTATCACTATCACTATCACTATCACTATCACTATCACTATCACTATCACTATCACTATCACTATCACTATCACTATCACTATCACTATCACTATCACTATCACTATCACTATCACTATCACTATCACTATCACTATCACTATCACTATCACTATCACTATCACTATCACTATCACTATCACTATCACTATCACTATCACTATCACTATCACTATCACTATCACTATCACTATCACTATCACTATCACTATCACTATCACTATCACTATCACTATCACTATCACTATCACTATCACTATCACTATCACTATCACTATCACTATCACTATCACTATCACTATCACTATCACTATCACTATCACTATCACTATCACTATCACTATCACTATCACTATCACTATCACTATCACTATCACTATCACTATCACTATCACTATCACTATCACTATCACTATCACTATCACTATCACTATCACTATCACTATCACTATCACTATCACTATCACTATCACTATCACTATCACTATCACTATCACTATCACTATCACTATCACTATCACTATCACTATCACTATCACTATCACTATCACTATCACTATCACTATCACTATCACTATCACTATCACTATCACTATCACTATCACTATCACTATCACTATCACTATCACTATCACTATCACTATCACTATCACTATCACTATCACTATCACTATCACTATCACTATCACTATCACTATCACTATCACTATCACTATCACTATCACTATCACTATCACTATCACTATCACTATCACTATCACTATCACTATCACTATCACTATCACTATCACTATCACTATCACTATCACTATCACTATCACTATCACTATCACTATCACTATCACTATCACTATCACTATCACTATCACTATCACTATCACTATCACTATCACTATCACTATCACTATCACTATCACTATCACTATCACTATCACTATCACTATCACTATCACTATCACTATCACTATCACTATCACTATCACTATCACTATCACTATCACTATCACTGTCACTGTCACTGTCACTGTCACTGTCACTGTCACTGTCACTGTCACTGTCACTGTCACTGTCACTGTCACTCTCACTCTCACTCTCACTCTCACTCTCACTCTCACTCTCACTCTCACTCTCACTCTCACTCTCACTCTCACTCTCACTCTCACTCTCACTCTCACTCTCACTCTCACTCTCACTATCACTATCACTATCACTATCACTATCACTATCACAATCACAATCACTATCACAATCACAATCACAATCACAATCACAATCACAATCACAATCACAATCACAATCACAATCACAATCACAATCACAATCACAATCACAATCACAATCACAATCACAATCACAATCACAATCACAATCACAATCACAATCACAATCACAATCACAATCACAATCACAATCACAATCACAATCACAATCACAATCACAATCACAATCACAATCACAATCACAATCACAATCACAATCACAATCACAATCACAATCACAATCACAATCACAATCACAATCACAATCACAATCACAATCACAATCACAATCACAATCACAATCACAATCACAATCACAATCACAATCACAATCACAATCACAATCACAATCACAATCACAATCACAATCACAATCACAATCACAATCACAATCACAATCACAATCACAATCACAATCACAATCACAATCACAATCACAATCACAATCACAATCACAATCACAATCACAATCACAATCACAATCACAATCACAATCACAATCACAATCACAATCACAATCACAATCACAATCACAATCACAATCACAATCACAATCACAATCACAATCACAATCACAATCACAATCACAATCACAATCACAATCACAATCACAATCACAATCACAATCACAATCACAATCACAATCACAATCACTATCACTATCACTATCACTATCACTATCACTATCACTATCACTATCACTATCACTATCACTATCACTATCACTATCACTATCACTATCACTATCACTATCACTATCACTATCACTATCACTATCACTATCACTATCACTATCACTATCACTATCACTATCACTATCACTATCACTATCACTATCACTATCACTATCACTATCACTATCACTATCACTATCACTATCACTATCACTATCACTATCACTATCACTATCACTATCACTATCACTATCACTATCACTATCACTATCACTATCACTATCACTATCACTATCACTATCACTATCACTATCACTATCACTATCACTATCACTATCACTATCACTATCACTATCACTATCACTATCACTATCACTATCACTATCACTATCACTATCACTATCACTATCACTATCACTATCACTATCACTATCACTATCACTATCACTATCACTATCACTATCACTATCACTATCACTATCACTATCACTATCACTATCACTATCACTATCACTATCACTATCACTATCACTATCACTATCACTATCACTATCACTATCACTATCACTATCACTATCACTATCACTATCACTATCACTATCACTATCACTATCACTATCACTATCACTATCACTATCACTATCACTATCACTATCACTATCACTATCACTATCACTATCACTATCACTATCACTATCACTATCACTATCACTATCACTATCACTATCACTATCACTATCACTATCACTATCACTATCACTATCACTATCACTATCACTATCACTATCACTATCACTATCACTATCACTATCACTATCACTATCACTATCACTATCACTATCACTATCACTATCACTATCACTATCACTATCACTATCACTATCACTATCACTATCACTATCACTATCACTATCACTATCACTATCACTATCACTATCACTATCACTATCACTATCACTATCACTATCACTATCACTATCACTATCACTATCACTATCACTATCACTATCACTATCACTATCACTATCACTATCACTATCACTATCACTATCACTATCACTATCACTATCACTATCACTATCACTATCACTATCACTATCACTATCACTATCACTATCACTATCACTATCACTATCACTATCACTATCACTATCACTATCACTATCACTATCACTATCACTATCACTATCACTATCACTATCACTATCACTATCACTATCACTATCACTATCACTATCACTATCACTATCACTATCACTATCACTATCACTATCACTATCACTATCACTATCACTATCACTATCACTATCACTATCACTATCACTATCACTATCACTATCACTATCACTATCACTATCACTATCACTATCACTATCACTATCACTATCACTATCACTATCACTATCACTATCACTATCACTATCACTATCACTATCACTATCACTATCACTATCACTATCACTATCACTATCACTATCACTATCACTATCACTATCACTATCACTATCACTATCACTATCACTATCACTATCACTATCACTATCACTATCACTATCACTATCACTATCACTATCACTATCACTATCACTATCACTATCACTATCACTATCACTATCACTATCACTATCACTATCACTATCACTATCACTATCACTATCACTATCACTATCACTATCACTATCACTATCACTATCACTATCACTATCACTATCACTATCACTATCACTATCACTATCACTATCACTATCACTATCACTATCACTATCACTATCACTATCACTATCACTATCACTATCACTATCACTATCACTATCACTATCACTATCACTATCACTATCACTATCACTATCACTATCACTATCACTATCACTATCAGTATCATTATCATTATCATTATCATTATCATTATCATTATCATTATCATTATCATTATCATTATCATTATCATTATCATTATCATTATCATTATCATTATCATTATCATTATTATTATTATTATTATTATTATTATTATTATTATTATTATTATTATTATTATTATTATTATTATTATATTAACCCTTTCGGTGCACTCCGCTGGCGGCAAATGCCAGGGGAACATTTACTCAACTGGGGCCTTAGGGGCCAACAGTTTGAGCTCTGTGGCAGTGCTTTATTTATAATGTATTACAGACTACAGATACGGAGGTCACGGAAGCGACGCTCGCTGAGCATAGACAGGCTAGGAAAGATCTGAGACAGGGCATCAGAAGAAGTAAGCGACAGAAGTGGGAAGAGCTCAGGTGCGATATCGACTCGGATCCATGGGGGCTGGGCTATAAAGTGGTTATGCGTAAACTTGGAGCACGAACATCTAGCCCAATACTTACAGCGACACAAATGGAGAATATCGTAAACACCCTCTTTCCTCGGAACTCGACGGACAACTTAGCGGAAGAGGACGTCCCAACGTTTAACGAGGAAGAGCTACAGCGCGCGGCGACCTCTCTCCAGAACAGGAGGGCGCCCGGGCCTGATGGAATACCGTCGGAGATACTCAAGGCGACTGCTAAGATCTGCCCGGAACTACTACTGCGGATGTACAATACATGCCTCCAATCCGGTATCTTCCACAAGAGTTGGAAACTGCAGCGGCTCGTGCTCATCAGCAAGGGAAAAGGAGACCTGGACACTCCATCGGCATTCAGGCCCCTGTGTATGCTGAACACTGCAGGGAAGCTGCTGGAAAAGCTGCTACAACCGCGGCTAGCGGAGGCCATCGAGAGATCGGGCGGCCTTTCTGAAAGGCAACATGGATTCCGGAGAGGTCACTCAACAATTGGAGCGGTACAGGAGGTGGTCAGGACATTCCAGGAGGCCCAACAGAGAAACCACTACTCGAGAGGGATTGTAGTGCTAGTAACTCTGGACGTGAGAAACGCGTTCAACTCCGTAAAGTGGTGCAATATACCCAAAGCCCTTGAAGAAGACTTCGCGATACCGCACTACCTGGCGAGGATAATAAGAAGCTACCTTCGCGAGAGGGAACTGGAGTACGAGACAACGGAGGGCCCTCGCAGGAGGAAAGTTACAGCTGGATCAACTCAGGGTTCAATCCTTGGCGGCGACTTCTGGAACGCCTCTTACGACCCGCTGCTCCGTGTCGAGATGCCAGATGGCTGCTACCTCGGGTGCTACGTCGATGACGTCGCGGCGGTGATCCTAGCGCAAGACATCGAGGACGCACAGAGAAGAATCAACCAGGTAATGCGGCGGGTATCCTCCTGGATGGAAACAAACGGTCTGGACTTGGCGACTGAGAAAACGGAGATTGTTCTTCTCACGAGACGACGGATGCCCAGGATCGTTCCGCTCAGAGTTGGCCCTGAAACGATCCATTCCAAAAGGGTGATAAAGTATTTGGGTATCTGGATGGATACAAATTTGACTTTTCTCGACCACATAAAAGTAACAGCGGAGAAAGCAGCAAAGGTCACCGGTATGCTGAGCAGGCTCATGGCAAACGTTGATGGGCCGACCGCGTCGAGTCGGAGGCTCTTGATGTCCGTTACACAATCAAGCCTGCTGTACGGAAGCGAGATCTGGGCTGACAGCCTCAATAAGAAGACCTACAGGCATATTCTGGAAGCCGTACAGAGAAGAGGAGTGCTGAGGGTGATCAGCTCGTATCGCACCGTATCCGGGCCCGCCGCCCTTGTTATCGCCGGCGTCCCTCCGATTGACCTCCTAGCGGCAGAAAGGAGCTACGCATACCGCAGAAAAGCAGAGGTGGGGGCGGTAATGGCTGCGGCAGAGGCTAAGGCACGCACCATGACATCCTGGGAAGAGCGCTGGAGCACAGAGGCTAGAGGACGGTGGACAGCCAGACTGATAGGCAGACTGGATGAGTGGCTGAAGCGGAAGTGGAGAGACGTCAACTATTACCTTACCCAGTTCCTCACCGGACATGGATATTTTGCCGCATACCTCCACAAAATAGGCAAGAAAGAAGACCCCTCCTGTCAGAATGGCGATGCACCCGTGGACGACGCGGCTCACACATTTTTCGAGTGCGACAGGTGGCAGGCGAGAAGAGACGAACTAATGGTACATATCGGTGAAATCAATCCCGATAACATTGTCCAAAAGATGCTGCTGAGCGAGCAAAACTGGAACTTAGTCGCAAGGTATGTTGAGGACATCTTGAAGAAGAAGAAGGCTGAGATGATATAATGGTGTAGCAACGAGGGAGAGCAGCCTGTAGGGCCAGATGGGCACCACCCTGAAGTTATGTGCAAACGGTCCCGGGGTGGATGAATGCCTGCTCATGGGGAGTTTTAGCCGGTAAGAGTCCGGCACACCGGGGAGCGAAACACCAGCCCCTGACGGTGCATGATGCATTTCTCTTCAATAACAAAAAAAAATTATTATTATTATTATTATTATTATTATTATTATTATTATTATTATTATTATTATTATTATTATTATTATTATTATTATTATTATTATTATTATTATTATTATTATTATTATTATTATTATTATTATTATTATTATTATTATTATATTAACCCTTTCGGTGCACTCCGCTGGCGGCAAATGCCAGGGGAACATTTACTCAACTGGGGCCTTAGGGGCCAACAGTTTGAGCTCTGTGGCAGTGCTTTATTTATAATGTATTACAGACTACAGATACGGAGGTCACGGAAGCGACGCTCGCTGAGCATAGACAGGCTAGGAAAGATCTGAGACAGGCCATCAGAAGAAGTAAGCGACAGAAGTGGGAAGAGCTCAGGTGCGATATCGACTCGGATCCATGGGGGCTGGGCTATAAAGTGGTTATGCGTAAACTTGGAGCACGAACATCTAGCCCAATACTTACAGCGACACAAATGGAGAATATCGTAAACACCCTCTTTCCGACCCATGCCATAGCACGTCGGAACTCGACGGACAACTTAGCGGAAGAGGACGTCCCAACGTTTAACGAGGAAGAGCTACAGCGCGCGGCGACCTCTCTCCAGAACAGGAGGGCGCCCGGGCCTGATGGAATACCGTCGGAGATACTCAAGGCGACTGCTAAGATCTGCCCGGAACTACTACTGCGGATGTACAATACATGCCTCCAATCCGGTATCTTCCACAAGAGTTGGAAACTGCAGCGGCTCGTGCTCATCAGCAAGGGAAAAGGAGACCTGGACACTCCATCGGCATTCAGGCCCCTGTGTATGCTGAACACTGCAGGGAAGCTGCTGGAAAAGCTGCTACAACCGCGGCTAGCGGAGGCCATCGAGAGATCGGGCGGCCTTTCTGAAAGGCAACATGGATTCCGGAGAGGTCACTCAACAATTGGAGCGGTACAGGAGGTGGTCAGGACATTCCAGGAGGCCCAACAGAGAAACCACTACTCGAGAGGGATTGTAGTGCTAGTAACTCTGGACGTGAGAAACGCGTTCAACTCCGTAAAGTGGTGCAATATACTCAAAGCCCTTGAAGAAGACTTCGCGATACCGCACTACCTGGCGAGGATAATAAGAAGCTACCTTAGCGACAGGGAACTGGAGTACGAGACAACGGAATTAATACAATTTTTTTAAACATACAATTTCAAAAGTGGTACTATGAATTTTAAAAATAGATGTGAAGCACCAGGCCAAAATGGGTAGTACCGAACTTCGCCGAAGTCTAGGGTACTCCCTTTGGTAAAGGGGGGGAATGTTCTGCAGCACAAACCCAATTTTGAATTTTGAACCCAACGCCAAGATTCCTTGCTATGGTGGAGAAGTCGGAAAACTGCAGAAAACCGCCACAGCGTTGTGGAAATAAATTACACAATATAAACTACTACAACTACAATAATATGTATTCATGTCTTCGGGAAGGGTGAACGCAGTAGAGAAGTCCAGACTTTTATCTACGTAAACGGTCCTCACGGCGACAACAGCAAAGATATCTGAAACTAATTAATATTGCATTAGTAAATAATATTATGTCGATAGTACCCTCCTTAAGAGGTTAGTACTTCCCAAGATAGCAATCTCCTGAATTTCCCATGGCGAAATTTTACATGGCAATTCCTTCACATGGTTCTCAAAATTTTTAGATACCATTCCTAATGAGCCCACAATCACCGGAACGACCGTAACCTTCATGCCCCACATTCGGCTCACCTCGATGGAGAGGTCTTTATATTTTAGTTTCTTCTCTGTCTCCTTCTTCAAAACATTCGAATCCGCCGGCACCGAGATTTCTATAAACGTACAGCTCTTCTTTTGGATGTCCTTTACTACTATGTCTGGCTTATTTGCGTCCAGCATTCTATCAGTAGCAATTGGCATATTCCATAGTACTGTCACATGATCATTGCTCATAACAGTAGACGGAGTATGTTCATACCACCGAGACACGTTCATATCAAAACCAAGTTGAGAACATAAATTATAATGTATATATGCACCCACCCTGTCATGTCTAACAATGTAAGCCGATTCAGCTAGAACCGGACACGCCGACAATAAATGATGAACGTGCTCCGCAGCAGAATGACATAACCTACATCTACCGTCATGAGCAATTTTCAGGATTTTTTGTTCGTAGTATCTCTTGCGTAGTGCTTGTTCTTGGGCAGCCATAATCGAAGATTCCGTCTCCGCCTTAATATTACCATGTAATAGCCAACGCAATGAACCATACTTTGAAAAACCATCATCCTGGAAAGTTCTCAAAAACTGACCATGTAGAGGTTTTCGAATAAATTCTTCCTTTAACTTCAAATTTTGTTTACATTTAATTTCCTTTTTTAAATTCTTCACCGTATTTTTATTATTGTAATCCGGTAACTCTTCTACCTGTAATTTTTCTAAAATAAGTTTATGATTATTGATTATGGACTTACCGCAAATGTCTCTATTTAATGGTTTAATTATTTTATCATCTTTATTAGCTTTTAAAAAGTTTCCTAAATTTAAAATTTCCAAATCATAAATATTTTCTAATTGTTGTAAACCACGACCTCCATCCTGTCGACGCAAATATAGTCTACATACATCTGATCTTGGGTGAAACATATAATTTAAGGTAAGCTGTTTCCTGGTTTTAACATCCAAATCACGAATTTCCTTCTTAGTCCAGTTCAAAATTCCAACACTGTAACGAAAAATAGGTATAGCATAGGTGTTAATTGCTTGTATCTTAAATTTTCCGTTTAACCCTGATTTTAAAATCTTTCGAACTCTACTAATGTATTCGCCTGAAACCTTCGTCTTCATTGCTTTCTCATTAACTCCAAAGACTTCATCCATGCCCAGATATTTATAATTAGAATCATTTCCTAATTCCGAGATACAGGTGTGTTCATCAAGATGTATATCCATGGTTCGCTCAATTTTACCTTTTACGATACTAATTTTGGCACACTTCTCCAATCCAAATTGCATACCTATGTCATCAGAAAACTGTTTCACAACACTTAAACTCTTCATCAGTTGTTCATCATTTCTAGCATAAAGTTTCAGATCATCCATATATAATGCATGACCAATCAACTTTTCACCAGGTAACAACTGAATTCCAAATTTGTCGTGATTCAATTCACTTGACAACGCAAATAAACCAATACAGAACAGAAGAGGTGACAGACTATCACCTTGAAATATGCCACAATTAATATTTATCGGTTCTGAGACTTGATCAGACACTTCTCCACGTAGGTGTAGTTTAGTAGACCATAAAGACATACAAGACTCAATCAGATGAATTATTTTTGGATTAACTCTGTATAGCTGTAGACATCTCAAAATCCAGTCATGCGGAATGCTATCATATGCCTTTTTATAATCAATCCACGCCATGGAAAGGTTTCCCCGAGTCTTCGAAATCTTTTCAACAATCTTCTTGTTGATTAGTAATAACTCTTTACAACCATAACTATCTACTAAAATTCCTTTCTGTTCAGAAGGCAATACATTATTCCGTCGTAGGTGATCATAAATCTTGTTACCTAAAATTTTAGTTAATAATTTATAGCAAGTATTTAAACAAGTTATTGGTCTATATTGCGATACTTCCATTGTGTTTGCCGATTTTGGTAATAAAATTGTAACACCTTCTGCCAGCCACGATGGTATTTGTGCTGGATTGTTTATTAATTTATTGTAACACTTAATCAAATTGTCATGTATAGACGTTAATTTCTTTAACCAAAAATTTGGAATTTTATCCGGTCCTGGGGCTTTCCATAATCCCAATTTTCTGCACGATTCTTGGATGTCGTTCTTGGAGAGAACTATATCATCCATTACTGGATAATGGTTATTCCTCCTCTCCTCACGTTTAATCCATTCAGCTGAGGGATTATAATTACCAGGCTGACCCCAAATTCCCATCCAAAAATTAGTAACATCTTGCATGTTAGGTATATCCTTCATATTTATGTTAGTTTTGTTTAGACCCCTATAAAATTTCTTTGGATTTTCTTCAAAATCTTTGTTATCATTAAAGCTTCGAATCCTTTTTTCAAATCTTTTAAGACGCTGAGTTTTTGCTTGAATTTTCTGCTTTAATTCTTCTTCAATTGTTAAAATATCCGTTTCTTCCCCTAAAACACTGTATTTTTGTATTATATCGCGTCGAATACGCTGTAACCTGTCGGATAATTGTTGAGAGCGCTTAATTTCAGAAATTCTGGAAACGTCTTAATTATTATTATTATTATTATTATTATTATTATTATTATTATTATTATTATTATTATTATTATTATTATTATTATTATTATTATTATTATTATTATTATTATTATTATTATTATTATTATTATTATTATTATTATTATTATTATTATTATTATTATTATTATTATTATTATTATTATTATTATTATTATTATTATTTATTGTCATTCTCTGATACATCACATAGGTATACATATATAAATAAATTAATACAATTTTTTTAAACATACAATTTCAAAAGTGGTACTATGAATTTTAAAAATAGATGTGAAGCACCAGGCCAAAATGGGTAGTACCGAACTTCGCCGAAGTCTAGGGTACTCCCTTTGGTAAAGGGGGGGAATGTTCTGCAGCACAAACCCAATTTTGAATTTTGAACCCAACGCCAAGATTCCTTGCTATGGTGGAGAAGTCGGAAAACTGCAGAAAACCGCCACAGCGTTGTGGAAATAAATTACACAATATAAACTACTACAACTACAATAATATGTATTCATGTCTTCGTGAAGGGTGAACGCAGTAGAGAAGTCCAGACTTTTATCTACGTAAACGGTCCTCACGGCGACAACAGCAAAGATATCTGAAACTAATTAATATTGCATTAGTAAATAATATTATGTCGATAGTACCCTCCTTAAGAGGTTAGTACTTCCCAAGATAGCAATCTCCTGAATTTCCCATGGCGAAATTTTACATGGCAATTCCTTCACATGGTTCTCAAAATTTTTAGATACCATTCCTAATGAGCCCACAATCACCGGAACGACCGTAACCTTCATGCCCCACATTCGGCTCACCTCGATGGAGAGGTCTTTATATTTTAGTTTCTTCTCTGTCTCCTTCTTCAAAACATTCGAATCCGCCGGCACCGAGATTTCTATAAACGTACAGCTCTTCTTTTGGATGTCCTTTACTACTATGTCTGGCTTATTTGCGTCCAGCATTCTATCAGTAGCAATTGGCATATTCCATAGTACTGTCACATGATCATTGCTCATAACAGTTGACGGAGTATGTTCATACCACCGAGACACGTTCATATCAAAACCAAGTTGAGAACATAAATTATAATGTATATATGCACCCACCCTGTCATGTCTAACAATGTAAGCCGATTCAGCTAGAACCGGACACGCCGACAATAAATGATGAACGTGCTCCGCAGCAGAATGACATAACCTACATCTACCGTCATGAGCAATTTTCAGGATTTTTTGTTCGTAGTATCTCTTGCGTAGTGCTTGTTCTTGGGCAGCCATAATCGAAGATTCCGTCTCCGCCTTAATATTACCATGTAATAGCCAACGCAATGAACCATACTTTGAAAAACCATCATCCTGGTTCTCAAAAAGTTCTCAAAAACTGACCATGTAGAGGTTTTCGAATAAATTCTTCCTTTAACTTCAAATTTTGTTTACATTTAATTTCCTTTTTTAAATTCTTCACCGTATTTTTATTATTGTAATCCGGTAACTCTTCTACCTGAAATTTTTCTAAAATAAGTTTATGATTATTGATTATGGACTTACCGCAAATGTCTCTATTTAATTGTTTAATTATTTTATCATCTTTATTAGCTTTTAAAAAGTTTCCTAAATTTAAAATTTCCAAATCATAAATATTTTCTAATTGTTGTAAACCACGACCTCCATCCTGTCGACGCAAATATAGTCTACATACATCTGATCTTGGGTGAAACATATAATTTAAGGTAAGCTGTTTCCTGGTTTTAACATCCAAATCACGAATTTCCTTCTTAGTCCAGTTCAAAATTCCAACACTGTAACGAAAAATAGGTATAGCATAGGTGTTAATTGCTTGTATCTTAAATTTTCCGTTTAACCCTGATTTTAAAATCTTTCGAACTCTACTGATGTATTCGCCTGAAACCTTCGTCTTCATTGCTTTCTCATTAACTCCAAAGACTTCATCCATGCCCAGATATTTATAATTAGAATCATTTCCTAATTCCGAGATACAGGTGTGTTCATCAAGATGTATATCCATGGTTCGCTCAATTTTACCTTTTACGATACTAATTTTGGCACACTTCTCCAATCCAAATTGCATACCTATGTCATCAGAAAACTGTTTCACAACACTTAAACTCTTCATCAGTTGTTCATCATTTCTAGCATAAAGTTTCAGATCATCCATATATAATGCATGACCAATCAACTTTTCACCAGGTAACAACTGAATTCCAAATTTGTCGTGATTCAATTCACTTGACAACGCAAATAAACCAATACAGAACAGAAGAGGTGACAGACTATCACCTTGAAATATGCCACAATTAATATTTATCGGTTCTGAGACTTGATCAGACACTTCTCCACGTAGGTGTAGTTTAGTAGACCATAAAGACATACAAGACTCAATCAGATGAATTATTTTTGGATTAACTCTGTATAGCTGTAGACATCTCAAAATCCAGTCATGCGGAATGCTATCATATGCCTTTTTATAATCAATCCACGCCATGGAAAGGTTTCCCCGAGTCTTCGAAATCTTTTCAACAATCTTCTTGTTGATTAGTAATAACTCTTTACAACCATAACTATCTACTAAAATTCCTTTCTGTTCAGAAGGCAATACATTATTCCGTCGTAGGTGATCATAAATCTTGTTACCTAAAATTTTAGTTAATAATTTATAGCAAGTATTTAAACAAGTTATTGGTCTATATTGCGATACTTCCATTGTGTTTGCCGATTTTGGTAATAAAATTGTAACACCTTCTGCCAGCCACGATGGTATTTGTGCTGGATTATTTATTAATTTATTGTAACACTTAATCAAATTGTCATGTATAGACGTTAATTTCTTTAACCAAAAATTTGGAATTTTATCCGGTCCTGGGGCTTTCCATAATCCCAATTTTCTGCACGATTCTTGGATGTCGTTCTTGGAGAGAACTATATCATCCATTACTGGATAATGGTTATTCCTCCTCTCCTCACGTTTAATCCATTCAGCTGAGGGATTATAATTACCAGGCTGACCCCAAATTCCCATCCAAAAATTAGTAACATCTTGCATGTTAGGTATATCCTTCATATTTATGTTAGTTTTGTTTAGACCCCTATAAAATTTCTTTGGATTTTCTTCAAAATCTTTGTTATCATTAAAGCTTCGAATCCTTTTTTCAAATCTTTTAAGACGCTGAGCTTTTGCTTGAATTTTCTGCTTTAATTCTTCTTCAATTGTTAAAATATCCGTCTCTTCCCCTAAAACACTGTATTTTTGTATTATATCGCGTCGAATACGCTGTAACCTGTCGGATAATTGTTGAGAGCGCTTAATTTCAGAAATTCTGGAAACGTCTTTTCTCCAATTTTCAATATTCCTTTGCAGTCTTTGTTTCCATCTATTCTCCCAAACTCTCTTATTTCGCTGTGTTAGCAATTTTGGGTTTACCATCTTTGTGACTACAAGAGCTGATACATACAACAAATTATTTAAATCTAAAATATTGATTTCAGCTCTATTTCTAAGAAATATTTCCAGATCAGAATTTGCTTGTGCTATCAATTCTCTAACCCTATTAGATTCTCTCAAATGAGGTAATCTAACACGATTTTCGAAATTTCCAGCAGTACGCAGTTCTTCCTGTAGTAATTTGAGAAATCGACTTTGTTGCACAGCGTTGTCAGTATTTTCATCCAAATGTGGTAAATCATTTTCAGCATTATCCACAACAACAGAAATGTCATCATTTGGGATATCTATGGAAACACCTGATACATCATTCAAACCATTATCTGGGTTATTTTCAACATCTAAAACAATCTGAACTTCTCTCCTAATATTATCTAAGTCTATATTTGAAAACTTATTGCTATTCAGGATATACCGTCTCTGGGAAGCCAGAGTGTTGACTGATAACTCCATTCTTTTATTTGGGTTTCTCTCACGCCACAATCTGAAGTTTTCCCTTTGATTAGCACATCCAAACTTTATTAACGAATGAAAATGACACCAAATCACGTCTCTGCATTCTTCTATGGACCATTTATTACGAACTGTTCTTGTATTATTTAAATCCATATTGCAAAAATTAAGTGGGCTCAAATAAAATATTATGAGTAACCTCCTTAATACCGCTAAAATACTAAAGGGTGATTAGGTATCTTAATAATACTTACTACAAAGAAACGTAGAAATATTATTCCTTATTTGACACCTTGATAAATTAGAAATGCCAATATTGACGCTGTCACCAATCTAAAATTCAAAATAAATTAAAAGATATGTTTATACCTTTTTATATACTCCTTCTAGTCCAGATTGATGAACGACGATTTATTAAAGCAATTTTAATCAATGAGAGATTTTAAACTGCTTCTTTATTATTATTATTATTATTATTATTATTATTATTATTATTATTATTATTATTATTATTATTATTATTATTATTATTATTATTATTATTATTATTATTATTATTATTATTATTATTATTATTATTATTATTATTATTATTATTATTATTATTATTATTATTATTATTATTATTATTATTATTATTATTATTATTATTATTATTATTATTATTATTATTATTATTATTATTATTATTATTATTATTATTATTATTATTATTATTATTATTATTATTATTATTATTATTATTATTATTATTATTATTATTATTATTATTATTATTATTATTATTATTATTATTATTATTATTATTATTATTATTATTATTATTATTATTATTATTATTATTATTATTATTATTATTATTATTATTATTATTATTATTATTATTATTATTATTATTATTATTATTATTATTATTATTATTATTATTATTATTATTATTATTATTATTATTATTATTATTATTATTATTATTATTATTATTATTATTATTTCTGAGGTCATAGGTATTGTTCAAATCTGGGTGAAGTTCATTTGCTTTTAATTGAACGATTATCTTTGAAATATCTTCGTCTCGTTGTTGTTCAACACTCAACCAATTTTCTTGTAAATTTGCTACTTCTATTATTTTTTAGTGAACCCTGCTGTGCGACACTTTCGCATCAGAAGAATGTGGGTTACGGGACAAAAAATCCGCATGCCTCATTCGATTACCTTCTCGATACTGAATATCAAAGTCAAACGCTTGTAAAAGTGCCCACCATCGATAAATTCTGGGCGTCAAACCAATTTTGTTTTTAGATGCTTTTAAAGAGTTGCAATCACTAAGAACTGTAAAATGTCTACCTTGAAGGAAATGACGAAAATGTTTAATGGAATTAACAACAGCTAGAGTTTCCAATTCATACGAATGATATCGGGATTCTACTTCGGTGGTACGCTTACTAAAATATGTAATAGGATGTAGCTCAGAGTCTTTCTTTTGTAATAAAACAGCACCATAGCCTTCGCAACCGACATCGGTGTGTAACTCGATAGGTAAATTCGGACTAAAAATAGTAAGTACCGGGTACCGGTTCTGTCGTTAAATAGTTATTAAGGATTTGACGTGCTTTATCATGCTGAGGCAACCATTTTATCGATTTCACCGTATTTATAGTAAGTTGATATAAAGGGGTCGCTATTCTCGAAAAATCAGGTGTAAACTGACGAAAATATGAGGCCAATCCTAAAAATTGACGAACTTGAGTGGGTGTCTTTGGGATAGGAGAGTTTACTAATGCCGTTATCTTTAAGGGGTTGGATCATAGGGGTTGGGTTTCTGTTTTAAGAAAACTACACTTTTTAACATTGAATGAGAAACCAGCATTTACAAGTGCTTCTAAAACAATTTCTAAACGGTTTAACCCTTCAGAAATGGTTTCAGATGGAATTAAAACATCGTCAATATAAACAACCGCTATTGTATTTCTTAAGTCACCTAGTGCACGATCTATGACACGTTGGTATACAGATGGGGCATTGCTAAGGCCAAATGGCATAGTTGAATATTGATATTGTCCATCAGGAGTGACAAATGCTGTCTTTTCGATCGAGTCTGGGTTTACCGGAATTTGATGAAATCCACAGATCATATCCAAAGAGGTAAAATAGCGCGCACCGTGTAAACGATTAATTTGGTCATCAATCAGAGGTAATTGGTATTTGTCAGAAACGGTGTTTCTATTTAATTTCCTACAATCGACACAAAGTCGATCTGAGCCGTCTTTTTTCTTGACAAGAATAATAGGACTTGCAAAAGGTGAATTGCACGGTTCAATGAAGCTTGCATTAAGCAGTTCTGAAATTTTACCTCTAACTATTTCTCGTTCAGTTGGGGATAAACGATATGGCCTACGTTGTACAATTTTATTACTATCCTTTAGTCGAATTTGTAAACTACCAGTAGTGACTCGGGCAGATGGTGCACCGCTGGCAAAATGTTGTTGATATTTTGTTAATAGGTCAATCAAAGCTGGTTTATCTGTATTTGCCAAATCTGTGTCAATGTTGTCAAAAGTTGTACTCTCGCAAAGTTCTACAAAATTCTCTCGACTCAGCAACAAACCAGATGCGCTATAATAAACACCAATATTTTGAGTAATCAAATCTCGACCTAGTATGATATCAAATGAAATACTCTCATTTGGTATGACATGAAATAAAATTTCAACATTTATAGATTGTATCTGAACAACTGTTAAAATTTGAGAAGTAAAAAGAACAGAGTTTTCGCCTATTCCTTTAAAACTCACAATTCGCTGACCCGGTTTGTCGTCCAGAAATGGTACAATGCTTTGTTTATCAATGAGCAATCTGATCCACTGTCAAAGAGGAAAGGTCTTACCATTTTTAAGTTTCAACGTGCCTTGTGGGAGTGTCTGCTCGTCACACAAATTGACCCTTTTGGTCACCAGCGCCTTGCGATCTGGGCATTGGGTGGAAATATGTCCAGGTCTGCGACAGGTATAGCAGGTCACTAACAGCATTGGTTTTCTTAACACCCTAAATATCGCAGATGAAATTCCAAACACGTTTTCAACTATTCTTCTTGCTCTGGTAAGTCGATAGTTAAATATTCGTTGAGGTGAACCCTTGCAGTATGTACCAGAAAACGGCTTCATTACATTTCGACTTAAAGCAAATGCATCGTCGCCCACAAGAACATATGGAGTTTTATTCGCTTTTCCAGGCAGGGCTACTTCTGTAGGTAATTGCAATTGATTTTTCTCAATTTTTTCGTATAATTTAGACTGCTTAAAAACGCCACCATCGGAAATTCTGCCTTGGCATCCTGCGTCGACATATAAAAAATTATAATCGGCGTCAACCAAAGCGAACAACACAATACTGAAGGTTGACTTATAGTTATAAAATTCGATCCCAGATTTCAGAGGGGCTTGAAGCACTACATGTTTGCCATCCACAGCCCCTATGCAGTGAGGGAAATTCCATAATTCTTCATAACGTTCCGAAACTGCTAACCATTGCTCCGGCGATGAAGGCATCTGTATGATAGATTGAAGTATTAATTTAGTACATTCGATTTTTATTAAGCATAAACTATTTTTAGGGGGAGACCGAAGCAGCTGAAGGCGCTTTGGACCCGGCTAACAACACACAGGTTCAAGACGAGGAGGGACTTGATATAAGCTCGGCAACTGAAACGACTCAACCGATTCGTTTTCCCACACCAGTAAAGAATAAGCGCAAGCAAAATACTTCCGACCCGAGGTTAGAGGAAGCTTATCAAACAATGAAGGAGTCACTTAAGACACAACCCCCAGACCGATTTTCTGTGTATGGACAACACATTCCTAATAAATTAAGAACTTACAGTAAAATTACTCAAACTGAAGTTGAGCATGGTATCAACAACATTCTGTACAACGCAGATAAAGGGTTTTACGATCATTCCGCAAACTCAAGTCATCATGTTCCTCTTAGTGTCCCCGTAAGTTATGCTTTTGTAAACCAAGAGGTTGCAGCTCCTTCAGATTGCGGTACTTCCACATGTTCCGGAAACCCACACCCACACTCCATGATATGGATATGCCAGAGATACATTATTTATAACTAATTTTAGTTTACTCTACGGTTCTATAGTTTTAAGAAATTATTTGTTTATTTCAAACTACTTAAATAAATAATAATGTAAAAATTAATTCAGTCAATAAATATTTCTTACCTTTATGTATTCCTTTAAAACTTCAATAAGGGCCAGACAAACTTCAGGAATGATGGTCGATATAAGTTGTTTTGAAACTTTAAAAAGTTATTGCATACTAGAATAAGAATCCTCAGTTGCTAGAAAATGCAGCGTAATGGCTAGTCGGTCTTTCACAGGAATAGCGTGTCTAAAATTGGTATCATTCTTCCCTACTTTGGGACCAATTTTGTTGAGAAGTAGTTCAAAATCAACCGCTGACATGCGAACAAAATTTTGAAAGTGTCCACCGACTTCTAGCATTTTCAACTCTGCTAGCAAACTTGATCCATTATATATTTTCCTGCTCCGATAAAGTTGTGTAGTCCACCATCGTTTATTTTGTTTCTTTTTCTTTTTAGTTAGTATGTGCATGACAACGAATGCTGCACTTCTCAAAACAATGGCGTTACTTTCTGTTATTCTTTACCCACTACGAATAACACGAACAACTAGATCGAGATTTTACGCGCACAAATACAAAGTTGTTTGTACCAAAATGTTTAACTAACTAGAGCGTTTGTGCGCGCACATATGCTCAAGTCAGTACCCACCTTAACCTAGTTCGTGCACGTACATAGGTTTTATTGTACAATTAGTTAGCCCACAAGGATAGGCGATCTAACATATGCATAAACTTTTAAAGAAAAAAGACGATATTGTGTTTATAATAGAAGTTCAATACATAAAATATGGTTGTTTGTACATAACTATAAAAACAATGGAAATACTAAATACATTTAATAAAAACAGAAATAATGCCGATATTTCCAAATTTACGCGTTTTTCAAAATTCGTAATTGCGCACCTTTTTTCATTAGTAGATTTCATTCTTGATGATATTTCCTTGGATCGTATTAATGTCCTCACCAGTAATTGTAACAGGTATTTCCTGTGGGTTTGACACGTTTCATTCCACTCTGGAAAATTTTTACTCCAAATTTCCTGTCAATTTTGTATCTGTATAGTTTTGTGTGTGTGCTAAATAGCAAATAAACTTTATCAAAAGTCATCATCCGTTTTTGTGTTCACCACTGAATCTGACAACACTTGGTTAACATTTATGCTGGTTGCTGTAAAAGTTAAACAATCGCTGGTGGGCTGGCTGAGTGGTCACACTTAGAGATTTAACGGTTCGGAAAAAACCGGAAAAATTGGAAAAAAACACGTTTTTTTTCCTGAGCCCGGGAAAAATTGGAAATAAATGGAAAAATTGAACTTTTTTTTAAATTAAAGGCCAGAAAGCTAAAAACGAGTAAATATATTGTGATATAAATGTATATTGGTGCATATAAGCTTCAATAAAAAAAAACTAAAATTAAGATGCCTAATACTTTATTTATAATAAAATCAGAACTCTTTGGCTAACAAAGTAAGATATACTCGAGAACACATTATATAATAAACAGATATTTGTATAAAAAAATCTTTAAAAGAACTGACAATGCAAAATGCAAGTGAAAAACCGTTATTTGGGCAAAGCCAGAACACTTAAAGGAGTTTCATCGTCAGAGTCTTTGGAGAAAGAATCTAAATCTGATTTCACAGCATCGCCATTGTGGATATACTCAATATCCATTTCAGCCTGCTCCAAAAGCGGAATGTAAAGCGGAGTATGAAAAGCGGAGTGTATGTATGTTTGTGAACACGATAGCGTCCAAACGGAACAAGGGATCGGGCTGAAATTTGGTATACATATTTAGAATTACCGGGGCGAACGGGATTGTTTTTGGTGACAACCTGACAACCGGAAGTGGCAAATGTTGCAAGCGTCTTCTAAGGGATTTATCCGACTTTGGCCAAACTGTCGGAAAGTATGGTGAGGGCCACCCCAGATATTTACTTATGGTTCGCTGAAATGTGTAGGGGATTCACAGCGGTAAACAACTTGTCAGTATTGTCACACTTGTAACACTGCACTTATTTCTTAAAATATGTGTAAAATGATAGTATTGGATAATATTTAACCTCTCTGGATACTAAATGCTTTTAGATTTAATTTCTAAGGAAAATTCAATTTTTCCCAACCGTTTTTTTTTTTACCGTTTTTTCCATTTTTTTCGGGAAAACCCCCCGTTTCTTTCCGACAACCAATTTTTCCGGAAATTTTGAAACACTAGTCACACTATGCTGTTAGCAGACAGTAGCAAATAGCACGCTAGTAAAACATCCTAGTGTGACAAGGGCATAACAATCTTTCCCCACGTAATCCTTTGTCAATGAAAATTTAAATATATTTAACAAGAAATACACCGCATTTTGTCTGTTCCATAAGCATAAAAATATCATTAGTGCCAAAATAACTTGAAACTTGAATCACTTACAAGGAATGTTTTTATTGCCTCAGGTAATTTACAGGTAATTTACCTGCGATACTTACAGTACAGTTACAAATCTTCATACTCTCAGTATCTATTTGTATCAAGTAATATGGAGGAAACATAAAACGGGAGTGTTGGTTTCTGTTTCTGTCGAGGTAAACGTGTGAAATACAGGAAAAGGGATGTAGTAAAGTAAAAAATAATTACCAAATATGTACTGACCGGAAAATAAGTGAGAAATAAGTAATTCCAGATAATACAGATGTCAAGAAAAGATACAAATAGGAAACAGGAAATGTACGCACAAGTTCGCCTAAACACCTGTTGTATAGAAAACCGTGTTTTGTTATTTCTAACATCTCCTTGGTCAAGCCGAATGATACAGTACAAGAAATTCTTAGTCAACGGAAGGTTAGTTAAGGGAGAAGAAATCCAGGGGGCGATGCTGTCGAAGGGAGTTAATCTCAGGCAGGTTCTTTGCTTATAGTTACGTTTCTCGCTCACAGATGGCGCCTTTTGAATTTCTTGTACTCTACCATTCGGCTTGACCAACGAGATGTAAGAAATAACAAAACACAAGGTTTTGAGCGAACAGGTGGTTAGGCGAACTTGTTCGTACATTTCCTATTTCCTATTTTTTCCTATTTGTAACTTTTTTTAACATCTGTATTACCCGGAATTACTTATTTCTCACTTATTTTCCTGTCAGTACATATTTGGTAATTATTTTTTAATTTACTACATCCCTTTTCCTGTATTTCACACGTTTGCCTCGCCACGTTTTATTTTTTCTCTATATTACTTGATACAAATAGATACTGAGAGTATAGAGATTTGTGCGACTGTACTGTAATGATCAAAGATAAATTATTTACCTGTAAATTACCTGAGGTAATAAAAACATTCCTTGTAAGTGATTCAAGTTTCAAGTGATTTTGGCACCAATGATGTTTTTATGCTGATGAAACAGACAAAATGCGGTGTATTTCTTGATAAATATATTTAGATTTTCAATTACGTGTGGAAAGACTTTTATGCCCTGGTCATACTACTATGTTTTACTAGCGTATTATTTGCTACTGACTGCTAACAGCATGGTGTGACCACTCAGCCAGCCCACCAGCGCTTGTTTAACTTTTACAGCTTATAACATAGAAAAAATAAACCTTGCAAAACATGCAACTCTCTCCTTCTAGCGCCCGGCCGGAGCCGAGCGTGTCGCCTCCGTTTGGCTAGCGAGGCGCCGTGATAGTAACCAGGAGTACGAGATGTACCTATTACCGCAATAATGTAAAACAATAATTTTATGACTATACTTGGACACGATTTTTTGTCACATATGTACATAGTTTATTGATACGCACACAGACATAAGTACATATATTTAGATATAGGCAATCTCGCAAATGTAAGTAGAAATCGCTCATCGGAGAATTGCTTGTGAAAATTTCCAAAAATAAAGCGGAACAAAACTTTTTTTCTGCGGAACAATTCGGCACAAAACTAATACAATACTGTGGCATCGAGAAACTGTCAAAATTCCAAAAAAGCTGTTCTGGCCCCCCTCGGAAAATTGCTTATATCTCCGGAAATAAGTCGGAACAAAACTGTTTCTCAATGGAACAAAACGACACAAAACTAACACAAAACTTTGGCACCCAAAAATTTTCAAAATTCCAATGTGGTGGGGCTGGCATTTCCCCAGCCCCCCCACAAAAAATGCCTATATCTCGCGAACGGAAGAGGAACAAAACTTTTTCTTTACGGAACAATTCGACATAAAACTAACACAAAACTTTGGTATAAAGAGATATTTCAAAATCCAGCATGGTGGGACTGGAGAAATGCACCTGAAATATTCTCCCAATATACAAACAGGCAGGGGCGGATCCAGAATTTTTTTTTTTTTTTGGGGGGGTCCAAAATGCTCCAAGTGATAAATTGTGTTGTACACGTTTATGTTTTCCGCTTGCTATAACCAAATTGCAAACACCGTAATTTAATTTGAATATTTCGGGGAGGCTCCAGACCCACAAAACCACCCCCTAAATCAGACCCTGCAAACATGGCTTTAAGCGATACAGTTGTTAAAAATACTGATCACATAATGAATAATGAATTCTCGCCGGTCAAGAAGTTATGATGCAACGTTAATTGGAATGCAAAAATGTCAAAATGTGGAGTGGTTTTAGTATTTGCTGCTTGCTGTAGATTATTAACCGGGTGTTAACCAGCATAATGTGACCACTCAGCAACCGCTATTTTTGCATGTCGGCGAATGGTTTTGGCTGTTGCTTGTAAAATTAAACATGTTGAATTTTTATGAGCCGTTATTTTGAGGACAAATATGTGGGTATTGTAGAAAATAGCAACCATCGATTATAATAAATTATTTAAAGCAACAATTATTCATTACTTTTGTTAAATGTGTAACTAATAATATAAAATTATAAATATGTGATTTATATTTTTATTTTAAATAATATATTTACATATTTCTTCAAAATTTAATAACCAAATATTATGTAATATTTATTAGTTTCTGTGACGTGTTGAGTTTTATTTGAAGTAGAAATGCATAGATACTAATATCTTTTGTAAAATATATCAGATTTTAATTATATCAATTGTATATTCAATTCTATAATTGTGTATTATATTTCAATTAATACATTGAACGGAAAACTGATGGAATGACTTTTGTTTGAAATTAATATAAATAAAACATTAAATATAAAGTAGAAAATAAATTACGGATGAAAGTAGTAACTTTTGAACAATTTATTAATTTAGAAATATGTAACTACATATTTCTAACAATTTAGAAATATACTGTTAAACAATTGAAGACCTAAAAGAGACTTTCTTGAAAATATATAATTTAATTAATAATAATTGAAATGATGATTTAATTAGTAATTAAAATATTTTTGTAAATAACTAATTGTAGTAGAGTCATTTACTTTTCAACTAAATACTTCTAAAATATAGAATTTCTAATTTTATTGTCATCGTGGCCTTGCCTATGTTATTTGCACCCGTGTACAGTGCTGCCAAAATTTAGTCAGGTTCAAGGCAGGTAGTCAATAAAACCCCAAAAATTGGTATCAAATATGATGTTGCTGCTAGCAGCACCAGCAACTAGCGGCTAATAAAACAGCCTAGTGTGACCGTGGCATTAGAAACAAAGGTTAGCAATTGAAACTTTTGCAACCGATTGCAATTAACGATACATCGTTGGAAAGCCCACAGCGAACTGAGTCTACTATCATACTTATTGCAGAAGAATCAGTTGCTAATTACTGGCTAAAAATGATTAGAAATTGAATTGCTACCTTCTTATTGACGGGCAACCGTAGAAGTGGTGTCGGCGTGTTTGCGGCACTTTGAATGCCGGCATATCGGCTCCGGTGTCCACTATATTGTGCCATATCACTTTTGCGGTTTGATGAAATTAAAAAAGAGTTTTCAGTTTTCAACATACCTGCTGAGAATTTCTATTTTTTAATTCGATTTTTGTAATGAGCCTTTTATGATTACAACATAGTCGTCGGCTGACCTTGAAATGCAAATATCTCAATAATTTTTTTTCGGCCGTTAGGCCGTTAGGTTGTTTCCAATTCAACTATTTGAGGTAATTATAATTATAAATATGTAAATGAAAGCATTAAAAAAACAACAATTTTTTTGAAGAAAATAGTCCGAACAGGTATGCTGACATTTTCAAAATGTTTTGAAAAATATGCTTAAGGAAAAAATATGTATAAGCTGCTGCTAAAAATTGACAGGAAATTTAGAGTAAAAATTTTCCAGAATGGAATGAAACTTGTCAAACCCATAGGAAATGTGAGGAGATTAATATGATCCAAGAAAATATCATCAAGAATGAAATCTACTAATGAAAAAAGGTGCGCAAAGTTAACAATTTTGAAAACCGGGTAACCTTGGAAATATCGGCATTATTTCGGTTTTTATTATATGTAAGTTATATCCTGGATACCACACGTGGACCAAGGAATGTGCTGATTGCAGCATCAGCACTATAGCGATAGACTAGAATAATATAAAAGGCCGCACACGCTAGATAAGAACTAATTGTTATTGTACGCGCGAGCCTTCGTAGTATCTATAATAATTCATTGTACTTAGTGTTAACTTAATTTTGTATCCGAAG